>VDFB02000003.1:521989390-522022393 GCA_007258455.2 Sequoia sempervirens | reverse complement strand
GTTGACTATCTCATACCTCCAACAAATTTTAGAGAAATGATTTGTATTCATACCATTCTTATTTGTACCTCATTTTGTGGGGTTTTAAATTAAATAGATGTAGTTATCTAGGGTTTTAGGGAGATGGTGACAAACAAGTAGGATAATTTTTTAATTCTATTTGGCAATAGAAAATTACTTTGAAAGTTGTAATTCACTAAGGGGTAGGCCTAGTAATGGGATGAATATAATTCATTGGTAGGGAATTTAAAACATAAAAGAAAGATATACAAACAAAAAATTAGATAGAAAATAGAAAGAATTAAATATCAACTTTCCCTACATTACAACATAACAAAAATTAAGGAGGAAATTTTCATATAATATTGGTAGCAATGAGTTATTCAATAGTAGGGATTCATAATTTTAATGAGTGAAATTGATAACTAATCCCATGAAGCACCCTTTTATAATTTAAATCATCATTCTCAAGTGTTCCTAGCCTTTTTTGATGATCTAGAATGTTCTTAAACTCTTCAAAATTTTGACACTTTGCTCATTCCATAATTTTTTCATGATCTCAAAATCTAGTCAATGTTTATAAATTTAACATCTTCCAACAAAACTTGTCAACATTTTGAAAGGTTCACAAACTTTGAAAATATATAATTCTTAACTTTGATAGTAATTCAAGAAGTTTTAAAACTTTAAAATTTATAACAAAAGGAACTTGTCACAATTTTAGAATGTTATCTAACTGTGGACACAGATAATAATTTTTACAAATATGTAAAATTATTGAGATATGGAAAAAGGTAGATTATTTTTTTTACTTTTAGGAATTATTTTAAACTAATAATTTTCCAAAACATACACAAGCAAACAAAAAAAAAAATAGAAAAGAGACTAAGGAATTTTTGGGGGAAATAGGTAGAAATTTAGAAACCTTACTTTCAATGGTCATTCTTATATTTGAGGGAAGTGATAGTGGTGTACAATGGTGGCTCTGATTTAAAAGGTTTTATTGGAGATCTAAAATTTTGATATGTTTATTTCTTCACCACCTGAGTGGTAAAGCTAGCAATTGGTTTGGATAATTGCATAATGAAATTTCTTCTTTAGATGAACTATCTAAGAAATGTTTATTATATACATGGGTGTCAAAATAAATAGTAACAATAGCAACAACAACAACAACAAAAAAAAAAAATAGAAGAAACAATAGTAGCAATGGAAACAACAACAATAGTAGCAGTAGTAGTAGGAGGAGGAGGAAGAGGAGGAGGAGGATGAGGAGACAAAAGAGAAGAAAAATGGAAAAAGAGAGGAACACAAATATGAAGAAGGAGAAGAACAAGGAAGGCTAGGAGGGTGAGGAAAAGGAAAAGAGGATGAAGGAAACAAATACTCACACTTTATCTCTAAGGAAGGAATATTCAAATTTTCAATTTATTAGATGCATTAAAATAGAGAGGCTATTTTTTTATAGATCCTAGAAGCAAGTATAACTTAATCAACATAGAATTACCTGAGAAACTAAAACTACAAGAAAAATACATAAAGGATAATCCAATAGTAAATAATATTATTTAATTTTTGAAATAATTTAATCTCTCTATGAATAAATACATTTTTCATTTGAAAATAAATGGTTTAGATATAGATAGGTTGGATATTATTCTTGGTTCCCCTTGTTAATTTTTTTGGGAACATTAAAAATCAATATGCAAAATAAGCTCATAAATATTTGGTATACGAGGTCAAAGGTTACATTAAAACATATTACACATTATAAATTTTAAATGAATGTATGGAAGCACAATTTAACGAAGCTATTAAAGATTATAGCAATGAATTAGAGGACACACATGAAGACGAGGATGTAGAAAAAAATTTGAGACAAATAATTCTCTTCAAGTGACAATAAAAAAAGTTGAAAAAATTGTGAATGATGTAGGGAGATTCTCCCTCAAATAGAACCTTACACAAACAAACAAAATTCAAGAACAACAACCTCCAAATTTTATTATATCTTCATGAAATCATCTTAAAACATGCAATAAAATGCAATATAATTATCTAGTCACAAGACCACTATTGTAGATATATGGGTTGCAAATACCTATAAAAAAATAGAAATCCAAGTTAGTGGATGACAACAATGGCCACTAAAACCTCAACCTCTACTCTATGCTAAAAAAGTAGGAAATTAATATACCTTCTTAGCTAGAAGGAATCTCTTTCCATTTGTGACCAATTTATATAATGTTTCCACTTGCCAAAAAACTATGACTTTCATTTTGGTGTCAAACAAATCCAATTGTCCCTTTTCTCGGCCTAAGGAAATTTCCAAATTTTAGTCCAACTTCTAGGAGCCATAACTTTTTTCTCAGGTGTCTGATTGACAAACCATTTACACCATTGGAAAGATCTCAAAAAAGTAAAGGGATATCAAAGGTCTCGTTAGGGAAATTTGTATTTTTTAGTCAATTTTGGGCCCATATGAAGCCTCTATGTTCTTCAAAATTAAAATTGAATATTTTTAAAGGGATTTTGACAACAAAAACATTAACATCTCACTAATGACAAATGTTATTGAAGTGATTTCTTCACCATTGTCTTCATTTCACCATTTTAGAGCTCTATGTAATATTTCATGTCCATATGTGCACAAATTAAAATTTACTAAAAATAGTAACCCTACCATTTCTAGCCCTTATTGAAAGTTTATTCACCAAACCTAACAAAAATTGAAATAAATAATTTTATTTTGGATGCAAAATTTACCTCACAGCTTGGATGTTGTTGCATCAATGAAGAATTAGTAAAGGTTTATGTGATATATCATGTTTTATAGGCGAAGACAAGAAAATGAGCAAGGGTAATAACATAAAGATTTAAATAAATATGGTACCTTTTACCTTGTTCATTATTTTCTCCTCTGATTGAGCTAGAATAAGAGTGGCAACCAATACTCTCTTTATTTTTTCCTTTGATGTATGAAATGTGGTTTCTTATGAAACCAACAACATAATTTATTAGGATTGACATGATAAGAGATCAAATGAATAGGATGAAGATGAATTAGATAGAAAATTGGACAACATATCTCTATGATGCAAAGAGATTCAATACAAAATTCAATAGAATAAGGCTATGGTGAGATTAGATGCTCAAGTGGAATTAGCGGCCATTTGATCTATAGAATTTATACAAGGGTATTCAAGGGCCAAGACATATTGATTGATGAATGGCTAGGATTGATTGAGGATTAGGGTTTGGATTAAAGTTGTATTCTAACAAGTGGCACATGAGGTCCATAAACGTGTAAAAGGTAGGTTTGAATTTTGCATCCTCTCAAATGTGAGAGGATAAAGTTGAGAGGGAAACTTGTCACATGATGGAAATTTATATTGTGATCCATGTGAACGGATGTAGGGGAAATGTGCTAGTTTCTTTCCATGATCCAATTGATGTTTACTCCATGTTTACCTGACCCCCCAATAATTGTTTATATTTTAACCATTACATTATTTTAATTATGCCAATACAAATTTACAAATTACACCAATATATGTTCACTACTGAACGTGTAGTTGACCAAAAAATTAAAACACATTGAAAACACATTGAATATTGAAAACACCTTGAATTTTTGTAAGTTTTTATTGGTTGTCTAATGAACGGGTAGTGGCAAAGTGGTAAAGATGTAGGGGATAGATGTTTAAAAACACCCCTTTTGAGCACCTTTCACTTTATAGGTTCCGTAAGGCATGTTTTAAATACCCATAAGCCAATTTTTTCTTTTTAAGGTCGTAACTCGCTTATGAAGAAGCCCATTTTTTTTTGAAATCGGACCTATTTTTCACTTTGCACGAATGTGCAAAGTTAGCCCTAGCGGCTACTAGTACGTCTCCCCTAATCGATAGGATTGAATGGGAAACTATTGAAAGTGATATGAAATTAAATATTGTAGGAAAAGGTAATGAAGATTAATTAGCCTAAATAAATAAATTAATTGGATATTAATTAATTGATTTAGTTAGACATTTTTGGAGATGAGATAGATTTAATCAAATAAATATAAATTTATTTAATTAAGGTGGGGATAAAGTTGATAGATAAATTAATTAAAGAAAAAATGAATATTTATTTAACTAAAAATCTAGGACAAGGTGGGATAAATTATGGCTAGACATGGCTAATCATAGGTGTCTACATTTTCCCCTCTTTGATATAATGTCACAACTATATGAAGTGGAATTGTATCAAGCAAGAATAAAATATTATTGATGGGGAAGGGATAAGTACTAGTGGTATGATGCCCCAATCACTAGAAGCACTAGAGTAAGGTATTCCCCCAAGAGGATAGGTGGATTTGAATAACATGGGTGTGCTCTCAAAATGGATGGGTGAGTTAGAGGATAAAGGACAAAAGGACTTGGAAGAATATTGAGATGATGAAGTTATGGATGGAGAGGGAGGGTGGATGATCATCATGCTACAATGGTAGAGGAAACCTAGATTTTATATAGTACTAAAACATATATTTTTGGGAATTGAATGGACTACTCCTGCACTTCTAGGATTTTTCACCTAAAAGGAGAGAGATTGGGTCAAAAAATGCTTATGTATCACTCAAATTGGGATGTTTGTGATGTTGTATGATCTAAATGGAATGATATAATTGTAATTAAGCTATGGAACTTGTTGATTAACTATGAAAAACCTAAACAATAAGACTTGTCTGAAAACACATTGTGTTATGTAAGAATGAACTAGAAACTTAAGCAAATGAAAACATAGATAAATAAAACTGAACAGTGCACCTGGAGGTAGATTGATGTCACTGGAAGATTTTGGAATGTCTTAAAAACCTTTTTTAATGGTCATTGGGACTGATTCGACATGCATGGCGAATTAGTCCTGCTTATGGTGAAATCTTTCAGAAACATGTTTTTGATTGTCAGGAGCTGAAATATGAGAAAACCACTTTTTAGGCCTACATATGGGACTCATTCACCATGGCTGGAAAATTAGTCCACCTACAAGAATCTATAAAATCAGGAGTGGATTCTTTGGAGTTAGATCTACACTTTTGTCTCCTACAGGTCTTCGCTTCTAAAACTTCCGGATCTTGGTCTAAAAATGACTTTTTGTTGATGTTTTGACTTGAATGATGAAGAGCTAACTTGAGTGACTTTTAAATGTAATCTTCAATGATTCCTAAGCCTCTAAGATTCCTAAATATGCAAAAAAAAGGACAAAAGAGAGATATGTTGAAGGTTAGGGCATGGGGGTTTGCCTTCGTCAAACCCTGTTTAGGTAATTAAACCAAAGTGATGAAATAAAGTAATGAAACATGCAACAATGGAGATTATTACCTTTTCAAGATGATTTGATCTTGAAATTTTGCAACATAACATGAAGTTCAACCCTTGAATACTTTAGAAAGCTATCTTGAAGACTTATAATGAAGAAACCCTAGCTTGCTTGATTTGGATGAGAAGATAGAACATGAATTAATGATGAGAGATGTAAGAATGAGTTTTTAGATGTAAAATGAGGATAAAAACACTTATTTATAGACAATTATGCTTTAGTATCCTGACTATACCTCATCACATGCCAACATGAAGCAAAATTAGTTCAAATTTCACTTTATTTCCCGCTCAAAGGTCAAAATGGGGCCAGATAGGACTCATTTTCCACACATGGTGAATAGGTCCCACCTGGATGGGATTGATTCGCCATTCATGGTGAATGGGTCCCATAGGGGCCATTCTGACACCTAAGAAGCCAAGGAATTAGGAAATAAGGTCTAAAATGCCATTTTGTTAGGTGTTTGATGAATTAAAGCCTCAAGATGCACAATATGGATCATTAGGGACCTATTAGTTGATGAGCCTAAAATATGCTCATAATTTGATGATATGATAAACTTTTAAATGATTTCATTTTTTTTATTTCATGGCTGTTTAAACTTTGATGAAACCTTTTATGGGGATATCCTGTAGCAAGACACTTTTATATTCTTGCAGCCTATTGTGTTGACTTGATTGCATTTATTGCCCTGTTGACTCCCGAAAATGGCTGGTATATCGTATACAGTTTTTAAATGGTGAAGTAGATTTGAAATGTGTGATTAATGAATAGATATCGTGTATGTACCATATGCCTCTTCTTGTGCGTATGTTACCTTTTGTTTCGCAGGTTGTTGAAGAGAATGGTAGTCAAGCGCGACCGATCTCGTATACTGATGGCCATTTCTGCCCGACTTTGAGAAGCTCAAGCAAAGACTTTCACTGACGAAACGATTTGGAAGATTTTTAATGAAAAGTCAATCTGGAGAGAGTGGAGCGCTAGATTCTCTCTGAATCGGGTTGAACACATAAATTCATTTATGAAGTTTGTTCCTTGATTCAGGGATATACTTTACTTCCACATCTTTCTTTGATGAAGTTAGTTAGTTAGTTGTTATTTTAATTTAAAAATAAGATACTCCTCCTGCGTGAGGTAGTGATAGAAGAGAAATAGAATGAGTAATAGATGATTTTTAGGTAAGATAGAAACAGAGTAGCAGAGATCATGTAAGAATCAGTATGATAATGAAAGATAGAATCTGTTTGACCAGAAGCAGAGTTTGTTGTTAGCTTTCACACCAACAAGACAATGTATTTCATTCTGTTTTCATGAATAAAGATCAATGAAGTTCTGAGTTCAGCATCTGTGTAATCAGTAGATGCTTGCTAAGGGGGCCCACTTAGTAAGTATCTGTAGTTAATTAGTTAGATGTTCTTTTACGATATCCGATTAGCTTTCATCTTTTGAAGTTTTTATGCAAACTCGGGTCTTACCGCTCCTGCCCGGCATGGGGGAGTCCATCCCTGTGACTGTTCCTGCAGCATAAGGCCAGTTCATGGTTTGTGCTTCAGTCGTAGCTGTTACAGTTTCTGTTTTAATCAAGCATAGTTGAGTTAAAGAATTCTACATTACCATTCTGTAGCTTAGATAGAATTTCTTTCCAATATGTATTTTTGCTAAGATTTGACTAAAACAAATTCCTAGTGCATATACTTTGCTGCGCCATTTAAAGTCTACGTCCCCTGGTTTGACAAGTAAATGAATGTCTACAGAAAGATATTAGTCACCTGTCGGAATGTCCAATTCCCAGGAAAGTTTCACTGTGATATTCATATCCTTTGTGAGTGCGAGCCATTTTTGGCGCTGATGCCGGGGATGGTGTCTAACTAGGAGTTTGACAAAGTCATTTTCAGCATTAGTTTAGTCTGTTAGTCAAAAATTTTCAAAATCTTTCAAGCCGTTATTCACCATATTGCATGCATAGAAGAAGAAGAGACGCACTGGGAAGGTTCCTCCTTGAAAATTTGTTTATTGAACTACCATTTGACCTAGCTGATAACGAACCTGAAGAAAATCCATTTGCTCTGCTATTCCAGCATCCAGACATGGCAAATAATCCACCTAATAATCCACCTCCTGCATTTGAGTTTCCCATTATTCCCCAACAAGATACTGATAATCTTAAAAACATCCCCTCTTCCTTGCTCCCAAAGTTTTATGGCCTGGTCACAGAAGATCCAGAAACCTTTCTGTTTGAATTTGATGTCCTCTGTCGCAGTTATGACTACAACACCGACGCTCATAAACTGAAGCTATTTCCTTCCACTTTGAAGGAGGGAGCTCTCAGATGGTTCATGAGTTTGGGAAGAGCCGTTGTAAATAGTTGGGTAGCCATGCAGACAAAATTTCTTGAAAAATATAAGGAATATTGTAAGAGTGCCAGCAAAGGTGATGACATATTCTGAATTCAGCAGAAGGAGGATGAAAGTCTGGAAGACTATATTTCAAAGTTTTTGTTTTCATTAAAAAGAAACTCAAACCATACTCTTAATGAGGACTCTCAGAAACTACTCTTTCTAAGGGGAATCAGTGATGCCTGTATTGACGCCCTAGACCTAATGGGAGGAGGTGATATAACTCAACTGCCTTGGGATGATATACAGAAGATATGCCTTGGGATGATATACAGAAGATATGCCTTAACTACTCTCGAGCAATAGTTAAGAAAGGTCGAGGTCATCATGCTTCAGTGGGGAAGTCTTCTTCTGGTGGAGTTTCCTGAATGGAGATCACAAATCTACTATCTGATTTCAAGCAGGACATCATTAATAATATGGCTACATAATTAGACACTATGCAAGCTCAAAAAAAACATGCAGAAGCTGAGGTAGATTTGGCTGAGTTCCGTCCCTACTGTAGACAAAAGAAGCGTGATTGCAGATGCAAGATGGTGGCTAATCTAGAAGCCAGACAACTGCCTACTGATTTCAAACCAGTGGAAGGTGATGATGATCAAGTGTTCTTTGTTGCACAAAGGAGACCATGGGCCCAAAGGCAAGGTATGCGTCAAGACCCTTTAACTTTTGGTAATCCCTATTCTAGCTATAATAACCAATGGCAACAAGCATATGGACCACCACCACCATCGAATCCGCCTCAACCAAGTTGGTCTAATTATCAAACCCCACAGTGGCAATCTCCTCAAGGAGGTTGGCAGCAGCCACAAGGTCAATGGACCCCACCTTCAGGAAATTGGCAACAAAATCCTCAATGGAGAGGTCATCAACAATGGCAAAACCAGTCTCACGGCTTCTTGCAGCCTCACGCAGCCACAGCAGGCCGCTTATGCAGCCTCCTGCGTAACTACCACAAATCACGGACCTCCAAAGCAAAAGCGCTATGTTTGCCCGGTAGTGCCTAATCCCAATAATAAGCAACAGCAGTAGCCTCAACAGCCTATGTATATTTTTGAAGCCAACCAATATCAAGCTTATGCCTTAAATGTTAATGACATCCATCTGAGGTCTGGAACTACTTTACTTGCTCCCAAACCACCTCTGATTACAGAAATATCTGATTCACCCCTTGAAGAATCTAATGCACCTGCTATTTCCACTGAGCACATACCTATACCCGATAGAGTTTCTATGGAACCTGTTCTACAGAGACAAGATAAACCACCTTTTCCTCAGAGGTTACAAAGTACTGAATCTAAACTCATGGAAGAACCCACTTTTGATATTCTAGATCAGCTCAAAAATGTGCAAATTCAAATCCCTTTGTTTCAGGCTATTAAAGATGTTCCTATTTTTGGAAAAAGCTATTAAAGAAGCTTGTTTGAAGAAGCCTGGATGAAAGAAAAAGGATCCCCAAACAATTCATGTCTTAGGGAAATTGGCTGATATAATGTTGGGAAATGTAGTCATTCTAAAGTATATTGACCCTGGAAGCCCTGTAGTACAGATACATATAAATGGCCAAGTTGTAAAAAAAAATTTATTGATTTAGGAGCTGCCATTAATGTAATGACAAAGCATACTATGGACTCCTTGAATATTTCAAACATTAGGTCTACACCCATAGTTCTGTAGCTTGCAGACAGCTCCACAGTCAAACCTGATGCGATGATAGAAGATGTAATTGTCACTCTTGAATCTTGGGAGTATCCTGTTGATTTTACAATATTATCAGTTAAGGCAACTTTAGGAGGGTATCCAATTATCCTTGGTAGGCCATGGTTAGCAAGTGCTGATACTTTTATAGGATGCCATTCTAGAGATATGACCATTTTTGATGAGCAGTCCACAAAGAAATTGGCTTTGTATCCGCCTGCTAAACCTCAACCAGATTTGTCCCAACCTGTTTGGCCAGATGTGGGAGAAGAAACTGAAGAAGCCAATTCTTTGGCTCAATTGATGATGCTTCAAAATGATCCATTCTCTCAACTTCAAAGTGAAGATGCTTTGCTTTTTCAAATTCTGCAATTCAATCTTGATGCAGATAGTTTATCTGATCCAAGTGACAGTCAGCATCAATGTTTCCTACAGCAGCTAGATTCTGAGAGTTTATTGCCTAAACTTCTGATAATTTTTCATAACTTGCTTCCACAAGAGGTACAAACATTACCTGTTGATTCTATGAGTAATCTCATTAAAAGCGGAGATAGAATGTCTCCAGATCATTGTTTGAATGTTAATAGTAAGTTATCTCGGTCTCGGATGACTTGTTAAAAATGCTACAAGAAACTGACATAAAGCTTGCATAGGAATATGGGGATGCGGGGAATAGATCACCGATTACGTACTCATAGGATATATATCCATTGTTCACCCGATTAGACGGCTTACCGAGAGAGTAAAATCTGACGCTTTGAAATAAATTTGAAAAACTTCCAAAAGTTGCTTGATCTTTGGTTTTATTTACCCAATTTCTGACAGCCAATAGGTTTCTCCATTAGTCATTGTCCCCAAGAAAGGAGGAAAATGGAGAGTATGTGTAGATTACAGAGAGTTGAACAATGCCACTAAGAAAGATCATTTTCCATTACCTTTTGTAGACCAAGTACTAGATTCTCTATCTGGTAAAAAATATTTTTCCTTCTTAGATGGTTACAGTGGGTATAATCAGATAAAAATTGCCCCTGAAGATCAAGACAAGACTACTTTTACCTGTCCATAGGGAACATTTACTTATTTGGTCTTTCCTTTTGGCTTATGCAATGCACCAGCAACATTTCAGAGAGCAGTAATTAGTATATTTGCTGATATATCTCATGAATGTATGGAGATTTATATGGATGATTTCACTACATATGGAGTCACATTTGAAGAAGCACTGGTGAATTTAGAAAAAGTATTAAAAAGGTGTAGAGAGCAAAATTTGTCTCTAAATAGTGAAAAGTGCTTTCTAATGATGGAAGAAGGGATTGTTCTAGGTCATCATATTTTAAGGAATGGAATTCAGGTTGACCCTGCTAAAATTGAAGTTATTCAGAATTTACAAACTCCTGCAAAACAAAAAGATGTTAGAAGTTTTCTTGGTCATGCAGGGTATTATAGAAGGTTTATAAAAGACTTTAGTAAAATTTTCAGTCCACTTTATGCTTTGTTAACAAAGGATTCCCAATTTGAGTGGACCGAGGCCTGCAAAAAATCCTTCCTGCAGCTAAAAGACTTGCTTACCAAAGCCCCTGTTCTTCAAGGTCCAAAATGGAACCTGCCTTTTCACATACATGCTGATGCATCTGATTTTGGTATAGGAGTAGTTTTAAGTCAAAAAGAAAATTCAATTGAGCATGCTATCTACTTTATCCGCAAAAACCTTCAAGGTCCTGAGCTTAACTATACTGTTACAGAAAAGGAATTGCTTGTAGTAGTATATGCTTTGAATAAATTCAGGCATTATGTCATAGGTTATCAGATATTTGTCCACACCGACCATGCAACAATCAAGTACCTGATGAAAAAACCTGCCATTTCTGGTAGATTGGCACGATGGGTCCTGTTGTTACAAGAATTTGATATCACAATTATTGACAAACCAGGAAGAGCTAATGTTGTAGCTGACTTTTTATCAAGACTCGAATCTCTACCTATTTTTTAGTACATGTGAGGACACATGTCATCTTTTAAGTAGGGGGCGGGGTAATCCATCGTTTGAAGCCTGTCTTTTCGCCGCTGCCGTAACTACAAAATAATCTTTCTTTAATATATTTCTGGTACTTTCCAAACATGATTGCATGATCTTCTTTAATGCATCTTTTTCTTGCAAACTATGATTAAGACTGCTTGTTTAAAAAAGTTTATTTTTGGAAAGAAGAAAGAAATGTGGCGGCCTGACAGAGAAAAATTAGAGCAGAAAAGGAAATAAAGAATTTGAATCTTCAACAAGAAATTGAGTTCAGCTAGAAAAAATGCAATATGGGTGGTCAATTGGTACGACATGAGCCTGTAGCTCATGAATTGTTGTTGCAAAACCCGCAGACAGTCCAAGCATTTAGCCTTTGTAGATGGTTAAATTATTTTCTGAGTTTAAATGATTTTGATGAGGAGGCTGCGACAGAATTTTTGAGAACACTTTCTAAAGGGGAAGCCACCGTATGGGGTCTAACAGTTGTTGCAACCGAAGACAGAATTGCTGAGGTAACCGGGCTCCCTGCCGTTGGAGAAAACTTTTCTTCAAATGCTACAACTGCAAGGGCTGAATTTTTTATGCCTGCTGATGGACCTCTGGACATCTCCAAGCAAGGATGCAAGCGAGTGTCACTGTCTCTTCCATATTCAGAGTATGCCACTTATATAATGAGGTATTTAACCTGTGAAGGCCGTTTTTCCTATCTGCATTCGCATCATTTTAAATTATTAAGCCATATAAGGCATGGGTTGGCAAGGGTCATCTACTCCTGTAGCACCTGATCCTGCAGCTGTCACAGCTGAATCCTCTGCTAGGGTACAAACTAGGTCTGCCGCTAGGAGGGAGAAAGGAAAATCAAAGGTAGAAGGGTCCTCAGAATCTGACCCTTGTTCTCAGAAAAGGCAATGCTCCTCTCCTGTAGCACCTTCCCCTGTAGCAGTTTCTCCTACAGCAACAGCTGTTGATATTACCAGCTCACCATCACCCTCTGGTAGGGCAGAGCCCTCTGAACAAACAAGAAAAAGAAAACCTACCAGAACACCTCCTGCAGCCACATCAATACCAAGAAGGGTTTCCACAAGGAAATAATTTAGGACCTCCCCTGTTTCACCGAAACCTGAGGTAATTGTAATTTCAGAAGGGTCTGTTGAATCTGAATTTAATGTTTCTCAGAATGAATCTGAGAATGTTGCTCAGAGTTCGGTCGTTCCTGAAGAGGAATAAGTAGAGACAAAAGAAGCAGGGCATAATGGGCACGAGTTTCCAAGTCTTGATGATCTGGTTAATGCTGCTATGCAATTCTCGGAGGAAGCACATACTTCTTCACCGCAGCAACAAGAAGAATTTATCCCGCAGCAAGAACAAGAATAGGCTGAACAAATAAATGTGCCTAATGAAGTTGTATTTCATCCTGCAATGTGTAAAGCCATTGTTGTGTATAGGAGGACCTTTTTAATTGAATTTCTGGAATTTGTTAAAAATAATTGGGAAACAGTTACACTGCAAACTGTGACTTTTCGACACATTGCCCAGACTAATATGCAACAAAGTCTGTGGCAAATAGAAAAGAAGAAATTGAAAAAGAAAATTGAAAATTAGAAACAGGAAATTGCTGAATTGAAAGCAAAAATGGACGAAATGCTAAAGGTAACTGGTCAAATTATGGAATGCAGACCGCCACCTAGAGTTTATGCTCTGTGCCTCAAAGAATAGTTTTTATGGTTTCAATTGATGAGAATTTCCAGAAACCAAGACCCCATAATTCATTCTGCCAAAGAGTTTTATGAAGCATATCAAGCAGCCCCTAACTGGTTAAGGAATTCTCTATGTGAATTCTATTTGCATAGATTTTTAATACCACTTGAAACAAAATGGAATCCTCTTCCATACATTGGTGATATTCATTTGAGAGCATTCATGTCATGGGCAGAAAATGAGGTGAATTATGGCAGACAGTGGGAAACGTATGAGGAAATTGAGAAAACAGAGCCTGTCCCATTACGCTCTCAAAGTTCAAACCCACATGTAATGCTAAAAGATTGGTTTGCATTGACATATGGTATTAATAATGTTTTAGCCAGAGCAAAAAAATTTGACATCAGAAAGCAAGTATATGATGAATTCCAGACACAACAATATTCATTTTGGAGATTAGCATATACCAGAACTGAGAAAAGATGGGAAAAATTGACTATTGGGTTAAGAAAGTCAGAACCACATGGTCCCTTAAATTTTACAGTTGCACTCAAACGAACCAGTAGATATATTCAATTGGGACTTCAAACAAGATTTGAATTGTGGCTATCACTGACATTCAGACCCCCTGTGCTAATGTGGCCCCTGTATCCTTATCAGGCTACAAATCTTAACAGTGAATTAGAAGACCGCAGATATGAAAGGTGCCGAGATTTCAGAGGATTCTATTACAAGTTTGGACATCCATTCCAGAGTCATGCAGCCACTAATGACTTCAGAGAAACCACCAGGAAAGTTAATGCTAGAGGACCAGCATTGGGCTAAGTAGGGGGCAGTGATAAGCCTAAAATATGCTCATAATTTGATGTTATGATAAACTTTTAAATGACTTCATTTTTGCTATTTCATGGCTGTTTAAACTTTGTTGAAATTTTTTATGGGGATATTCTGTAGCAAGACACTTTTATATTCCTGCAGCCTATTGTGTTGACTTGATTGCATTTATTGCCTTGTTGACTCCCAAAAATGGCTGGTATATCGTATACAGTTTTTTAATGGTGAAGTAGATTTGAAATGTGTGATTAATGAATAGATATCGTGTATGTACCATATGCCTTTTCTTGCGCGTCTATTACCTTTTGTTTCGCAGGTTGTTGAAGAATGATCGAGTCAAGCGCAGCCGATCTCGACCTTCATGATAAAAACCCATTTCACCCTTGCCGCGACTTTTGAGAGCTTTCCATGCAAGAAACTCTTTGTGGCTCGATTTGGAAAGATTTTTAATGAAAAGTCAATCTGGAGAGAGTGGAGCGCTAGATTCTCTCTGAATCGGGTTGAACACATAAATTCATTTATGAAGTTTGTTCCTTGATTCAGGGATATACTTTACTTCCACGTCTTTCTTGGATGAAGTTAGTTAGTTATTCTTTAGTTTGCGCCAGGTGCCTCCTCTGTGGCGAGGTAGAGGCTGGTAGAAAATGAATAGAATGAGTAATAAATGATTTTCTTAGGTAAGATAGAAGCTTGGAGAGATCATGTAAGAATCAGTATGATGGCGAAGGGTAAAAATGCGTTTTGACCCGGCGAGGGTTTGTTAGTTTTCACACCAACAGACTTAATGTGTATTTTTGTTTTCATGAGAATAGATGCGATGAGTTTAGGTTTAAGCATCTGTATGTCGATTGAATTACTTTAAAGGGGCCCACTTAGAAATTATGCGTAGTTAGTGGATTGGAATGTTCTTTTACGCTGATAGCTCTGATTAGCTTTCATCTTTTACACCCCGAAGTTTTATAAACTTCAGTCTTACTGCTCTGGCGGCATAGAAGTCCATCCACGTATTGTTGTTCTGACATAAAAGGCCAGTTCATGGTTTGTGCTTCAGTCGTAGCTGTTACAGTTTCTATTTTAATCAAGCATAGTTGAGTTAAAGAATTTTGCATTACCATTCTGTAGCTTAGATAGAATTTCTTTCCAGTATGTATTTTTGCTAAGATTTGACCAAAGCAAATTCCTAGTGCATATATTTTTCTGCACCATTTAAAGTCTACATCCCCTAGTTTGACAAGTAAATGAACGTCCACAGAAAGATATTAGTCACCTGTCGGAATGTCCAATTCCCATGAAAGTTTCACTATGATATTCATATCCTTTTGTGAGTGCGAGCCAGTGACCATAAGGTTTGTAATTCCTATCAACAGGTTTTAGACCACATTTCAAGAATTCAGATGCACATCATGTTAGTTTTATATGTAAGACAGTTTGATTAGCAAGGGTATAATGTATCATGGAGAAGTATTAATCGAAGATAATTATTATTCCCCTATATGATTGGTTACCTGATAATTAGATTGGAAAGAAACAAAAAAGAAGGGGTCAACATGTTATTATTTACCAATGTAGAAGTAGTAATTTTGTGACTCTTCAATATTGTCAAAGAGGGCCATCCTTTCCATAAAAATTCATTATGTCATTGTAGTGCAGATTTTTGAGATTACTAAAGTAGTTATTTGGAATGTCATTGCTAATGTATTGTTGTCTCTCTAGAGCTAGAATATCTTGCATCGATTGACTATCTAGTTGCATATTTTAATAATATAGAGAAGCTATTTAATTGGAGAAAGTGTATATAGTATGTTATGGTTGATCAAGGAATGGTCATTCAAATTGTCAATTAAGTTGTTAATAAAACTACTTTTATCTTAGTGGTCATTTTAGAAGTGAAGGTAAAATTATATATATAATAATGATGTGTTGGGCATTCGAGTATTCCTTTTGAATATTGATGTTGAATTTAAGCTACTATGTGTACAATTAGTGTCATAAATTGCTAACATCTACTAGCAAGAAGTTGTGTTCAAACGTTGGAGATTTGGGCTACATTCATTCAGTCAGTGTATAATAAGCATGATCAAGGTGAGCAAATTTGATTATCTTCCAATTAACATTTTGATTTCAAAATTGTCATTTAAATTTTTTATTTTTTTTTGGGGTATTGACAACGGTGAAAGTGTGCAGGACTATTAAATAGTCATGGGAAGGCGAGAGGATCACCAGGACCCTAATCATCCTACTTCACAATGTGAAGTTATGTGTTAATTATGTGATAGTTGAGTAATCTATTACGTCTTGTGTGGACCAGTAATTGTTTTAAGTTGTTGCATCTTGTGTGGACTAGCAATTGGTTTAAGTTGTGAGAAAAGTGTATATTTGTGTTTTGAAAGGGGTGTAAAGAGTGCTACCTTTTTAAGTC
Source organism: Sequoia sempervirens (assembly GCA_007258455.2). Classification (NCBI taxonomy): domain Eukaryota; kingdom Viridiplantae; phylum Streptophyta; class Pinopsida; order Cupressales; family Cupressaceae; genus Sequoia; species Sequoia sempervirens. The sequence continues at coordinate 522,005,970 of VDFB02000003.1, read as the reverse complement.
ATGTTTAAGGAATTTTAAAATCCCTACCCCAATGTTTACGGTTAGGGCAATAGTGGTGGACATAAAAAGAAATTTTAGGTATTATTTTGGGGGAGGAGCTAGCTAAAAAAAAAAAAACCCTACGGTGGAAGGAGGAGGAGAAATGGAGACAATGCAGAGGAGGATAAATGGAGGCAATGCCAGTAAGAGGTAGGAGTCATATGTTGTAAGCTTTTTGTTGTTTTGGTCACAAATGTTGTAGTTGCTGTTGTAAATTTTTGTGGGGGATTGTTTGTGTTTTTGATGCAAGTGTTGGTGGTTGTTTGTGTTGTTGCTACAAGTGTTAAAGGAGTAGGGATTTGAGAGTATTTTTGTTGTAGCGTAGCTTGGTATGAGTGTAGCGCTTCCTAGTGATGATATTACCCTTTCCATGTGTTGGTTATCTTCCTTCTGTGATAAATTTGGATGTTGTGTTTGTTTGAAATCCATGGTCACATAAACCTATTTGAGGGTCCTTGGTGGTTACTCTTGGCTTGGGGGTTGGCTAGAGCCCTCTATGGCTTGATGATGCCAATATGGAAGGGTGGAGAGCTTTTCCCTCCCATTGACTAGTTGGTTTTTCAGGTTTGCTGATGTAGCTGGAATCTCTGCACCATTTTTCTGTACACCATTTTTCTCAGCTTATCAAGTTTTATTATGGAGGAGGTTGGGCGTTTTTTTAAAGATAATATTTACCTCATACCTGTTGATAGAAAGTTGCAAGAAAACTATAATACATGCATAAGTAGTGGCAAGTGCGGTGTATGTAGATGTATATATTTTATTCCATGGGATCCTATGAAGTCTAAACTAAGTATGGTATCAAAATCTGCAAGCAAAAAGATACTGTACTTCAATATGTAAATTGGACACAGATTCTAAGTAAACATAGAATAGGATAACCCTACATTTCTTTATAGGAAAAGAAAAAAATAAGTAAATGAATAAATGTATTCACCATTGTTCTTATTTACCACAGTTATCTGTTGGGGTCAAATTTATTTCTAACTATTTTAGATGTCTGAAATCATATGTAAAATGTTGCATGTATACATATATTAAAAAAAAAAAAAGGAGAAAGAAGAAGAATGGTTAAAGTCTCTCCCAGAACTTATTAGACTTGCAAATGAATCCAGTCTCGTGGTTATGCTACGGGTATTAGCTAAGGTTGAATTGTAATAATTTCCTCCATTTGTTTTTAAGATCTATTCCATAGCTTCTTTCCTTTTTCCTTTTGTTGTTTTTTGCAACTAAGAGAGAAAGAAAAAAAAAAACCACAGAGTCTTCAGAGGCCACAAATTTCTCTATTTGGGGTTCAACCCAACTCAGCCATAAGCCATGCCCTATGAAAGAAATCCACACTCGGAGAGAAATTACAAAGGGAAATAGATTGATAAATAAAGAAAGAAAATGATAATTTATTTTTATTTATTTTTTTTACATTAAAGGAAACCCCATTAAAAGGGGTTCTCACGGAGATCTTTTCCTTCCCTGTCTATACTCGGCCTTGGGGGCGGGGTGCGATCTACTGAGCAAAAGCCTCACCACGGAAGCTCACCTTTTTTTCACAGGCTAAAAACCCCAAACTCTCACCCCTCCATTTTGCAGCCAACCTATGGCAGTTGGGCATTGCAGACAAGTTGAGAACCATTCAACTTTCAAACTTAGTCCAGCATTATATTGATCACCAGCTATGCCTTATAGAGGTGCCACTCATTCATTTTCTAGAGCTTCTTGAACAACCACTAGATGTGCTTGTCCAAAGGAATCCGCCGCTTCTCCTTCCTTCCTACATAAGAGAGAGAAGTGAAATGCATAAGATAATTTAGGGTTGTGGGTTGAATGAAATCTGGGCTTAGGAAATTAGGTGCAAATTAAATCTAGAGGTGCCATGTGAAGGATGGATAAGAAAATTAGAAATAGCTGTTGGTGTAAGCGTTTGCTTTGGTTAGACTGAATTATTTGGTTTAAATAAATCATATATTATTTAATCAAACAACCAATTTTATGTCATTCTTATTGAAAAAGGCCAAACTATTGCAGCTGGATTCAATTGGGGATGAACAAAAATAAGGAAATTTTTGTTTTAAAAGGGGTCGTGTAAATTGATAAGGCTGACACATTCTTCTAACTCACCCATTATCAGATATATCTCTTTGTAACGTCCTTTTTGATATCTAAAATACAACATAGGATGTCATGGGAAAAAAAAAGAGAGAATAAAATAAGATAAAATAAATGATGATATGATTAGCAGTAACCGTGTGGTAGTAATGAAAATTAGAAACTTATGAATTGGGTGCAATGTCAGTAAAGTTACTGACTCATAGTAGTAATTAATGAAAATGGCATCAAATCTTTTAAGGGATGTTACTCTGAGTAGACAAATCAAATAAGACACATTCTAATAATGTTTAGAATTAGCAATAATGAGAGGGCAAATAATGTTATTCTGGTTGCTTTCTAAGGAGTTAAAAAATATAGCTATGCATATTGGCACTTTTGGCTTAAGGCCGTAGTAGTGAGGTTTTAAATAAAACAAAAAAAAAGAAGCTAAACAATGATTCTCCTTTAACTTTATTCATAGTTCCTAAAACTACGTTTTAGGAGGCCCCCACGTAGTCCTATGTTTAAGGATTCCTTAAATAAAGGAATGAATTATATATTACACAATCTTTTAATGAAAATAAAAGAAAAAGAGAGAGTCATCGTGGTAGTTTTAAGTTAACTAATACCTTAAATAAAGTGAATCCCATATTTTCAAGAAGGATTCTTTTAAACTAGATTTAGTATCACTAGGATTTCTCTAGATTATCTCTTTACTTTATTTTTATTTTTATTTTTTTGGCAAAAGTAAATAGTAACATGAATAAAAGTAGAAATAGTAAAATTAATTGTATATTAAGAATAGGTAAACAACCAAATAAATAATAGTTAATTATAGATGAATTAATATATAATAATAAATATATCGTAACATTAAATAAATTAATTTTTTTTTTATATATTGCTAACACTTATCTTTGGTATAAATATAAAATAATATTAATATTTTAAAGGTCAAAGTATCAATAATATCGTTACCATTTCAATTAGTATTGACATCTCTCTAGATGAGTATCATAACATTAAAATATTAATGTGCATTCTAATATTAACGTTTCCTAAAATAATGTCATTAATATTACCATTGCCATGATTCATTAATATGCCCACTAAGGATAAATTATAGAGAGATAATAGATTATTATAATCGTGTTTTAATGAAGAGTCTCTGAGTAAATGCCTCCTCTAATGGAAATCTCATGTCTTATAAGGGCGAGGAAGTATTATTCCTCGAATTATTATTCTAATCATCACTGTGCAACACGAGAGGTTATCTTTGATAATATTCACTTGAGTTTGAGAACAATCTTACATTTAAGAGAAGAATCACCTCCTTAATAATAAATAGGGATGTCTTTATAGCAGGAAAAATGTTTGAAGTGTCCTTGTACAATAAGTTAATCTAATAATTAAAATATAATGATTGGGGAGAGAAGGGTCGACAGGGAACTCCCTTGTTAAGTTATTGTTCATGGCACATTGTGAAAGTAAGTGAATCATCTTATTCCATAGCAAGGGTAAAAATAATATAAGAATCCTTAGGGAAATGACTCTCCTAAGTTCCTGAATGAATACTATTATTACTACCCAAAACCTTTAGTCAACCAAGATGTCTCCTCACTTATGCAACACTTGGTTTTCAGAAAACCCTAACCTTGAATCTTATTTTGCAAGTGACGAATAAATTAACTTGGAAGCTGAGAGACCTTATTGACACTCTCTCCACTAGATCTTTGTGATGTCGCTTCACCTTTAATGGGTGGTCATTTAGGCCTCTCTAATTTGGCATTTTATCTATCATGGGTATATCCATATGCATTCAATCTTATGAACCACATAACTATTGAATGTGTGTGTGTTCGAGGAAGTATTTGTTGAGGTTAGTGAGGTTGGAGTAAGCCAAGAGTGTGCATCGTGTGGGTGAAGTTGTAATAGTGCTAAAAAAAAAAAATTGGTGAGATTTTTTCTTGGTGTTTAATTTTGGGGCATTACACATATGCACACATGTATGTATTTATCTATATACACAACAATATATCCAAATGAAAATATTTTCTATCCAAAAAAATTAATCACATTAAAGATTACAAAATTTTAAAGTCCTTATTACAAGAACAATAAAATACTCTACCATAGGAAGCTTCAAATAGATGAGTGGAAAAAAATATCATCAAAGTCATTGATAGCCAAACATATAAGGGCAGAAGAATACCATGAAACATGCTAATAGAACACAACCATTCTATGTAACAGTTGTGTTGTAAATTCTGGTTCCATAGTTTTTTCTTGCAATAGTTATTCACCAATAAGCAAAATTTATGAATATCTTATTGTGAAGATACAAGCCCCACATTCTCATTATCAACTGTAGGAAACTCTTCTATATTTAAAGAATTTTACAGTAGTCTGCTATCAAACCAACACCACAATGGCTATTTCAAAAAACCAACCCAACCAATATATTTTCCCACACATTTTACAATATATTCTCCCATAGACATATATATATATATATATATATATATATATATATATATATATATATATATATATATATATATATATATATATATATATATATATATATATATATGTAAATTCATACATATACATGTATATATACATACATAGATAATATGGAGAAAAACAAAAATTCTAGCAAGACTATTAGGGAAACATGGAAGAACCACACAAATTAAAATAGGAGGGATTGCATATATATGGATATGTAGTGGGTTTCTTATTTGTTTGAAGTTTCCAACGTGATTTTCATCAGCGAAACCATCAAGAGAATTTATTCTACAATAGTTGTTCCACAATTTTTGTGTTGCTCTATAGTCTTTAATTCCACCCTATGCATGTCGTATTTTCTGTATAATGTGCAAGGAAGCACGTTGATTAAGTTGCATTGTTGAAAGAGCCATTGTGGTTGCAATCTGCTATTAAACCAGTAGGGACCACACATCTGAGGCAATGTTGTGCTATAAAACCAACACAACAATGCCACTTTCAATAATGCAACCTACTCAATATATTATCCTCATATAATTTTTGGAAAATGGACAACATAAGATGCAAACCACCATAATAAAGGCTTTCTTATGGTAGGAGCTAAAACAGATGAGAGAGAAAGAATATATATATATATATACACATATATATAACACTACAATGGTTACTTGAACAATGAAACTTAATCAAAGTATACTTTTCCACACTACTACATTCAATATTGCATATTGCATCTACTTCATCGGCCCCCATCGGACTACAACAACATAATGCATTAACCTTCGCAGCAGCAAATATTTACCATTCACCTTTCGTGTATCAAGGTGACCACTTCCACAACCACCAAACCACGTAATATATGTATATGTATATATCTATGCACACACACACAAATGCATCTATACATACACACACACACACACACACACACACACACACATATATATATATATATATATTATATATATATATATATATATATATATATATATATATATATATATATATATATATATATATATCTACATCGGCATATACATATACATACACACACACAAATAGATATATATATATATATATATATATATATATATATAAAGGAAAGAGAGATAAAATTATATCGTACCTAGACCAATCTATTTAATAGTTCATTTTCCAATCCATAATCCAAGTAGCATTATTTGACACTCAATATTATAGGGAAATACCAAAAGGATAAAATATCTATGAGAAGAAATTTACTATATAACACTAGGAAAACTAATTTCATATATATATATATATAGCTTTGTATGTATATGTATGTATATGTTTACATGTATATATGTATGAATATGTTTACATGTATATATGCATGAATATTTGTACATGTATATATATGTATATATGTATGCATGCATATATATGTCCATTTGTTTACATGTGTATATATATGTGCATTTTTCACATGGGTATTTTTGCACAAATGATTAATTTATTTTTCATGTCTTTGGTGCTCTATTTATTGTTTCTTTTGATAGTAGGGTGAAGGGGTTTAACATTGATGTACTGTGAAATGTGTGAGAAAGTATATTGATTAAGTTGCATTTTCAAGAGAGCTATTGTGGTGTTGGTTTGTGAAGCACCTAAAATCTGAAAATACTCATAACCTCAAATTCACATTGAGTAATGGGTTAGTCACATGAAAATTCATCAAATGCTTCTATGAAATAACAATGTCATGCTCCAAAGATGCAAACAATTAACAAAGAAGATCAAAAAGACATATAGAAGCAAGACAAGTACCTATTCCATATTGGATTGGTGTCAAATGTGCCAATGACCCTTTCCCAATCCTTGCTAAAATTCAAATGATGCAATGCAATGGTGATGGGAAAAATTAGTTCTCAATTGAAGAGAGTAACTTTGCATGAAAGTGTAGATGAGTTGATGAAGAATGAGGCCTTTCATTTATAGATTTTCAAGCTAGAAGAGAGCTCAAAATAGAGAAATGTGGGATAATGATTGGACCAATGAGATGAGGCCACTAGTAAACTTGTCATAGGTTGAGGAATGTGCAAGTTCTGGCCAATGTGCCCAAGAGGGGGAGATTCAAATTTGAATTTGTGAATTAAATTTTGAAGAGGGGGACATGAAAGAGAGAAGTTATTGCAATGTTGGAAGGGACAAGTCAACTTGTCTTCATTTTCAAACTTGAGGGAATATTCCATTTTTATGCCAAGTTGAAAGAAAATGACGAATTTATAAATGAGTTAAAATGATTTATTGGTGCAAGTGGGAAAAGCTAGAGGATGTGATGGGTGGTTAGGTTAGTTTAATCAGGATTAGATTAGCTTAGGTGATGATTAGTTGATTTTGACCCATTTGACTTGAATATTTGGATTTATTTAAATAAAAATGGGATGGAATATGCATTTGGAGATTTAATTAAATAAAGTTTGGTTTATTTAATTAAAAGGTTGATGTGAGACTTTTATTTATTTAATTTAAGTGAATAACCTTAGGAATGAATTAAATAGTCCTAATTTACTTGGTAAATGGATTTGATAAGCTTGATTAATTTAATGAGTGGATGAATATGAACTAAGTGAATAATGCTAATTTCATGTGTCTACATTTTTCCCCTCTTTGAAGCAATGTACTTGTTGCGTTGGTTCAAAGAATAAACTTGCAGTGATAAAAAATTCAAAAAAAATCTTATTTTTTCAGTTGCCCCTAGCAGAAAGAAGTGCACTAGTACATTTCCCCCTCGAGAGATCGAGCAAAAAGATTCCATTTGAGGGTCAATCTTGTGATAAAGAGGTTTAAAATGGATGGTTATGGATGATGATGCAAATGAGATAGTTTTAAGATGCTTAGAATATCAAATCTATATTATCCTAAACAACTTAAATGATGATATGATGTGAGATGGATGAGATTGATGATGTGATATGCTGTGATTATGCAAATATATGATTTATGGGATGATTAAACTAACTGATCTATATTATGATGATGAATATGCATGTTAGATGATATGCAAGATGCTGATGGTTTGTGGATGCAAAATGGATGCATTGGTGATGATGATTAACAATTCATGATGTGATGTTAATGCAGAAAAGAAGAAATTAGATGATGACAAGAGGATCCAACAAGCCAACTTTATGAGATATGATGATGATAGATGGATGATTTTCTTATCAAGGATTGGGATTTTAAAAGGGTCACTTACCTTATGTTTGATAACACGCATAAGTATGATGCATCAAGGTATAAAGGACAAGGATGGCATTGTACTTAGTGTGATGGAATTTTACTTGACAAATAGATAGGATTATTCTTGTTCACACCTAACATACAGAAACCTTGCTAGGATGCATTTTAGAAGTTTCAAACACCTCATACCAAAACACAAAAAGGTATAACCTATCCATGCAATAGTCAACAAGTTGGCCAAAACACCCTCCATACATATCTAACAAAACAAGTATTCGTCAAGGTTATTTTACAAGAATGTCCAATAAGCACAACAGAAAAAAGGATAATGATCGTTGCCCCATTCCTATCTCTCTAAATCCTTCATTCGGATATCATCGAGAGGTCCTTGGATTGAGCACAATAAGATATGTCAAAAGACAAAGATAAAGCACACAAACAAGTTGATGTTCTTCAATACTGATAACCAAAAGGGAATGTGTTTTTAAGGATAAGAACCAAAACTATTGCCAAAAGATAATGCCCATTGTAGGAAGGATACATCCTAGGACATGTTAGTGGATGGTGGCATGTCATTTCGTTTATCCAAAGTGTTCTTTCTGATAAGTAATGCCCATTGTAGGAAGGATTCATCCTAGGATATGATGTTATCAGATGATTGATATGGGACTATTTGGATGATGGACTATTGACACAAAGAATTGACCTACTTGTTTACGTACTGACTTAAACTTGAGACTTGACATTTTTGAGTTTTACTTTTAAGCTGCTAGACTTGTTTTTAACTATTTCACCAAAGGTTGAGGATGACGATCAATTTATTATGGATAGTGTTATTGCATGTGCAAGCGAGATGAGGTTGATGGATTTTTTCAAATATTTGGATGCTTTTGGAGATTTGCAATGTTTTGAGGCTATTTTTGGTATTTTTCAAGAATTTCAAATGTTTTGATTTTTCAAAATTTCCACTATTTTTGGGGTTTTATGAGATTTTGACCAAGAGACTAACCTAAGGACCTATCCTAGGGGCCTCGAGGGCTGATCAATAGATTAGCCTTGCCTATGTTATACACATAGAGACCACGTAGTTTGACTGACAACTTGACTGATTTACATATGAAGATATACATGATGAACTGTCAATTCATTATGACAGATTCCTAAAGGACTAACCTAAGTGTCTCGGGGGATGATCAAATATGAACCTTTCCTATGTTCAAGGCTTAGAGATGATGTAGTTCAACAAGATGACTTTTTTTTTGACCTTTTGATTGACTTTTTGACTTGTTTTGGGATTTTTATGATTTTTTTTATGTTTTTTGGATTTTCTAATTTTTTAGGACTTTAAGAATATACATGAATCCTAATCATATGAGAACATGCCCCCAACATGATGTGATAGACTACTCTAATAAAGGCAGGAAAAACTACAGGACCAAAGTATGGTGCATATGCGAGTGGATGAGTGATTGGGGGAGACCTGAATGTGATGGATGATGGAAGCAAAATGGATGGATGATGCATAAAAAGTTGTAAAAGATCCTGGTTGATGGAGAGTGCTTATTTACACAAGGTGCCTATTTTCTAGGTTTTCACTAAGGTACTTGCCCAAAGTGCAACTAAAGTGGTTTTCACTAGAAGATGATTGTTTTCTCTTTACTTTTTTTTATCATTTTTTCTAATTTTTTAGTTGTCACCAAGACGCCTATTTTCTAGGTTTTTGCCGATGTAACCATTTTTTAAGGACATTTTCTATTTTTTTTGGATTTTTTGGTTCTATAACTTGAAATATTTAGGCATAAAACTTTTTGAGGTGAGAGCTATTCATGGGCTCTTGCAAATGTTCCTCTTTGGTTGAACATTGATAATTGATATGCCTCTGATTTGTAACTTGCTATGATGACAAATGGTCCTAGCCAATTAGGTTCAAATTTTCCTTTGTTGCTTGGGTTTGGGACATTCTTCTGGTTTTGTTTTAAGACCATTTCTCCAACTTGGAACGTCCTTCTTATGATTTTCTTATTGTAGCTCCTTTTGAGTCTATTCACCCAATAGCTCCAGCTCATTCAATATTGATACTCGGTACTCTTCATCTGTGATGAGGTTTTGTAGTGATATCCAAAGTGATGGGAGCTCAATCTCAATGGGGAGTACCGCTTCTAATCCGTAGAGCAGGGAGAAAGGGTTGGCATCGATAGGTGTGTGGATATTGGTTCGATAGGCCTAGAGGGCAGGATTAAGCTACAGATGCCAGTCATGACCTGTGTCATTGACTGTTTTCTTAAGGATTTTTAGAATGGTTTTTTTTGTAGCTTTTTCTTGGCCATTGCCTTGGGGATAGTATGGGGTGGAGAAGCGATGTTGGATTTTGAATTTTTCACATAAATCATGAACCTCCTGATTGTTGAATGGTGTCCCATTATCTGAGATAATAGCTTGTGGAACACCATATTTACAAATGAGATAGTTCAAGATGAATTTTGAAATCTGCTTCCCAGTTATATATGTCATGGGTATTGCTTCCACCCACTTAGTAAAGTACTCTGTGGTGGTTATGATGAATTTGTGGCCATTAGATGAAGTGGGTGTAATTTTTCCAATGAGATCAAGTCCCCACTGTGAAAAGGGCCATGGTGTGATGATAGGATGAAGTTCTTGAGCTAGAGCATGGATGAGGTCCCCATGCTACTGACATTGTAGACACTTTCTGACATAATCATGTGCTTCTCTTTCGAGTGTGGGCCAATAATACCCCATCCTCAACAATTTCTTAGCTATGGTCATTCCACTTGAGTCCAAACCATAGATCTCATTATGTACTTCAGTTAGAGCAGTCAATGCCTCCTCAACATTTATGTAGCGTAGTAGGGTTCCTTCTATGCTCCTATGATATAAGGTCTCTCCTAGGGTGACAAATTTGGATGCCTTTTTGAAAAAGGTTCATTTTAGGTTTGATGGTAAGTCGACGCGTATGACTCCTATGCGAAGGAATCTATAAATGTCATGGTACCAAGGATCACTAGGACCAATGATTTTGCACATGAATTCTGATTCTGGTACCTCAAATGTAGGCACGAGAAGCTGCTCTATCAAGAATTTATATTTTGGAACATTGTTGGGGATGTCTAGTAGGGACCCAATTGTTGCCATGGCATCTGTTGCTCTATTGTTGGCTCTAGGTATCTTCTCAAATGTAATTTTGATGAAGGATTCTTTGAGAGTCTCCACTAATTTCTTGTATGAAGTGAGTTCATCATCTTTGGTCTAGTATTCATCGTTCACTTGATTTATTATCAATTGAGAATCTCCATATACTCTAAGAGCTATAATGTTCCATTGCACTGCTATTCTGAGACCTATGGTCAAAGCCTCGTATTCTGCAATGTTATTGGTGCAAGGAAATGCTAGTTTGTAGGACCTTGGTATGCAATCCCCTTGTGGTGTGATAAAGAAAACATTGGCTCCTGACCCATGCTGTGTGTATGAGCCATCAAAGTACAGTTTTGAGTAGTCAACTACGTTGATATTGAAAATGGATTCATCTAGAAACTCTAAGACAAGAGGATTCTTAGAATAGATTGGTGGTTCTGCAAGTTGGTCTATGATGACTTGACCTTTGATTGCTTTTTGATCCACATATTTGATGTCATATTCTGATAATATCATCACCCATTTTTCCATTCTTCTTGTGAGCATTTCCTTTGATAGTAGATACTTGAGAGGATCAATTTTGGCAGTGAGATTTATTTTATGTGCCAACATGTAATGTCTGAATTTTTGTGATGTAAACACTACTACGAGGCATGCTTTCTCAATGAATGAATAGTTTATCTCATGACCAACCATTGTCTTGCTGATGTAATAGATAGCCCTTTCCATTCCATTTTCGTCATATTGAGCTAGATGAGCTCCAAGGGCTGATGCTTTTGTTGACACATATAAGATCAATTGTTTCTTTGGGATGAGTGTCATTAAGACTAGTGGTGTTAGTAGATATTCTTTGATTTTGTTAAATGTCTCTTCACACTTGGTATCCCATTTGTACACTACTCCCTTGTGGAGTAGGTGGGAATATGGGTTCTGTTTATCTTCCAATTGTGCTATGAATCTATGAATGGATTGGAGTCTACCTTGTAGACCTCTTAGTTGCTTTAATGTTTTCAGTGCCTCCATCTTGAGGATTGCTTTTACTTTTGCTGGATCCACCTCGATGCCCCTCATTGACACTATATATCCTAGGATCTTTCCTGATTGTACATCAAATATGCACTTCTTAGGGTTTAGTATAACCTTGTACTCCTCCAGTCTGTCAAAGATGGCCACACTTAGGGTTGCTATGTGATCTTTTCTCTTTTTATACTTAGCTAGAATGTCATCAACATAGTCTTCAACTGTCTTATGAATCATGTGATGGAATATCAATGTCATGGCCCTTTGATATGTTGCTCCTACAATCATTAAGCCGAATGGAACCATGTTCCAATAGTATGTCACCCACGGATAAGTGAAAGATATTTTATGTTGGTCCTCTTTAGTGATCACATGATCTGATTGTACCCTGAGAATTCATCCATTAGTGAAAAAAATTCATGTCCCGCTGTCATGTCTACTATCATGTCGATGTTGGGAAGCGAGAAGTCATCTTTTGGACATGCCTTGTTCAAATCTCTGAAGTTGGATGAATCATGCATCTAATAGCTTCTTTAGCTCCATTTTGACTAATAGGGCAATCTGAGGATGCATTTTTCAAAGCTTTTTTTGACAGGCTTTGCTTTTGGATACACTGCTAAGTGGTGAACCGTAGTCTTTGGATCAAATCCTAAGATGTCAGCATAAATTTATGTGAATTTTATTTGTCTTTCTCTTAGGAATGCTGCTAGGAGTTCTTGCTCTTCTAATAGTAGTGATTCTGCATAGAATGTGATATGTGGGGTCTCCTCTGTTCCCAGGTTGACCGGATTACATTTTTCTACCAAGACTGCTGACTTTTCCTGATGAATAGCTCTTAAAGGAAAATTGAATCCCCATCCTTGGGAGCCTCAGAGAGGTTGTCACCATTGGATGCATCCTTTCTTTTTAATTTTTTCTAGTCAGAGATTTCCATAGTGTGGTTTTCACTCAAGGACTTGGATATTATTCTTAATTTCTTGCTTTTGCGACTGAAGGATTCAATCATTTCCCAATAATAGGCATGTGTGTCCAACTCCATTATAAACCCTACTTTGTGATCCCCATTTGGAATGTTATCCCTCAATCCCATGAATTTTGAGAGTGCCTCATCATTTTCAAATGTATCAAGAACTGATGGTCCTCATTGGTCATAGTCGATGAGTTGGGGATATACTAAGTGGATCTCATGATTTTGATGGTCTATTTCAAAGGATAGGGTACTAATCATGCAAAGAGTGGTATCCTTGAATAGCCTAGGTAAATTAGGTTTGGGATCCTCATCATTGCTACTACTATAGAGGTCAGTTGTATCAAATGTAAAGTTATCTATGACTCTACCTGTAGACAATTGTAAGCATAGTTCTGCTGGGGTTGGCTAAGGAGGATTGTTAACTATTCTAACCGGAGGACTTCGGCCATGTATGGTTATACTCGGAGGGGTACATCCAAGGCCAAGATTTGTTATCAGTTGTGTCTCTGGCATGATAGGTACTATAAGCCCATTGTCATTTCTCCCATGTCTTTGATTTTTGTCATAGCCCATTGTGAGCATCATTCATAGACCCTTACTTTTGTCATCCATTGGTAAATTAGTTGCTGGTCTCTCATCTTGGTATAGAATATGGAATGGATCTTCCTCAATAACTTCTCAGCCAAGATCCACCCACCTTTGTGAAGGTGGAATAGTCTTTACGAGATTTTTGGGATGTGGAGGCTTCATTTATTTGTGGACATCCCTGTGATCTAGGAGATTGTGGTAACTCTCTTACCATAAAAGCATTTTTAGGGATTGTGTATTTTCCACAACCGTTATCTTGGATGATGACCTTAATGTCAGAGATGGTGGGAATGGCAGGAGTGGTGTGTGTCTTTGTCATAGAAGTGGGTGCAAGAGTGGTGGGATTGATGTAAGGTGTGGATGGACCCTCATAATCTTTTGGTACTTGGGGGATTTTGTAATACTTTTCCTCAAGGCTTTTGCAATAGGAGAAGGGTTCAGGATCTCCATGGATGATAACTTCTTGTCCCTCATGTGTGAATTTCACACATTCATGAAAATTTGACACTACTGCCTTCATTGTATGTATCCATGGTCATCCCAGAAGGACGTTATATGGCAAGTTGAGGTCCAGGACTTGACAAGTGGTTTCCATGACAGTTGGCCCTACTTGAATAGGGAGTTTGATCATGCCTTGGGACACTCTCTCTTGATTGTCATATGCTCTTATTGTGATACCCTTTCCTTTGTCAATATAATCCTCTGGGATTTTCAATTGTTTGATGAGGTTGAGAGAACAAATATTCAAACCCACACCTCCATCCACCAAGACTCTTTTGACTTTGCTCTTATGTACTATGACTTCTAAGTGAAGTGCATGGTTGTGAGATGGTTGAGCAAGGAAATTATAGTCAGAGAATGTGAGGAGATTTGGTGTAATGATATTTCTGACCATAGCTTGGAATTGTTCCGTATCAAGATCTGTGGGGACAGTGGATGAGGCCAACACTTCTTCAAGAATTTTCCTATGGGCAGATGAGATTTTTAGCAACTCCATGATGGAGATTTGTGCTAGTGTTCTCTTGAGTTGATCTAGCACATTGTAGCCATTAGGGACAGATCTAGATGTAGGGACTCTGTTTTGCTGGGATGATCCTGTGATGGTAACTTTTTCACCTCTTGTGGTGACTCCACAATCGGCATGGGTGCCTTTGATGGTGATGACTATGTAGTATTCATCTAGGGAGGTGACAACTATTTCATACACATGATTTATTTTTGAGTGGGTGCCTTTCCCTTTATCAATGTTATTCCCTTTGTTGCCATGATTCGACATCGAATTCATATATATCTTAAGATCTTGATTTCCTAAAGGTTGTTCCACGTTTATAATTCTTTTATTAATCAGATCTTGAATGATTTTTTTCAATTTCATGCAACTGTTTGTGGTATGGCCTTTGATTTTATGGAACTCACAAAGTTGATTCTCATTATACCAAGGAGGTTTCACATCTAGTTCTTGGTAATTCTCAAAGGTAGGGGCCTTGATGAGTTTTTGGTCTATCATTTTTTTCATTATGTCTTCAAGTGGTTCTCTAAAAGTGGTGTATTTTCACTTGGGATAACTCTTGCATTGGGGTGGTCCTTTTTGATCATTGAGATTATTGATTGTTGGATTGTTGTGTGGTTGTTATGTTACATGATGATTGTTTTGGTGTTCGACTTGGATTTGTGGTGAGGGTGTGTTTTGGTGAGGGGCACTAATGACCACCTTGGCATTGATGACACCATCATTAGTAACATTTTTGTTCCTTGCTCACATGTGAGGTTTATCATTGTAATTGGAGTGTGGGTGGTTGTTTTGTTGTTCGAGGTATGAAGTTGATCTTGCAAGTTGGGTCACGAGGGCTCGTTCGATGCTGAGCGCCTTGGGGATTAACTAGTCATACATGGTGATTCCTTGAACCTTGAGATAAAATGCCAAGAGGCCTTCAAGGTTGGTGATGATGGTACAAACTTGTTGTTCTTATGGCATGGTCCACTTGCTCTGATTGGCCTCAGATACACATCATTGTAGGAATGAAGTGAATGATTCACCCTTTCCTTGTTTTAGAGCTAAAAGTTCTTCTAGACTAACTTCCATTGCAATGTTGCATGCATAGGTTTTTAGGAATGTGTCTATAATTTCTTAGAATGTACTAATGCCTAAAGGTAAGCATGAGAACCATTCCATAGCATGGACTACCAAACTCCTAGGGAATAGCCGCATCAGATAAGTATCGTTATATGCGACTTCTGTGCAATGAACTTGGCATTTGCTGATGTGGTCTTCAGGGTTTCTTGTCCCTAGATATTTGTCAAATTTGGGGATTTTAAATCCCTTGGGGGATGGTTTCATCACTAGGCTCCTATCAAATGGAAAGGGACACAAGTTGTTTGGTGTTTTCATTGTTTTCCTTGATTATAGATCGAGCACTTGTTACGAGAGCAACCTGATTTGTGTCGTTACATTATTTTGCAGATCAGGGGGTGGGATGAAGGTGTTTTGGGGTGTTTCAATTGTGGGTTGGATGGATGGGTTGTTTGATGTGTTGTTCAATGGTATCTGTATGTTTTGTCGAGCTAGGTAGGCTTTCACCTACTTTTGTATGAACAACGCTTGTTGTTGATCTTGCTATTGTTGCACTAATATTTGTGCTTGTTGTTGTTCCGACAATGCTTGCTATTGTGCTTGTTGCTATTCCAACAACACTTGTTGTTGGGCTGCTAATTCAGATGCTTCTTGCTGCTCTTGATATTGCTTTATTGCTTGCTGATATGCTTGCAATTGCAATGCTTGTCTTTGTGCAAGAAGTTGTGCTTGTGCTTTTGCATGTTGTGCTTGATATTGGGCATTTTCCTGAGCTTGAGCTTGTGCTTGGACTTGTGCTTGTGCCACTTGTTGTTGTGACAGAGCTTGTGGTTGAGCAACCTTTTGTGCTTGTAATGCTTGTAATGCTTGTAATGCTTGCATGGCTTGAGTGGCTCGTTGTTTTTGTTGTTGCATTAATGCTTGGGCTTGTTGCGCTTGTAGTGC
>VDFB02000003.1:521902609-521989290 GCA_007258455.2 Sequoia sempervirens | reverse complement strand
TACCAAACTGCATGGAAGACAACAACTGGGTTTACACCTTTTGAACTGCTTTATGGGAAAACAACCATGTTGCCCATTGAATTTGAGCATAAAACTTTGAGGACAGCTCTTGAACTCAATATGGAAATATTTGAAGCACATAAGGAATGTCTCCTGCAGCTAAATTCTTTGAAGGAAATGAGAAAAGCTACCCTGTAACATATAGAAGTAGTTCAATAGCAAAGGAAGAAATGGCACGATCAACACATCAAAGCTAAGCAATTCTTTGCTGGTGATTGGGCTCTGCTATATGATTCAAGATATCAAGAAAATCAAGGTAAGCTGACAACACGCTAGCTCGGTCCCTATGAAGTTGAGAATGTGTTTGATAACGGATCAGTACAGTTGGCCACAATTGATCCAGTCTATTTTAAATTTCTAGTTAATGGCCACCGACTGTGGTTATATCATAAGCCGACATCAAATGAAGATTTCCTGAAGAAGTTTGTTTTGACTAGTCTTCCTGTAGCAAAGGCTTAGGCCTTTCTCCTACAGCTTCTCTTTAAGTATTATGTTGACTGCCCATAATAAAGTTTTCTTTTTTAAGAAAACCACTTTTCTCTATTTCTTTTCATTTATCGCATCATTCATTTCTTTATCTGCCATGTCATCCATATCACCACTCTACCTCATTCATGCATTCAATCTTCTAGCTATCATTACATGATACGCTTTTTTTCTTTACGACATTCCCGAGAACTGAATTCAAGGTACACAAAATCTTTTCATTATTGCATAATTTATTCTTTCTGTCTATTCATTAATTGTAATGTATACATCAACCATAATTGCATGCTTTAATCCTATCAACTTGCACATGTGAGGACACATTTCGAATGCTAAGTAGGGGGCGGGGGTATTCTAATTTCAAATTTTCCTGTGCCAAATTTACATTTGCTCAAAATAGTTATGATCTTGTACTTTCTAAAAGTATGATTGAAAAGCCATATCCTGAGAACAAGTTAACTACTTAGTTTAAGTAGTTATGAAAACTATTTTATGCAAAATTCTAGTTGTGATTTTTGGTAAGGAAAAAGGAAAGTGCAGTAACAAAGAAGAGTCCTTTTCAAGCTTTCAACATTAGTCTAAGTTTTTGTTTTAAAGATTTTTTATTATGGGTGGCCAACTGGTAAGGCACAAGCCTGCAACTCTTGATGCATTGATACAGGATCCTCAATTAATGCAAGCATTTGCTAATTGTGGATGGTTAAATTATTTCTTGAGAATTGATTCTTTTGATGAAGAGGCTGGAGGCGAATTCTTAAGAACATTTTCAGAAAATGAGGCTACGGTTTCAGGCTTGACAGTGGCTATGACAGAGGAAAGAATTTCAGAAGTTACTGGATTACCGGCAGTGGGTGAAAATTTTCTTGTTGGAAGGGATGCTGTCTCTGCTAGGGCAGAGTTTACCCTACCAACTGATGGGCCCTTGAAAATTTCAAAGCAACGATGCAAAAGAATGTCCCTGCCTTATCCATACTCTAAATACGCCATCTTTGTTATCAGGTATTTAACTTGTGAAGGGAGCTTCTCTTACCTACATTCATATCATTTCAAATTGTTAAGTCATATGAGACATGGACTGGTAGTGAATGTTCTAAATTTCTTGTTGAACCTTTTGCAAAATAGTCCACATGAAACCCAAATGGGTAAACAAAACTCTATCACACATCATGCCCTAATAAAACTTTTGGCTGAGCGATCTTTAAGAGATGTTTCACCTCTTTCCTGGAATGAGTTTGTTGCCCAAAAAATTCTTCAACCGCCTAAACACCCTAGGGTACTACCCACATAGCCTAGAAGAAAGAAAATGATAATTGAGTCCACAAGTACTGAAACAGAGCAAGAATCTGCTGCTCCTACAATGCCCTCTCCTGCAAAGACTTCCCCTGTTTATGTCTCTCCTACAGCAACACCTGTTAATACTCCAATTTCAATTTCTTCTTCCCCTGCCAAGTCTGGATCTTCAAGATCAGCTAGGAAGAGGACTGCTAAGGAAGCATCCTTTATTGTTTCTCCTTCTGCAGAACTACCAAGAAGAAGTTCATTGAGAAAACAGTCTATGTCTGCTCCAACCTCTATGCAAATAGAAACTGTCATAATATTGGAGGACTCTGATGAATCAGGTCATGATAACTCCTTGGGTATGTCTACAAATGTTCCACAAAGCTCCTCTGCTATTCTTGAGGTGACACAACCTAGTAATGTTGATAGGGGGAAAATGCTGAGTCTAGATGACTTAGCTTGTGCGGCTGAGAAATTTTTTGAGGAAGAACAATCTTCTCCCACACAGCAACAGGACTTCATCCTCTAGCAAGAGGATTTTGTCCTACAACAGGAAGAAGGTGTGCTTGAACCACATGAAATTCTCCATGATAATCCATTGCCCACTGAAGTTTGCACAGATTTAGTTGTGTACAAAAGGACTCTACTGATTGCATTTTTGGAATTTCTGAAAGTTAGTTGGAAGCCTGTGTCATTCTAGACTTTATGTTCTCGCCATCTCGCCAAAACTTAAGTCCAACAAAGTTAATGGGATAAAGAAAAGAAAAAGCTACAAAGGGAAATTGAAAGGAAAAAGCAAGAAATTTAAGATATGTAGAAGAAAATGAATGAAATGATGGAAATAATTAGAAAAATAATGGAGTGTAGGCCACCACCAAAAGTATATGCAATGTGCCTCAAAGAACAGTTTCTTTGGTTCAAAATAATGAGGATCTCTAGAAATTTGGATCCTAATATTGAAACCACCAAGGAATTATATGATGCCTATGAAGTGGCCCCTAATTGGTTGAAAAACTCCATGTGCGAACTTTATTTACATGGTTATCTAATTCCTGCTGAAACTGAATGGAACCCACTCCTTTATATAGGTGATATCCATCTAAGGGCACTTATGTCTTGGGCTGCAAATGAGGCCAATTATGGGAGACAATTGGAAACTTATGAAGAAGCAGAAAGAGATGAACCTGTTCTTCTAAGAGCTAAGAGTTCAGATCCATGCATAGTTTTTAGGACTTGGTTTAAAGTTACTTATGGATCGAATTACCCTCAAGAAAGAAAGAAAATTTTTGATATCAGAAAATAGGTATACAATGAGTTCAAAGAACATAAATATACATTTTGGAAACTCGCCTCTTCCAAAATTGAGACAAGGTGGGAGAAATTGACAGTTCGTCAAAGAAGGACAGAGCCTCATATCCCATTGAACTTCACAGTAGCACTCAAGAGATCAGAAAGGTACATGCAATTGGGTTTGCAAAGCAGATTTGAATTATGGATGCCACTGACTTTCCAACCTCTAGTTTTAATATGGCTGCTCTGTCCTTACCAAGCCAAGGAAATTAATGAAGAAATAGAGAAGCGTAGATATGAAAGATGGGAGTTTACTAGAGGTTTTTACTACAAGTTTGGAACTTCATTGCAGGGTCATGCTTCTCCAACAAATTTTAGGGAAATAACAAGAAAAGTCAATGCTGGAGGACTAGCATTACGATAAGTAGGGGGCAGAATGATGAGCCTTCAGTATGCTCATAGTTTGAACTTTTGATACTCTTACTTTTGTTATTAATTATTGTTTAAACTTGTTGATTAAAGACTTTTTCAGGTGGTATCCTGTAGCAATGAATTCCATATTCCTGTAGCTTGACAACTTCATTAATTACCTTTTTGACCTCCTGCATAGCTGATGTATGCTTATGATTTTGGATAATGGAATAGGATTAACATGTGATTAATGAATCGATGTCGTGTTACTTATGTGTATGGTTTCCTTTGCCTCTGTCATTTATTTTAGGATTGTTGGAGTGAGCAGAAACTGATCAAGCGCAAGAATCTTGACTTTCTTGAAGAAGTCATTCTAGTAATAATTCTTTGACCGAATCTTTGGGAAGAAGCTTTAACGATCCTTTGATCTAGGGAGTTTGTAATGCTATATTTTCTATGGGTTGTGTTGAGCAGATAGACTTTCATTTATGAATATTTGTTCTGTGGATTCAGAATGTATTTATGATCATGACTTCCTCTGTTAATTAGTTAGTTGTCTCTTTCATTTAAATAACTATTCCTACTGCGTGAGTGAACAAGGATGAGATAGTATGTGTTAAAATTCAGTTGAATAGTAATAGAGTTCTATGTTAACTTTTATTTTAAAAATAGAGTAATCGATGTATCCTGGTTCTGAGTATAAATAAAATTCAATGAAGCTTTGAGTCAACTTCTTGTGTAATTTAGTTGATGCTTGCTAAGGGGGCCCACTTAGTAAGTATTCTATAGCAAGTTGTTGTAGTTAACTGCTCATTTCATGTTGATTACCAGTTAGAGTCTATTTCTGTAGATTTCAACGCAAACTTAGCTTTGTATTGCTCTTGCACCATAGGGAATCCATCCCTGTGTTTGTTCCTACAGCATAAATCCAGTTCATAGTTTGTCCATTAATAATAGTTGTTATGATTTTTGTTTTAGCCGAGTTGTGTTTGAGTTAAGAAGCTTTACGTTGCATTACTTTTAAGTATTTGTTTTCTATAGATGGTGACTAGAAACTAGTTCTTAGTGCACATACCGTGCTGCTCCATTTCAAGTATACATACCCTAGTTTGATAAAGTAAATGAACGGCCATGAGAAGATGTTAGTCGCCTGTTGGAATGTCCAATTCCCAGGTTTAGTTCTGCTATGACTTTTATATCCTTTTTGTGGGTGTGACCAAATGTTAGGATGGGTTGGAGCAAGAGATGTTGTGATTTGCTGAATGTTTTGAGTGATATTTTGGGATGGCGGTGTGGATGAGATGGGAATGGTGGATGAGATTGGAGGAAAATATGTTTCCACTATGGTACTCATGTCAAAATCCGAAGGCAATTCGGCCCCTTGCTTTGCAAGTTCAAGCATGTATAATTAAGGGTTAAGCCTCATCATTATATTTATGATCTTATGGTTTACCAGATTTTCAAGCATTTCAATTATTTCATCGTGAGACATCCCAAAGGTGAGGTCTTCTCCTTTGGCTTCTTCTTGTGGGTTTTGTGATGATGTCAGAAGGTTAACTGTGAGAGTTCCAGACCCAATGGGATTCATTTTAGGAGTGGTTTGACTTAAATCACTTGAAGCGAGTGTTTCTTTATTGGCTTCCATGCTCTTCTTGTATTGAGATCTAGTTTGAACCATAAAACAAGGATCATTTTTTAAGAATGGGAGATGAATATCTTGATTCTTTGGATTGATATTTATTTTAGGCCTCAAAGTAGAAAATTTTAAGATATCTTAAAGATCAAGAGGTGATATGATGATGATGCAAGGGATGGATGATGTGGATGTTTTTGTCTTTTGATAAATCTTCAAGAAGATACTAGGCTTTTAGGACTTTTGGATATGTTTCAGATTTTGATTTTGATTTGTCCTTGATTGATTTTGATTTTGGTTTGGATTTTGAACAAATAGACCCTAAGTTGTTTGGATGATTATCTAAGGGATAGATTTGATCAAAGGATGAAAATTTGAATATGTGTGGGGAGAACAATGCATCTACCCACACCTATTCAAACAAGATGATAGTTTCACTAAGCATATGAAGAAGGATTCATCTACATATACTAAGATAAATAGTATGATTTTGATAACTTTGACTAAGCATATGCAAAATGATGCATCTACACATACCTAGCCAAAGATGATTTTGATAAAGTTTTCAAGGATTTAGTCTCAATGTTTTGGATGATTTTTATTTTTCCAAAAAGCCTCTAGTATTAAGGATGATTTCAAGATTTCTCCAAAAGGTGATGGTGAGATGATTTTTGTTTTGATGTTTGAAGGATGGATGAAAAAGATTTTGATTTACTTTGATCCTAAGATGAACTTAAAAACGACACTTTGTTTTCCTAGACCTAGGTATTGAAGAACATTCAAATGCTTCCTAGAGACCTTTATAACCAAAGAATGATTCAATTTGGACATACATTTTTGGATTTCCAACCAATGACCTTCACTTTGGACATTTTCAAGAATCGCGAGGCTTCAACACACATGAAAGTTCATTTTTCTTAGCTTTTCTTAATGGCTTCATTTTACCAAAAACACTTTCTTTGATTAAGTTTACAAACTAAGATGTCCAATGTCTTAATTTCTTCAAACCCCACAAAGTATGTTATGTGGAAATTTGATGAAATCAAGGCAAGGGTTTACCTATTTTTTACTTAAGTAGACAAATCGAGATGTAATCCAATGTTTAGAAACCTCTAAGGATGTGAATCCCAAGGGAAAGCAATGACATATGGATTGAGTCAATTGTATTTGTCTCCAAAAGGGTTTGAAATTTGGATGATGATGTTAAGTGTTTGTTTTCAAGATGTTTTCGATCAAGCAATGCATTTTGTAACCCAAGAATAAGTACAACCCTATGGATGTGTAAGACAATATTTTTTGGATTCCCACTTGGACAAGTCCAGCTATGCTTATCTTTAGCGAATGGTTAGATGCTTGACCCCACTAGCTCCCCTCCATGGCTCATTAACGCTAATCGGGACAGCCAAGCATCAACACCCATGAAAATCCCATGGCATGCTTTCCATTTCTACTAAAATACTATAAAAGTGTGCGGCAACTTTAGAACAACCGTTCTTGCACCACCAAATAGATTAAAGGATTTTGGCCAATTCTAGCACATGGGTTTTAATAAGGGCTTTCCGTTCATGGAGATTAACCCATATAGAAAGAGTCCACTTTCAGATCCATCTTGTCGGAATCAACCACATGATATTAGCATTTACTCCAATAATAACATTTATATCCCATTTGGAAATACTCTTGGCTTTAGAGTGTTACCAGTTGAGTCGTTCCCTTGGGTGAGTACTTTTTCCCCAAGGTAGGCCCTCTAGGATAAACAAAAGAGATTAAAGAAAAAATCCGTAACTCAATCAATCTTTGATGGAAACAAAGAGAGAGAATCACTAAAGTGTTTAAAAACACTTTGATGATCTTTCAAAATATCATCCTTATGCTTTGTTCTCCTTCATTTTCCTTCTTCGCTTTCCTCCTTTTACCTTCGTTGCCCTTTGTTATCCTTCTTCGTTTTTGTTGTTTTCCTTGTACCTATAAAAAGAAAAGACAATCATGTGAGAATTAGGAGATTAAATTCATTTTGATCATTAAATCCAAACAATAACATGATTTCAATTTGAAAGAACAAATGATTTGGATGATTATGAGAAGAAAAGAAGGATTTATAATTGAATCATGCTTTGATATTTATTTCATTGAAAAGATACCAAATTTTATAGACCTCTTCTTCTCTTATGATAATCCACATTACTAAAGTTATTAAGTCGATAAATCAACCACAATCTTGAATAAATCTTTCAAAAGTACCCTCCCAATTTCAAATGTGGGCTATCATAATAATCACAATGATTTGATGAACTTTGGAAGCTAAAACATTAATGCTTAAGTTTGTGACTCTAAAACATAAATGTTTTGGCACTTAAAACGATATACATGCTTTGACTTTACCTAAGATCTACTCATATCACAATTATGGAAGCTTTATGTTGGGAAACAAAGCTTTCTTTTTAATGAATGCTAGAAATGACAAACATGGATGATCTTAAATTTTTAATGCACATGAGTCAATGCATATTTGAAATATGAGGTAGATTCTTGGTGAAAATGAAGGTCTTTTTGTAGTGCTCCTATTATAAATGCCATTCCCAACCAATGGTACTCAAGAAAACACAAAAAAAATGCACATCTACAAGGACCTTATGCAATAAAGGCACAACTTCAACAGTTAAGGGTAGATTGCACTTTAAAGATGTGCCCTTCTCTTTTTGTTTTTTAAGTCAACAATTATCATAAGTGCATGAGACAACTAATCCATCCAATAAGTGAATACAGCCGCTCCTCATTTAGTGAAGACAAATTTTAGACCATCTCTAAGAAACATTTTCAAGTTTGTACGAACATCTAAAAAGATATGAATATATGACTTTATAAGCATGGTTTGACAGCTCACAAGGTAGATTACTTTCTGCATGAAATCAAGTATCTAATAAATAGCATTTTCAGTGAATACCATAAAGTGGCTTTGTAAGTCAAACGACCTTACTAGAAATGGCGCACATGAGTAAAGCCAATTTCTGCAACTATTTCCATATTCGAATAATTATCAGACCTGTGCAAATAGCATGAAGGCCTAGGATTAAAGTTAAATCCAAACACTAAATTTCTCATCAACACTGACAAATTTGGGTTTTAGCAAGTCTAGCTACAACAACCCAAATCAGAAATACTACTATCCATATAGCTTGGATATCGCTACAAAATATTTATTCATTGGAAATTGCAAGAAGAGAATCATATTTATATGTGGATGGCTTAAATAATTCTCTATATTCATTGAAGACAAAGAAACATCTCAATAGACAACTTGAAAGAGAAGAATGTAAATAGACTGAAGAGAGTTGCAGCATAAACTATCCAATTTAGAAAATATTTCTTGAACACCAAAAAGCATTACCAAACTGTGTAAGTAAAATAAAATAACAAGCTACTTCAAATGCATATGTTGTCAAAGTTTAGCCTATGGTGAAAAGAAAGGCATACACAAGAATTAAGAAATAATGAATATTTAAAAAATTGTGATGTGAGAGCAAGGGAAAAGGATATATACTGTAGACATCAAAAAATTGTCCTCTTACGATACCTTGTACAACATTGCATCATTTAGACATTTTGTAGCATGCTTTACCGTAGGTACCCATGTCATCATCTATTTAATTAAATAAATTTTATTTATTTAATTAAATTCATAATCATTTCCATCCATTCCTCTAATGTTAATTAAATAATTTATATTATTTATTTAATTAAATCATTTATATCCCTTCCTCTAATGTTAATTAAATAATTTATATTATTTAATTAATTAAATCATTTCCATTCCTTCCTTTAATGTTAATTAAATAATTTATATTATTTAATTAATGAAATCATAAATCCAACATTAATTAAATAAATCAAATATTTATTTAATTAATAAAATCTTTAAAATATCTTCTCGCTTTCTTTCCAAATTTGAACTCATGTGTATCTAATTAATTAATTTAATTAGATAATTCATCAAATATCTTTTCTCATCTTTTTCAGGATTTATTTCCTTTGTAGAGAATCAAAATCTTTCTATTTTTTCACATCTTATCTTGTTTTAATTCCTTTAAAACAATAAATCAAAATCTTTCTATCTTTCGAAAATTTTATCTCATCTCGTCATATTTCCTCTTTTGTCAAAAAATCAAATCGTTATCGAATCTTGTCAAATCTTATCTCTGTTCAAATCAAAAATCTATAAATCTAACCTTTCACAAGCCATTTGGATGGAATCTTCTTCAAGCATCTTCACTCTGTCAAAATAATTATTCAATCCATCTCTATCATTCTCCATTCATCATCATATCAAGTCGTTACGCTGCAATAGTGAGCAATCATCATTCCTCCTCTACAATCAACCTTCGAAATATTGCATCCTTGTGCATGTGAAGAAGAGCCATGGAGATCAATCAACACTAGTTTGAAAATCGGTTTGCACATTCTTTGTTTATTATTTTTATTTTCATTCTAGTTTGTACTTCATGGTGCTTGATGGGATTTAATGTGTTTATTGTCTTCAATACATTTAAACCTTTGATTATCTCCCTATCTACATATACAAATAATGGATTCTAAACAAATAACAATGTTTAATAAAGCTCTTGTGCCAAATTGGTATGAGCCTTGAATTGGAGACAAAAAAAATATACAATCTACACATATATAACATTGAAGAAATAAAATGAAACATTGGAAAGCGACCTTTATTTCAACTGCACGATTTTCTTCAATAGTAAATGTACGTAATATTAGCAATAATCCACAATAATAATCAATTCAGTAAGATCTCCTCTAACTGGATTGTGCAAAGAATAGATTGCGGCTCAATCAATTAAATGTGTTGGCTGGTTATCTGATATATTTTCACATTTAGTCTAAACGTCTATGAGATATTTATTTTCCCTTTGACTTGGGTGCATTCACCTTTATTGGGCTGCTCACATTTTTGAAATGGCTCGCTTGCATTCATTTTTAATGGCCCATTAGTTAATGACAAAAAACATAAATAGTAATGACAGAAACAACCATCACTAGCCGTAGTGTAAGTATTTGTTAAAAGTAGAAACTTTAATAATAGCGAATGACTGGAGATTCACCTAGCAATTCAAATAGTCTGACAGAATAAAAAAGCAGACCTTCAGGATGATTATGTAAACTTGAAGTTTTTTTAGCATAAATAAAAAATTGTCTTTGCTTTGCAATCAAGAATGATGTTAACTTAAAGATACTTTGAGCAACCCATGTTGAGATAGTCAAAAAGATACAAGCCCTTCATACATTCAAATTAAATTCTAGCACTGACATTTATGGTGCTGGACATACTGTAGGAAATGTTTATTCTATCGGATATCAGCAAGATAATAGTTTAATCAGATATCAATAAGGCAATCAATGCCTTTACAAACCTGCGCCTCCTATCACATACATGCCAAGCCATTTTATTGAAGACAAGTATGTGTTGAATCATTAAGTGAAGGTATTGAGCACAACAAAAAAAAATCTTTCTTTTTATCACTAGCACTATGGACTATGCATGTAAAAGCTGGAAGCAATCAATATTTTTAATAGACATGAAATCACGCTGTGCAAAATTTTCCCCACTTTGGAAAGAGAGTTAGCAAATGTAAGAGCAGAATTCCAAAAAGCTTTTAGAATGAGTGCAAAGGTCAGCGCCAAATAAGGTGTAGGAAAATTTCATGCAAATGCACTTAGCAAGTGTTTAAGCTTATGCAATCAGTAGGCATAAAGCCAAATCTCACAACCTTTACCAATGCCTTCACTATCTATATCATTAAATGAGATACAGATGGTAATAAGTGGCAAGAAGATCTTACACCTCCTGTATTTTCTTTTAAATCACAGCAATATGTATCTCATTAGCTTTCAAATCACACCAAATAAATTTTAAAACAAAATATGCAGATCATTATATTGTTAGCTTTCAACAAATATTAAAACAAAATGCTTGGAATATTGATTTATTGTGCCCTCCTTTCTAGCGCCATGATGAAGCACCTAAAATCTGCACATACTCAACCTCAAATGGACATTAAGTAATGGGTTAGTCACATGCAAATTCATCAAATGCTTCTATGAAATAACAATGTCATGCTCCAAAGATGCAAACAATTAACAAAGAAGATGAAAAAGACATATAGAAGCAAGACAAGTACCTATTCTATATTGGATTGGTGTCAAATGTTCCAATGACCCTTTCCCAATCCTTGCTAAAATTCAAATGATGCAATGCAATGGTGATGG
Organism: Sequoia sempervirens; assembly: GCA_007258455.2. Taxonomy (NCBI): domain Eukaryota; kingdom Viridiplantae; phylum Streptophyta; class Pinopsida; order Cupressales; family Cupressaceae; genus Sequoia; species Sequoia sempervirens. The sequence continues at coordinate 521,977,853 of VDFB02000003.1, read as the reverse complement.
GAAAAATTAGTTCTCAATTGAAAAGAGTAACTTTGCATGAAAGTGTAGATGAGTTGATGAAGATTGAGGCCTTTCATTTATAGATTTTCAAGTTGGAAGACAACTCAAAATAAAGCAATGTGGGATAATGATTGGACCAATGAGATGAGGCCACTTGTCAACTTGTCATCGGTTGAGGAATGTGCAACTTTTGGCCAATGTGCCCAAGAGAGGTAGATTCAAATTTGAATTTGTGAATTAAATGTTGAGAGGGGGACATGAAAGAGAGAAGTTCTTGCAATGTTGGAAGGGACAAGTCAACTTGTCTTCATTTTCAAACTTGAGGGAATATTCCATTTTTATGCCAAGTTGAAAGAAAATGATGAATTTATAAATGTGTTAAAATGATTTATTGGTGCAAGTGGGAAAAGCTAGAGGATGTGATGGGTGGTTAGGTTAGTTTAACCGGGATTAGATTAGCTTAGGTGATGATTAGTTGATTTTGACCCATTTGACTTGAATATTTGGATTTATTTAAATAAAAAAGGGATGGAATATGCATTTGGAGATTTAATTTAATAAAGTTTGGTTTATTTAATTAAAAGGTTGATGTGAGACTTTGATTTATTTAATTTAAGTGAATAACCTTAGGAATGAATTAAATAGTCCTGATTTACTTGGTGAGTGGATTTGATGAGCTTTATTAATTTAATGAGTGGATGAAGATGAAATAAGTGCATAATGCTAATTTCATGTGTCTACAGTTTGATAGCACATTATTTATTGTTCATGCATTTTGTTTGGTGCTTATTGTTCCTGTTGATAGTAGGTTCGAGGGTTTTATATTGATTAAGATGTATTGTGTAAATAACAAGTGCAGTGTTGCTTTAGCAACAAACCATTGTTAAAGTCGTCGCATTCTGTTCCATCTTATAGCATCTTGGGGGGAGTTAAAGGAGGGAACTTTCTTTTTGTGGTGACATGGGCGTTAGCTATTATGTGGACTAGCGGTGGTGGAGAATGTTGTCATTGTAATGGGGAAGGTGAATGGTAAGTGTTTGACATGGACATTTGCAAATATGTGGGTTGGTTGCGGTGGAAGTGGTCTCCTCAAAAGGTGGAAGTTGAATGGTAAGTGCTTGCTGGCCCAATGGTTAATACATTATGTGGTTATGTAAACATGTATATATACATGTATATATACACATATATATATTTATATATGTATACATGTATATATATGTCTATGTTTACATGCATATATATATTTGTATGTCTATATGGGTATTTTGTATAAATGATTAATTTATTATTCATATGACCTAGCCTCTACTAATTATTCCTTTTGATAGCAGGCTCAATAGTTTTAACAATGATCTACTACAAAATGTGTGAGAAGCTATATTTATTAAATCACATTGTCGATACAACCTTCTTATACACACACACACGCACACACACACTTAATTGAGACTCCAAGCTACATTAGTGTTATTCTAATACCTCTTTTACAATTTCTCTATTTCTCTATAATATTTAGTGTGAGGCAATACAACTCAAATTTTTTCATAAAATTAAGAAGATTTAACTACAATTCCCCCTATAGAAATAGGTATGAAGTAAAAAATGCACAACAATAACTACAAACAATAAACAAGTGCCACAAAGATTACTCACCCAAACCATATTTTTTTCATAGAAGGAAAAAGATTTAACTGCAATTTCCCTAAACCCATAGTAAATAGAGATCCCAACTCCAAAGATATACACAAATAATCTAGATAGGATGCCAATAGCAAGAGAAACAATATTTAACTACAAAAATCCAAAGTTGCATAGCCATAGCTATAAAGAATAAACAAGGGCCACAAAAATCACTTAGGAACACATTAACAATAAATTAATCATGTATGAAAAACACCCATCCAAACATCAGTATAATGTCACAACCTCCATTGAAAATTTGAGCTACATCACCTAATACTAAATATCATATATAAATAGAGAAATTCTAAAAAGAATTATTAGGATAACAGTAAACACCCACCAATGCAATTTTATCTCCAATATGTGAATGGTTTCATACATCCCTAAACCCTACACATAGATAGCTAAAATTCCTCCTATGCTAACAGCTGCAACACCAAAGTTATACAAAGATAATCAATATAGTAGACCAACAATGAGAAAAATTAGATTTAACTACAATTGGTCCTATGGTAAGAGGTATAAAGGCAAAGAAACATATAACATGAAGAAATTAACAATAAATTAATCATTTATGCAAAACACCCATGTATAACAGAGTATAACCCCACAAGCTTCATTGAAAATGAAAACCAAACCATGTGCATGGTAGCAAATATGCACAAAGTATATATATCTGTCTACATATGTATGAATAAACAAGGGCCACTTTCACTAAATATTATAGAGAAATTGAGAATTGTTAAAGAGGTTTTAGAATAGCACTCAACAACCAAAAATTTGTAGCCTTATCCATATTTTTTTCGCAAAACAAAGAAGATTTAACTACACACTCTCCACCCCCAAAGACTAATAATCTCCTTCAAGTCTTAAAAATGGATATAACACAAAAGATATAAACATAAAATAAGAATACATTGGCAATACATCAATCATCTATGTAAAACACCCATGTAAAAATTAGTATAAATCCACAAGCTTCATTGAAACTTTGAGCTACATCATCACAAATAGAGAAATTGTAAAAGGCCTACTAAAATAATATTGGACAACCACCAAAGTAATTTTACCTCGAATATGTTCATGATTTCATGCAACCCTAAACCCTACACACAGATAAATACAATTGCTCCCATGGTAATGGCTACAATGCCAAAGATACACACAAACAACCAACCAAACCATATTTTTTAGAGATCATCTATGCAAAGCACCCATGTAAAAATCAATATAGTCCCACAAGATTCATTGAAAATTTGAGCCACATCACCACAAATAAAGAAATTGTAAAAGAACTGCTAGAATAATACTGGATAACCACCAAAGTAAATTTATCTCCAATATGTTAATGCTTTCATACAACCCTAAACCATACATAGATAAATACAATTGCTGCCATGGGAATTGCTACAATGCCAAAGATACACATAGACAACCAAAACAATACACCAACAACATGAAAATAACCAAGCCCAACCATATCTTTTAATGGAAGAAAGAAAGAGAATGATAATGTCTTTCAAATCTCAAAAATGTGTATACAAATAAAAAACCAAAACAATAGACCAAGAGTGAACAAATAACTAACCCTAAACATATTTTTTCAACAAAAAAGGAAGATTTTTGTGTAGTAAATGAACTATCTATGTAAACTAACCATGTAAAAGCACTCACAAATTTTGGAGAATAAGAGTTTTCAATCTCGCATAAAACAGTTTGAAAACAACCTCCTATCAAACCAGCGACAAAGCTAAAGGACATGGTTTTCTACAATAGTCTACTATTAATCCACCGACAAAGCTAAACAAAAGGATTTTTACAATGGCCTCCTATGAAACCAATACTATAATGGCTATTTTGACAATGCAACTTAATCAAAATTGCTCCTATCATGATGGCTGCAATGAAAAAGATACACACAGTTAACAAAAAACCATAAACGGATGGGGAACAACTTACTAACCCTAAGAATATTTTTTCACAAAAAAAAAATTTACAATTCCTTCATCGATGCAAAATGATACTCTCTTTCAAAGCTCCATAATGGGTATAACACCAAAGATACAAACATTTGACAAGAAAACATAGATAATAAATTAACTAACCATACAAACCACCCATGTAAAATGACTTAAAAATTTTGGAGAACACTAGTCTACAATTGGCATAAGACACTTGGAAACCAATGATGGAGCTGAAGGCAATGATTCTTTTCACGGTCATCTACCATAAAACCAACATCACAATTGGTGTTTCCACAAAGCAACTTAATCAAAGTATACTTTCCCAGACTACTACATTCAATATCACATCACTTCGTCTGTTCATATTCACTTCCTCTACCTCCATCATACAACAACCATAGAATGCATTAACCGTCGAGCTAGCAAGCACTTATCATTCACCTTCTGCCTTTTGAGGAGACCAACTCCTCTGCCGCCAACCCACGTATTTGCAAAATTCCACGTCAAACACTTACCATTCACCTTCCCCATTACAATGACAACATTCTCCATCACCACCAATGCCCACATTGCCACAAAAAAAAAAATGTGCCCTTCATGCCGACCAACAAACCCTTGTCACCGACAAACAAAATAGCATATCGCCTAATTAACTTTAACATAATATTATAATTTATGTACTATATAATATGTAACATATATAACATCTAATATATAATTTTAATATATTAGATAATAAATAATAATATTATAATTATTATATTTTAATTTTGTTTTAATAATTTTTTTAAAAGTTTAATGAAAAATAAATAGACTTATTTTAAATATAAGTAAATAATTAAGACAATCTAATCTCTCATCAAAAAATTAATTTTGTATATTAAACATGTTAATTTGATATATAATATAATCAAATATAATTTTTATTAATATATGATCAACTAGCATGAAAAGAAAGTAATTGTCCTCTCCTAACATGGAAGGAAGTAAAATCCGATAACCAGTCAAGCAAAGATTTGGAGATGGCTCTAGAAGATAAAAGGAAGAACTCAAGAAATTAAAATGGGGAGGAAGCATATGGCACTAAGAAGGAAAAGATAGCAATAAGCAGTCGCCCAGAAAGGTTGATGAAAGAATTGGTGGAAGTGGACCTCTCAGAAGTGGATGAACCTATGCTTTTCTTGGAGGAAGACTACTTGGAAGCCGGTGAAATAGGGTAAATAAATCTAAGAAGCATAAGCCAATTAGCTACAAAAATTATGGGGAGAACGAAAAAGGGAAAGATAGAAAGACAAATGCATAGAAAAGGGAAGAGGAGGCAAGTGAGAAAGGCCCTATAAGCATTAAATATTTTCTAAAGACCAAGGGAGGAAATTCTTCCCTTTGGGCTCAATGAAGGTCCTAACCTGGAACACTAGGGGCCAAAATGCACTTGACAAGAGGTGCTTGATAAAGTGCCACCTAGACAAATCGAAAGTAGATATTATTATATTACATGAATCAAAGTTAAGCACTTGGTGGAAGGGGAAATATTATTGAATTTATATAAAAATTGGAAGGGAGTCTTCCAAGAAGTGAATGGATCTACAGTCGGTTTGGGTCTGCTCTAGAATGATAACCGTTTGGTGGTAGAATTCAAAGAAAAGAAAAGAAATTGCATTTTGGTCCAAGCTAAGAGTAGGCAGAGCAATTTACGTTTTCCAAATTTTTATGTCTATGGTCCAATAGGCCCGAGGGAGAAAGAGAAAGCTTGAAAAATTATTTCCTTGAAAGTAGGAGCAATAGAATGTTTGAAAGTGATATTGGGTGGGGACTTCAACACTATTGTTCATTTAAGCAAGAAAAGTGGTAAAAATAAGGGGAATAGGGCAATACTGGATTTTAGAGACTTTGTGGAAGCGATAGTGGTTGTTGATTGCATACTGAAAAATGACATGATCACGTGGACGAATAGGTAGCAAGGGTTCACAAATATATCTAAAAGATAGGTTAGGTTCTTGTTGGGGCTAGGATAAAAAGAAGATGAAATAATTAGTGGTGCTTCAATCCTCCCAATGTCAGTATCTAACTATTACCCTATACTCTTGGAGATAAACCTAATTGAGAAGCCAACAACAATTCAAGTCGATGTGGTGGAGAGATCAAAGTTTGCTCATTAAGTTGGAAGGGTGGTGGAAGGAGGGGAACCTAAGGTTAGGTACATCAAGTTACTAGCTCGTCAATCAAATTAGGTTCATAAAGAAAAAATTGAAGGCGTGGAACAAAAATTTCTTTATGAACATATTCAAAGAAAAGGAAACTATTGAAACCACCCTAGAGAGGTTGAATGAAAGAGTCTTAGGAAAAGGGATGTCTGAAGCTGAATTTATCAAAGAAAAATATTTGAATTAGTGAAACACCTATAATTGTTGGAAAGAGAGGAACTTTTCTAGAGGGACAAGATGAGGCTAACATGGCTAGGTGAAACCAATGACAATACTAAAATTTTTCATGCCTTAGAAAGAGGGAGATGGGAAAGGAATAGAGTGGACTCAATTAGGAAATTGGATGGCTCGATAGAGGTAGGGTAGGAAGAAGTAGAATTAAAAGTGATAGAGTACTGTAAAGAAATGTTGGTGGATGGGTGTGGGATAGAGATGGAGGATGAAGAAATGCTCTCATACATCCCCTAGTTGATCGGTGAAGATGAAAAAAAGTATCTGGTAGAATCATTTTCTAAAGATGAAATACAAAAATTTTGTGTTTAAATTGCATCCAAACAAATCCTCGAGGCTAGATGGTTTCACAGCGATTGTCTTCCAGTGGTGTTGGAATTTCCTAGGAAAGGAAGTTTGGTGATTGGTGGAAAATTTTTCAAAAAATCTAGAAGTTTGTGAAGGAAATTAACAAAACGGTAATAGTAGTAATTCCAAAGAAAAGCATGTGTAATAGCTTTTTCCACTACAAGCCCATCTCTCTATGCAATTCAATTTACAAAATCATTTCAAAGGTGCTAGCGAATAGGTTGAAGAAGGTAATGAAAAATATTATATCAATAGAACAAAATAGGTTTACTTCGGGCAGAGAGATAATCAACTGCATCATATCAACTATTGAGACACTACACAAAATTTCTTCTGAGAAAGTGTGAGGTATGCTAATAAAATGCTATGTAAGTAAATCCTCTGAAAGAGTCTGACGATTTTTTGTTGTTGTCTATAATGAGGAGATTTGGTTTCTCAGAACACTAGTTAGATTTGATACATATTTGTATTTCTATAAATAGTTCTCCCACATAATGGCATAGGCTATAGGAAGGTATATAAAGAATCTAAGGGAAGATAGAATTTAGAAAGGGATAAAAGTGGTGGAGGGGCTAGAAAACATGTCTCATGCCCAATTTATGGATGACACTTGCTTGTTTTGGGAAGAAAATGTGAAGGAAGCAAAGGTGATAAAAAGGGTGCTAGACAATTATTTTGAGTGCTCAAGTAGGACAGATCATGAGCAATGTAAGTCCCTTCGACATTCCGTTGAGACTTCATTGGTGAGACTTAACCATATCGGAATTATTCACTTGGGAATCCCTTTGATGGAGTGTTAGGCATATTGAGGTGAGATTGAGAATTTAGAGGGACAAGGTTTTAATCCCATGTAATACTACAAAAAGCTAAATGACGTGGAATGGACGAATAAGTAGAAGGCTTTGTGAGAAATTTGAAGAGGAATAAGAGATTAACAAGTGGCTACAAGGTATATTGAGAGGGAAATGAATATTGGCGAAGACTTTGCTGTGACTGAAAGGAAGGTAATGGTGATGGAGTTCTATGATGTGGATAGATAGATGGAAGAATGTGATTGGATGATAGGTCAATTTGCATCATTTTTGCAAATTTCAAATGGTGATGAGGTATCAATGAGAGAGATCAATATTAGTGAGAATAAAATTTGTTTCAGCACAATAATGTAATGTTTTTTTGATAGCATGGTGTGATGATTCAAAGTAAGGAATTTTTCATGGTGTGAATGTTGTATGATAGTGTGTTGAAGATGATAGAGTAGACATAGAGGAAATCATTCTTGATATCTCGTTGGGAAATAGAGGCAGTACTAAGGAAAGATGTGTAAAATAATTAAATGAAGATAAGATTATAGTGGAATGCATCCAACAAAGAAGAAACCCTAGATGTTTATTTGCTAAAAATAGGAAATACAATGAATCTAGATGGGTTACATTGAATGAGATGGTTTTTTGTTGAATACAGAGAGGGAAGATAAAAACTGAGTCGGAAAGGAAGTGAGGGGAGGCTAGAATAGGGAGAGTCGAATGTAACGGTTTGCTTGCAAGATCTAAGATCTTGGAGAAGAATTTGTTTCAGATTTGCAAATGATGTAATTATAAGGCCCATGCAATGAAGCTAATGATGGAACTTTGTTTCTTCTGGAATTGGTTGTCCTATTTTTTGTTATTGTTGTGATTTTTGGTCTATAAGGGGAGTGCCCTTCGTCAATGGTATTAGAGCCAAAAGATCTTAAGAGTGCAAATTATGCACTAGGACATGTGAGTGAAGATTGTTGAAGAGTGAAGTGGTGAAGCTACAAGAGAGAGAGTTGTGGGAAAATATGTTTATTATAGACATGAAAGAGGATCTTTGACTACTATCCTCTAGCAAAGATAAAGTTGGGTAGAAGGTATAGAGTTCCTCCACTAAGAGAGTGGGTAGAGGAAGAATCTTCTAAAGTCTTCTTTTGTTAGAGGATAGTTGTGTGAGTGAGATATTATTGTAAAAAGTACTTGTAACTATAGAGGGACTTGTGAGTCTCTAAAAATGACTATGAATAAGAAGATGCAAAGTTTGGCCCTTCATCAGAGGGCTTGAAGCTTTTTGTTAAAGCATTGAGAGTGTGTATATTTACAATAACATGTAAAGGTGTTGAAGATTTGTAAAATATTGTCAAACGAGAGGCAGTTTACATTTATGAAACTTGAAGGTTGAAGTTTTTTGTTGTTATAGCTTTGTGAGGCCTTAAAAATAGAGAAGATAAAGAATAAAAAGACTTTTTTCATTAGATGGATTCTAAGGATTCCTAGACTAGAGGAAATCAGAGAAATATTTCAAAAGATTAGAGAAAGAGAAATGCTAGAGTTCTAGTAGAAAATAAATGCATTGGAGAATGAGATTGAAAGGAGGAAACAAAAGAAGAGAAGAGGTGAACATAATTTTAATTATCTTTCTAATGATGTTTTGACTATAGGGAAGAAAGAGGATGTAGAAAAGTGTCATGCATGTGACACCAAGGAAGAAGATGAGTATGAATACATTGAGGAACCTAAACTTGAAACTCAAGGAATTCTATTGGAATACATGAAGGATGAATATACAGAGGTGATAGCAACCACAAATGAGTGGAGAGCAATGGAGGACCTTGAAGAAGAGGAAACCCAAGTGATAATGATTAAAGAAAAGGTAAAAATTGCATCTTGTGAATTCATAGAATATTCTAGTTTGTATGTGAATGATATCAATGGTATGGTTAGGAATGAAAAGGTTAAATTTTTTTCAGATTTTGGTAAGGATAGGACCAAATCTCACTTTTTTTCTGGAATGCTATGAAGAGTGATAATGAAGGAAGAATTGTAGTAGTGGAAAAAGAATATGATGCATTGGTTATAGGACAAGAAAGTGATACAATTTCATGTCTTATCAAAGGCATGGAGGAAGAGAATGAAGTTGAAGTTGTAACAAGTGATGAGAAGGTAAAATATTCTCTTAATGAATTTAAGAAATATGATTTTCATCTTGAGATGGGTGAGTTAGTGAATGTATATGAGATGGTTCAGTTAAAGAATATTATGGATGATTGGTATGCAAAGAAGGATTTGTATGGTGTTGTAGAGTTAAGTGAAAGTGCAAATTGGTGGAGGTGGATGGGATATGGTGGGTTGAATCCCACAAGATCAGAGGTGAATGTGAGATACTTTTGGAGGAGGTGATCAGGTTATGGTGGAGGTGATTCCACATAAAGGAAGAGGAGTAAGAATAGAGTTCTTAGAGGTGGAGGTGCTTGTTCTAGCTAAGTGTTGGAAGAGGAGAAAGAAGAAGCAATTGTAGGTACCAATTTTAGCAATGGGGTTGGTTGTGGATTGCTTAAAGTTTGAAAGGGTGGTACTACCACTCAACTCCACTTTGTGAATCCATATTTATAAAATTATTCCTACCTCGGGTGTTTGATGTAGGATAATTTAGGGTGTGAGAGCAATCTTGCATCGACCAAAAATAGTAGCATTGTTTTTTTTGAAATAAGGACTATATTAAATAGAGTTTGTTGAGTAGGAGAATGAACTTATGTCTTGAAGATGTGTAGAAGTTCAGACTTCGGGCTTGTGGCTTACTCATGGATGCAATAGGAAAACATCTACATTCATTTTTAACAATGTTTGGTAAATTGTCTCATCGATGGGATATGGAGATTTTGAAGAGACATTGTTTCATGTCTCTCTAACATGACGATAATGCAAGGCTCTAGTAGTGGTGAATAGTTGTGAAGGATTCACTTCGAAGGGAGATACATATATTGGTGGGACATCATTAGGAGTCCCTTCAACATTTTGATTTCACACCTCATTAAGGAGATGGGCATGTATTGGCAAGAGGGATTATGGGGTCTTTTCGACACTTTGACAACATTAGACAAAGTATTTTCAGTTCAAGACTTAGGGATATCGATGTGATTTGTTTTTATGTATCTCTAACATGCCAATAAGTGGGACTAGGATAAGAGATGATGACAAAGGGAGATGATGTTATGACTGATAGGTGGTGAAAAAGGATTGAATAGGTGATGTCATAGAGGCTCTTCATCAGGTTGATAGGTGTATTTTGGCAAGACAACAATGTAAGTCCCTTTGAAATTCTCATGGGACTTCATCAACGAGACTTCACCATATCGGAAGGAGTCACTTAGGATTCCCTCTGATGGAGCGATAGGCATAGCAAGGTGACATTGGGAATTGAAAGAGATAAGGTTTCAAGTCCCTTCATTACTATTGAAAGGTGAATGAAATGACATGGATAAATAGGTAGAAGGCTTGGTGAGAAATCTAAAGATGAATAGGAGGTTGACACATGGCTACAAGTTACATTGAGAGGGTAGTGAATATTAGTGAAAATCTTGGTGGGACCAAAAGGATGGTAATGGTGATGGAGTTCAATGACATGGATAGATAGATGGTGAAATGTGATTGGATGATAGGTCAATTCACATTGTTGTTGTGAATTGTGAATGGTGATGAGTATGGCGATAAGGTATCAGTGAGAGAGATCAATATCGGTGAGACTCAAATCTATCTCAATCGAATAATGTAAAGTTTTTTTGATAGCATGGAATGATTATTCAAAGTAATGTGGTTTTCATGGTGTAAATGTGGTATAATAGCTCATGTTAGAGACGATAGAGCAAATGAGGAAACCATTCTTGATTGTTGGTTGGGAAATGGGGGTAGTACTAAGGAAATATGGGTAAAAAAATTAAATGAAGATAAAATTATAGTGGAACACATCTAATGTAGAGGACACCTTAGATGACCATTTACTAAAAATATGAAATATGATGAATGTAAACAAGGTTACAGTGAAGAAGATGGCTTTCTAGAGAAGATAGAGAGGGAAGATAAAAAATTGGTTCACAAGGAAGTGAGAGGAGGGTGGACTAGGGAGAGTTAGTTTTAATGGTCTAGTTGCAAGACCTGATAGCTTGAAGCATAATCTATTTTAAATTTACAAATAATGTAATCAAGTTAATAATATAAGATCTTTGTTTCCTCTTACATTGGTTGTGCTATTTTCTATTTTGGTTGTGTGTTTTGGTTTGTAAGGGGAGTGCCCTTCATCAATATGTCTCGCAAGGAAACTAGCCTTCATGCAATACTGAACCACATTCATATCTAGTACAATTTTTTGCTAGATAGTAAAGGATGCAATGATGGCAATGTAAAAATTTGACACTTTTCATAATGTTTTGATATACTAACAAAGTCAATAAGAATATAAAAGTCTAAGTAGTGTTGTGATTCTACTTTTAGGTCCTAAAAAATAATTGATAGTGTTGGAATTCCCTTTACTCTTATAAGGTATTCAATAAATGGGTTAATGTTACAAAAGGTTTCTCAACCTTGCACCTCAATGTTAAAAATACAAAACATTTAATTTTTAGGCTATAGTCTATATAAAAACCTACTTTTGGGTCATAGATATTTTTTTTCCTAATTTTTTAGGATGATTCAACATCAATTCCATGATAATCAAGATATGAATTTGTTCAAATCTATTTTTTTTCAAAAGTATGCTCAACCAACATTTTATATCAAATTTTATGCCCTCCAAAAGTAGGTTCTCCCACATTGAAAATGAAAAACATCTATGAGTTGTAAGAAAGAGGTACACTTGTTGACCAATTTATGACATATGTTATGGCATGCCATACTACATATTTGAATAGGAAAAATGAAGCACCCAAGTTCATCAATAGATTATCACAATCTTACATTCAATGGAAAGAATATGTTAATAATGCGGATTTAGGTTTCATATTTTTTATTATTTTAGCATATGATTTCCTAATTACTATGCTACAGGAAGTACTCTGAATCTCTTATTGGTGATCTCTTGTAAATTTTTAGAATATAAAAGTGTATTGTAACCATTGATTATTAAATAATACCTTTAATTTTTTTGAAGTGTAAATTTTTCTTCCAAATGGTTTTTACCCATGTAAATCACTAATGCTATAGTTTATTATTCTTTTTTTATTTTGTTGTAAAAAGTGATTGTTTTAATTTTTTCACATACTTTCTCTCATAAATCACTATCAGAAGCATATTCCACACCTCTATTTTACTTCGTAATCTAATTTTGAATCAGTTATATTTGATATTTGTTAAGATGGAAGAAGTTATTACTAGTTTTAAGACATTATTTATTATATAAATCTTGGAAAATTTTGATTGTTGAGTTAGTGGGTCTAGGATAGGTCCAAATATGAATTCCCTTATTGTGACCTTGATTAACAAGATGTAGATAAATTCTATAGATTATAGTTTTAAGGATGACTTGCCTATTTGGGGTACATCCAAGAAAAAATTTGGTGCTTGAGAAGAAGGGGGTAAGGATAAGTCTAAAAATAAATCTAAATCTAAGAGAAGATCCAAAACCATTTGTAATAGTAGGTTAAGGTACTAGAGATGTGGTAAATGCAGTCATCTCAAGAAGAAATGTAGAAATAAGAAAAAAATTGATTCTTCTCCTAACAAATTATAATCATGAAGTTGCTAATGATTTTTTTATTTGTGTTATATGTCTTTTAATATCTCTTAATTGACATATTTAGGTGTATCCTACCATATGCCTCCCTACAAGAAGTGGTTATCAATGTATTAAGCATATGATGGTACACAACTTTTTCTTAAGAATAATAGCACTTATAATATTGAGAGATAAGAAGAGGTAAAATTAGTATTCAATGATAGGGGAGTGAACACTCTCATGGATGGTTCTCAATATTTAAAGCATACGATGGTGGGCAAGTTTTCCTCAAGAATAATAACAGTTGTAATATTGAGAGATAAGGAGATGTAAAATTGGTATTCAATGATACCCAAATTTAGCAAGTAATTTAATTTTTCTTCTAAACTTATTGCAATGCATCTCTATATGCATTTCATTCTGATAAAGAACATAACAATTCTAATTTAATTATTTTTTATTTTAAATTAAAATTAAATTTATTTTCAAAATAACTTGTTATTAAATAAATTTGATATTAAAAAAAAATTATAATTGTAAAAAGAAAAATACAAATTTTGGTCCCTTGGGGGTTTGAATATTGAATTTCTAAAGGCAATGTTGAGTACTATGCATTTTGGGACAGTTGTTTCAGGCTGAATGTTGTAGAAAGGTAATCGTTAGATGCTTTTCTTTGTTTTTCCCTTGATGACCTGTGACTTATTGAGTTTTGAAGCATTTTTTTTTTTTAAGATTAAAAGAAAATGTTTAGGCCTTTATCCTTTTATATAAAAAAAGAATTCAATAAATTTTTTAAAGAAATATTCAACCTTAATCCTTTATAAAAAATCAACATATTTATATTTTTTTATATACTATAGAATTTATGCAATAAAATATAAATAGAACATCATAGTTAGTATCATATATTTTTCCCTTGTTAAAAAAATTAAATTAAATTGTTACCATCAATAATATTTGAATTTTTTTTTCTAAAACTATATAACCCTATCCCGCAACCTAGAGGATGATGCAACAATGTGGAAGCACAACCCATTTTTTTTCGTTAAAAAGAGTAACAATGATGAGTGAAGTACACTACTCTAACACATACATCCTCTAGGCCATGCAATGTGTCTCCATGTGAATTTCAAAATTACAAAATTATTCTTAAGCATAGTATATGGAAATAACTCATCATACAACATACATCAAAGCAATAATCTATTGCAAAATAACTCTAACACATAGAAATGTAATGAGAATATTTCCATAGATAAAACACCACATAACACCAAATATACCATTTAACCCAAAAAAAAATAGATCATACATAATATTACAATTACATCATAAGGGTTCCTTCTTGATTACAAATAAGGAATACAATATATAATGTCCACTATTACAATGAGCAAGAGAAGTACAAATCCATAGAACCACACAAGCTCCTTAAACAAGAAGATCTCACCATCATGAATAGGAAGAGAATGCTTAGCAGCGTAAGGTGCATGCCACCCAACCATATGGTACCCATAGCCCTAGTCCCTGTGCTAGGAGATAGTAAAAGGTAACCAAGAAAAACCTATTACATCTAGACACAAGCAATATATAGGATAACACAATACTAGTAAACACAAACAAAAGGTCGTTCATTGCTTCCAGAATCATTGAATCAAGAACAATCATTGTACAACAAAAAATGATTGTTGTCATAGGAGGAGTTTCATCACAAAGGTTTTGTTGGTTATCCTAAGGATATCTTCCTAGGTCCCGACCACGATCTTGAGTTATCTTGGTAACCTCTCATTAACTCTAGCCCCACATGCACACTAGTGTAGAATCGATTATCTTTCAAGAAGGAAAGATAATGATCTTTCCATTCCAGGCCTTCCCAACTCATCTCAAGTCTAACACAAGCCCTTGATCCAATGAGCGAGGCTAATTATCAAGTTAAATATGTTAACTACCCATTCCCCTAATATAGGTTCTTTAATTTCCACTTATTACACTAACTTCCACATGAGTTATCCTGGGACCACTTTGTGTCCCAACCCCTATTGAGAGCCACTCCCCTATCGACAACACAATAACTCATTTTACACCCAAGGGTAGATAGTGCAAAAACTGATAATAACATAATACAAGAGAAAACACATCCCTATGGATGGCCAATACTGAATCCAACTACATGCACTACCCAAGGAAATCTCAAGGTGACTAACAAAAGTGACAACCCTGTTACAATTATAATCTGGAAGACTTATATTTTGTCTACAACAAATATTCCCCATAGTGCCCAATTACATAAATATTAGAAATTAAAATAAACAATCTGAGGTAATTAAAAGCACTACTATTTGGATTTCATAAATCCAAAACAATCAATATCGCACATCTAAAATACACGAATTAAACATAATTCCTATTTATAGGTGAACAGTGAATTTAAACTAAATGATTTTTTTAGTTCACAACTACTCATAAGATTAACTCAAATTCATCAATAAAATAATCAATCATTTCAATTTAATTAATCATGCTTGCAAATATTTCTTGTATTACTCTCACATTAAATAAATATATTTAATATGTATATATATATAATTAAATATAATTATATATATACATATAAATATATTATTTAATTATATTTTTCTGAAATTCCATTTAAAAATAATTACACTACAATTTCCAAAAATATATATTTATATATATATAATATATACATAATATATAACATACATATTATAAATAATAAGCATATTATATATTATATATATAACATATATATACATATATAAATATATTATATATAATAAAATAACCATTAAAGAAACCATCGTACTAAAATCGCAACGCTTAGACTGGTTGTGTCAGAATTTATTAAGGGAGACGACAATGTCTGTGTTAGCGCCTTCCCCACACATGTGTGGAGGGTGCTACCATAGCAAGCTCGTCCCCACCATAATATGGAGGTGGCGATGGGATTTAATCCCCAACACCTCCAAAATACAAACTTAAATTTATTTAATTTCATCACTATTATTAATTTTTTGTATGATGATTTCTTACAATTTTGTTTCAAAATAAAAATTACTACAGGGAATTTACAATGCTTTAAATAAAATAAAATATTTATATATAGTATATATATGTATGATTATGAGATGGATGGCGACTGTCTGGTGCGAGCCGAGCTAGGGCGCCCGTTCCCTAGCCCGTTTTTCTGATTTTCTTGTCTGTGCGATGTGGGGAGGGTGAGTTCTTGTTGGGTGGGGGTTTTTCCTCATTGCCTGAGCACATTTTCCTGTTCTTCTAGGGGGCCCGTGGTCTTTGCCAGATTCCCCTTGGTGTCGCTAGTGTAGGGACGACGTGGGTGGATCTCCTGGCGGGGTGCATGGCTTATCTGTAGTGTGGGGGCCATTGGGTTGGCTGAAGGCGTTGTCTGCTGTCTTCTTGGTGTGGGGCTGCGTGGGTGGCGGCTGTGGAGTGGTGTGGGGTGGTGCGGTGGGGTGAAGTTTGGGGCTGCGAGTGGGGCTGTGGGGTGCTGAGGTGAGGGGTGTGGTGGAGTGGTGGGGTCTGAGGTTGGAGCTTGCGAGGGGTGGTGTTGTGGGTTTGGTGGAAGCCAATCCTTGGTGGGTGTGTGTGGGGGCTTTCCCTCGAGTGGGAGCTTGGGCTCCCGTGTCCGTTGAGGGCTTGGATCTCCGCTGCTGTTTCTTTCTTCTCAATGGATTCTGGGGAGCCTTCGGGGGAGGGACCTAAGCTGGATTTTCGATCTGCTCTTGGGTCGCATTCCTTGCCTTCGGGGTCTCGTCTGCACGGTAATATTCTTTTTTCTCAGAATGTGGATAAGAATGAGGCGGGTTTGTCAGGAGGGTTTCGTGTCCCAAAGGTTAACGACTGTCTTGAAAGGTGCAAGGAAAGGCCGAATGTTGTGATCCCGATGGAGATGCTCGCGGATGATATTAAGTACTACTCAAGACATTCGTTGTATTGTAAATTTTTGGGTCTGAAGATTTCATTGCAATTTTTGGAGACCTGGGCCCGAAGGACTTGGATGCCATTAGGAGAGATGGAGATACGGCTCCTTGCTAATAACTATTTCATGGTCACGTTTGACTGCATGGTGGATAGAATCAAGGTTTTCGAAGGAGGCCCTTACTTTTACAACCAGGTGGGCTTGTTTATCAAGCCGTGGCATGCAGGATTCAATCCGGCTGAGGAGATTCCTAGTCGGGTGCCAGTTTGGGTTAGATTGCCGAGGTTACCGGTTGAGTGTTGGCGAGAGGATGTTCTGCATTTACTTGCCTCAATGCTTGGTAAACCTGTTGGCTCTTCGCAACAGACACAGTTCAAAAAGGTAATGACATTTGCTCGTTTCTGTGTGGAAATTGATTTAAGTAAACCCTTGCCAGATTCTTTAGAAGTGTGTGCTGGCTCTTACTCATGGGTTCAACAACTTGATTATGAGACTTTACCTTTTAGATGCCGGTTGTGTCATGAGTATGGTCACTTACTGCGTAGATGCCCAAGGGCCAAGCCTATGGAGACTAATTCTTCTCTGCCACCTAGGAATCCTTCGGGGATGGATAAGGGGAAAGGCCCTGTCCAAGAGGGCGATCCTGGGGAGGATGGCTTTCTTCCTGTCAAGCCTCGGAATAGGAATAAGGGGCTTAAAAGGTCTTTGAAAGAGACGCAGGATGAGGATTCTTTTAACAGATTTGAGGTGTTGGAGGGTCTTAGCCAGCAAGAGGTGAATCCAGGGTTGGTTGATCTGGATCAGGGCAAGCTGGATGCGGAGCAGCAAGGGCAGCCGGTGGAGCTGGAATTGGCAAGTCATCAGTTTGGAGTGGATTCAGTTGTTCAGGGTGCTGAGCTGGAGGGGGGAGGCCTTGGCCAAGAGGGGAGCAGCCCTGGGGTTTCCCTGGCCCCTCAGGCAGTGGGATCCTTGCAGATGGACTCAGACTTAAGGTTAGAGGCTCAAAGAGAATCAGGTAGTGTGGTGGTGAAAGACAAAGTAGTTGGGTCTTTCCTTGAATAGAAAGCTGGTTCGGTGGGGGGAAAAAGCAATAAGATGGCTCCTCAATTAGGCATCCTTCAAAAATATTTTAAGAAGGGAGGAGTGGAGAAAGGTTCTAAGTTGGGCAGGAAGAAGGACCTGGAGAATATTAAGATGATAGGGGAAAATTTGGTGGAATCAGGGTCAGTTAAGACTCTGGACTCGCACTTCACCAGCCCTTTGAAATGATTGTTCTATCCTGGAATGTTAGGGGCTTGAACAGTGGCCCTCGACAAAAAGTTGTTCAGAATTTAGTTAGAAGTCAGTGTCCTGATATTCTTTTTTTACAGGAGACTAAGCTCTCGGTGGATGGTATGATGGGTATTATGCCTAAGCTTTGGATGAATGGGGATTGCCAGTGCATTGGTGCTTTGGGTACCTCTGGAGGGGTTGCTTGCTTATGGAACCCTCAGAAGATTTGCCCCCTTTGGTGGTTTTCTTTCAAGTCCTCTATCTCTATGGTGGCCTCTTGTTATGAATCGGGGGAAGTAGTTCTTTTCTCCAACATTTATGCGCCTGTTGATTTGCAGGGCAAGCAGCTTTTGTGGTCAAATATTAGGTATGTGCGAAGTATGAACCCTTTCTTGCCATGGATTATTGGGGGAGATTTCAATGCTATCACTGAAATTGCTGAGAAGCGGGGGGTACCATGAGATTGGAGGCTTCTGCTTTCCTCTTTCAGGATAATATTTCTGCTTTGAATCATGTTGATATCAAGCCAAGTAATGGACACTTTACCTGGAATAATCGACACTCAGGAGAAAATGGCATTGCAGAGCGGCTAGATCGGTTTATGGTTTCTTTCTTTTGGGTGGGTGATAGGTGGGTTACTTGCTCAGAGATTTTGGACTGGAGGAGTTCAGACCACTGGCCCATTAAGCTTTCTATCAGCATGGTTGGGCGGACCCATAAACCCTCTTTTAAATTCCAGCTTATGTGGCTTCGGGACCCTGATCTCCATGATTATGTTGCTCAGTGGTGGCAGGAGGGAAGACCTTCTTTTGGTATGTCAATGTATGTTTTTACTAAGCTTCTTTACTAAGCTTCTTCAATTTGTTAAATATAAGATTAAACGTTGGAATAAGCAATGTTTTGGGAATATTTTTAAGGCCAAGTCTGTTGCACAAGTTAAGCTGGATGGTATTACGAGGTTGATGAGGGAGAATGGGGTGTCTGAGGCTCTATTGCAGGAGGAATCTAGGGCTTTGAAAGCTCTAGAGGAGTGGGAATTACGGGAGGAGATCTTTTGGAAACAAAAATCTCGGATTGACTGGCTTCAGGAGGGGGATAAAAATTCTGCCTTTTTCTTCAATTCGGTGAAGGCGCGGAGGCATGGTAACTCTATTCCTGTTTTGATTTCAGACGGGGGAGAGAGGTTGAATTATTTTTAGAGTATTTCTGATGAGGCCGTCCATTATTTCTCTACCCTTTTTAGAGAGGATTTGCAGGGGAGTGTGGTGGGGGAGGCACAGGTCCTTTCTTGCATACCCCAATTGGTATCTCAGGAGATGAGAAGGGATCTTATGGGGGAGATCACTCTTGAAGAATTAGAGGGGACGATATTCCACATGAAGAAAGGAAAGGCCCCTGGCCCTGATGGTTTCCCGGTTGAGTTCTTCCAAGAGTTTTGGGAGATCATCAAGTTGGATTTACTAGAAGTGGTCAAGGAGTCGCAGCGGAATAAGCAGATGTTAAAGGCTCTGAACTCCACTTTCCTGGCTCTTATCCTGAAGTGTGATGGAGCGGATAGGATGAGCAACTTTCAGCCTATATCCTTGTGTAATGTGGTGTATAAGATTATCTCGAAGCTGATTGCAAATAGGCTGAAAATGTGGTTGTCGTTACTAATATCTGAGGAGCAAAGTGGTTTTGTGGAAGGCAGGCATATTTTGGATGGTATTGTTTTGGCTATTGAGACCATCCATTCTATGGCTAACTCTAGGGCTAAGGCTATGTTTATCAAGTTGGACATGGCAAAGGCTTATGACAGAGTCCGATGGTCTTTTCTTCAGAGGATCTTGGCTACTTTCAGTTTTGGGGAAGATTGGATCCAATGGGTCATGAGTTGTATCACGTCTGTTTCTTTCTCTGTGTTATCTAATGGGATGCACTCGGAGTTGTTTGAGGCATCACGTGGGATAAGACAAGGTGATCCTCTTTCCCCTTACCTTTTCATTTTGCTTGTGCAAGGCTTGGGGCGCCTTCTGAGGAACCAAGTGGAGTTGGGGCTCATGCAGGGGTGGCGGTGGGGTGGCAACTTACCTCCTTCATCCCACTTGCAGTTTGTGGATGATACTGCCTTGATGGGGATGGCTACTATTAGGGAGGCTACTAATATTCGGCGGGTGTTGGATATGTATCTTGAGGCCTCAGGTCAAGCAATCAATGAAGATAAGTCTTCCATTTATTTCTTTAATACTCCAAATCCTATACAGAGGCGAATTGCACAAATTCTTCATTTTCAGATTGGGTCCCTTCCTATGTCCTACCTTGGGGTTCCTATCTCCGTGGGCAGATAATCGAGGGAGTCATGGCAGCCTATTCTGGATAAATTTCGTTTGAAGGTTACCCACTGGACCAATCGGTGGTTGTCCTTTGCTGGGTGGGTGCAATTGTTGAAATCCATGGTCCAGGCTCTCCCTATTTATCGGTGTATGCTTCAGGTGGCTCCGATGGGTTTTGTTAATGAGTTGGACTCTTTGGCAAGACAATTTTTATGGGCTGGTAGCATGATGACTTCCAAGTGGAGTTTGGTTAAGTGGGATACTGTTTGCTATCCTAAGCAGCTTGGGGGTTTGGGGTTGAGACATTCCTCTCTGGCTGGGACAGCATTGGCAGCAAAGCTTTATTGGAGATGGTGCACTGAGAAGGATAGGATTTGGGCTAGGATTCTGTCCTATAAGTACCTTCAGAGTACTCCTGGGGAGGATATTCCTCGTTATCCCCTGTTAGGTAAGGGCTCAGCTGTTTGGGCTACCCTCAAGAAGGGAGCGAGGCTTATCAAGGATGGTTTATTTTGGATTTGTCAGAGGGGGATGGAGGTTCAATATTGGTACGATTCCTGGGATGGGTACCCTCCCATCCTTTCTCAGTTCCCTAAATTGATGGCTTTGAGTAGGAGATTCGAGGATGTTGGTTGGACACGGGTAAGTGACTTTAAGGTAATTTCATACCAGGGCCAACTTGTGAGTTCTAGATGGATGAATCCTGAGGAGTGGCCAATTATGGGCATGGAAGAGGATTGTAGGCTTCTGCATAGTATTCTTTTGAGCAGACAATGTAATCCTTTAAGGGACAAGGATATTCTTGCTTGGTCTCCTAATCCAAAGGGGCACTACACGGTTGTGTCTGGATATCGGAGGTTATTCTCTCAAAGGTTTGAGGGGGAGGAAGTTCTGTGGTGGAAGAAGGTTTGGAATAAGTTTTCTTGGCCGAAATGTAATTGCTTTGCTTGGATTTTGGCTTGGAACAAGTGCCTGACTTGGGACAAGATTCAGATGTGTGGCTTTCAGGGACCGTCTATGTGTGTGATGTGTGGGAAAGGTGAGGAAAACTCTTCGCACCTTTTCTTCTGGTGTCCTTTCTCCCTGCAACTCTGGCATTTCTGGTGGAATGTTTGGGGAAATCGTTGTATCCATGCCTCCTCTTTAGTTGAGTTCTGGAATAGCTTGGGCAGGCCTCCCTCGAGGGCTTCCTTTTTGCAGGATGTGTGGTTGGCTGGCCCAATTTTTTTGCTGTGGCAGATTTGGCTTGAAAGGAATAGGAGAATTTTTCGGGGTGAAGTGTTGCAAGTTCAACAGGTGTGGTGCAGAATTCTTGGGATGGTCCAGGAGACTATCCAAGCCAAAGGAGATGTGGAGCTGCCTTTGGAAAAGAAGGATGCTGAGGTGGTGGCCCGATTGGGTATACAAGGGTTTTCCCCGTTGGCCTCTTGTGGATGGAAGGATTGTCGTGTGAGGCAGCGGGTGCAGAGGCAGGGGTCCTGGGTTCCTCCCCTAGCAGGAACCTTGAAGGTTAATACTGATGGTTCATCTAGGGGAAATCCTGGCCCAGCTGGGGTTGGAGGGGTTGGGCGGGATTCCTCAGGTTTGGTGGTGTTCCTTTTCTCCATTCATATGGGGACATAGACTATTAATTTTATGGAAGGTTGGGCGATTCTTTATGCTTTGAGGAGGGCCTATGAGCTGGGGTGGCGTAGGGTAATTTGTGAATCTGATTCTCAGGTTCTGATTAACTTACTGAATAAGGGGAGGAGTTCGGAGGTAAATTGGCAGTTGGCAGTTCTGGTTCAGCAGATTTTGCAGATTGGGTCTCTGATGGAGAGAGTTTCTTTTGTCCATATTCCGCGGGAGTGGAATAGGATGGCTGACTGTTTGGCCAAATGGGCTTTAGAGCATCTTGTGGATTGGAAGATTGATGATTGGGCTCAAATCCCTCCTAAGCTTAGCTCGGATTTGGGGAGGGTTCTTGCTGAGGATACTAGGGGTGCTGAATGATTTGGCTTGTGGTCTGGTTGGCGTTTTATGTTCTTTCTGGGCTTTGGCCCTGGGCTTGGATGTAATTCTGGTTTCTGATCTTCAATAAAAATTTTACGCCTTTTTTTTTAAAAAAATATATATGTATATGCACATATATATTTCAATAATATGTATATTTATATATAAATTAATCCAAGCATTGGTTCAAGTTGGGCAATAAATTTCCATAGAAGTTTTCTACAGGAAAGATTAGAGATTTTCATTTTATGAGGCAATTACAAGAAATAAGGAAACCAAAAAAAATGATAATTTTCTATAGAGATCTATAATTTCCTCTTGTATCAATCTATTTTGATTGATCAATTTACATAGAGGATCTAAATTGTTTTCTATAGAGGTTTGATTTTCACGAAAATATTTTAAAAACAAAAGCTTCTACAATAATGAAAACCTCTTCTAATCTTTTCCAATTTGCATTACAATAATTAAATAAATCTTTCAAATCAAAATTAACAAAAAAATTAAAAAAATTGTTCCAGAAGAATTTATCCTCGAGGATTGATGTCGAGCTTCTCTGTAACTTCAATTTTCCAATGTTGCCAAAGCTTCCTCCAGAACAATTGCCACTTTCCAAAGAACAGAACAATCCACAGCCAAGAATATTGCAAACTAGATTCCTAGAATTATCAAAAATCTTCTAAGATCTACATTTTCTTCAAAACACAAAACAATTCTTTTCTTTCCCCAAAAAACCTTTGTTCTTCTTTCCCAATTTCAATCAATCTCTCTGTAAATCAATTTTAAGAAAATAAGAAAACAAATGCTTCTAACTTCTAGTTCACACAACAAATATCTTTTCCTTAACAAACCAATATATTTCTGAGATCTTTTCCCAAATATGCATTTAAAATTAAAAACAATTTATTTAATCTAATTTACAATTAAATAACTTATTTATTTTAATTCCCATTTAATTTAATAAGTAAAATTACTTAATAATATAACTTAAATTAAATTAATTAATTTATAATAAAATCTCCATATTAATTAAAGACTTAATCACAACATATAATAGCCACTTTCTGGAATAGCCACATAATCAAAGGAGATCCGATTTTGGAAGGAACAAATCATACTGCCACTAGATTCACACATATTAGGGACAACTTCAGTTGGATTCAACTAAATATTTATGCCCCCAATGGAAAAGGAATGAGAAAATCCTTTTGGTTGGAGCTCGCTGCCTTTAGGAGGATCTTTGACAGAGAGTCTTGGTTTATTATGGGCAATTTCAATACACCCCTAATGAATAGAGAAAAGTTTGGAGGATCCCAGATCAATGTGGAGAGAAAAGAGGATCTTAAGAACTTCATTGACAATCAGGCGCTAATAGATTTGAATTTACATGGTGCTCCCTTTACCTAGTCTAATCGTAGAAAGGGGATGGATCTCATACATGTCAAATTAGATAGATCTTTAATTTCCAATCATTGGTTTTTTAATTATTATTGCTCTCTTAAAGCTCTCTCAAGGATTGGTTCTGATCATTTCCCTATTAGTTTTATTGTGGATCTTATAAAAAAAGAAGGAAAACATCCCTTTCAGATTTGAAAAATGTGGATCTCCCATCCTGCTCTTAAAGAGGATATTACGAAATGGTGGAATATAAGTATTCCTAGTACTACTATGTTTAGAATAGCTAAAATACTAAGGGAAGTGAAATGTAATCTGAAAAAATGGAAAAAAGAGTCCTTTGGGAACATCTTTAGGATCAAGTTTGACCTCCAGATGGAATTGGGTGATATTCAATATAAAATATAGAAGGAGGGATATTTGAATGATACTAAGGAAAAAAGAGAATGAGATCCTCACTAAGATGCATGATATAATCAGAAAGGAGAAGGAGTTCTGGAGGCAAAGATCTAGAGCTCTATGGTTATCTGCAGGTGACAAAAATACCAGGCACTTTCATCTATCAACTTCAAAACATAGAGCTATCAACATAATATCTCAAATTGAAGTGAATGGCATTAGGTATGAGGAGGAGGAGGATATTAGAAAGCATGCTTGCTCTTTCTTCAAACATCTTCTATCGTTGAATGATGAAATTAACCAAATTGATCAGGATCAGTTAGTTGAAGCTATACCGAGAATTATCAACCAGGAAAATAACTCTTTGTTGTCTACTATCCCCACCAATGAGGAAGTCAAGCGGGTTGTTTTCTCCTTTGATGGGAGTAAAGCTCTGGGCCCAGATGGTTTCCGTTATTTTTCTTTCAGTGGCTTTGGGAGATAGTTGGAGATGATGTGGTGAATGCTGTTAAAGAATTTTTTGGATCCAGATGTCTAGTAAAAGAATTAAATGCCACCTTCTTGGTCCTTATTCCCAAGAAACCCGGAGCTAATAATTTTGAGGCTTTTAGACCCATAAGTATTTGCAATTCTATATATAAAATCATCTCTAAGGTTTTAACTTCAATATTTTTAACCTTTTTTCCATCTTTGATTTCTCCTCAATAGAATGGCTGTCCCTAGTAGATAAATCCTAGACTTTATTGTAATAGTGCATGAGAATATTCATTCCTTAGTGGAATCAAAGATTGATATTTCAAAAGCCTATGACA
Source organism: Sequoia sempervirens (assembly GCA_007258455.2). NCBI lineage: Eukaryota > Viridiplantae > Streptophyta > Pinopsida > Cupressales > Cupressaceae > Sequoia > Sequoia sempervirens. The sequence continues at coordinate 521,952,779 of VDFB02000003.1, read as the reverse complement.
GGGTTGACTGGATTTTCTTATTCAAAATTTTAAAGGCTTTTGGATTTTGTAACAGGGTTCTTCAAATGGTGGAACAACTTGTTTCTACTGCTTCCATATCGATTATGGTTAATGGTTCCCCTACCTCCTCCCAAAGTACCAGAGGTCTAAGACAGGGTGATCCTATCTCTCCTATTCTATTCATTATTATGGCTGAAAGTCTTGGCAGAAATCTAAAAAAGTTGGTTGACTATAGATCTCTTCTTGGTCTCAAACCTTCATCTGGTAACCTGGATTGTTCTCATCAACAATTCGTTGATGATACTATGCTTATGGGTAAAGCTTCAGTCTCTGAAGGAAAAAACTTTAAAACAACTGCTTAAGATAAGTATGGGAGAGCTTCAAGACAGTTGATCAACAATAAAAAAAGTTCTTTGTTCTTCTTCAACACGCCGGTTCACAGACAGAGTAAAATTGCTAGAATACTTGGCTGAAGGGTGGACTCCTTACCTGCCACCTATCTTGGTTTACCCTTAAGCCTTAAACCTCTTGAATCTTTTTGGCTTTCATTGGTTGAGAGATTCAGCAAGAATATTGCTGGATGGAAAGGAACTATGTTAAGTCAAGCAGGAAAACTTCAACTCCTCAAAGCCTCACTCCAGAATTTGTCGATCTACGCCCTGAGGCTTTTCAAGATTCCTGCTAAATTTGATAATTCCATAGAAAATATTCAAAAAAGATTTTTATGTTTGGGTGTTGAAGAAAAAAAAGACTTCCTTTAATTGGTTAGAATCTGGTTTGCAGACCAAAAAAAGCCAGAGGATTAGGTCTTAGAAGAATTAGAACAGTTAACAAAATCCTTCTTGCAATTTTTTTTTGGAGAATCTTCTCATCTTCAGGGGAATGGATAGATATCATGGCTAGCAAATATTTAGAAAACAACCATTCCTTTATTATCCTGAAAGATTCCCACCTTCTTCCTAGAGGTTCTACTTGTTGGAAGAATCTAATCAATGGTAAAAATATTGTGGAATTAGGATTTGGTTGGCAAGTGAGAAGAAAAAACCATACTAGATTTTGGGAGGATAGATGGATTTTTAAGGAGCCCCTTTTAAAAATCAATTCCTTTAATGAATGGGCTAAGAATTGAAAGGCCTATTATGGCTCTTATGTGAAAGACTACAGAGTGAATGGTAAATGGGTGGATTTGTGTCTTGTTAGTTAGGCTCTTGCTCCTATTTAGTCTTCTTTGTTGGCTATTAGACTTTTTTATGACCAGTTGGATGATCATCTTGTCTGGTTTGACGAACCCTCAGGCAATTATTCTATTTCGTCTACTTTTACCAGGATTACCTCATCTCAAAAATCTCCTCCTTTTTGGTCGAAGGTTTGGTTCAAACATTTGATCCCAAAAATCAACATTTTTTTTCTGGATCCTTCTCCAAAACAAGGTGCTCATGATTGACAATCTTAGCAAACACGAATTTCAAATACCTACCAGATATTTTCTTTGTAAGATGGAGGCGGAATTTGTGTGTCATTTGTTCCTTCATTGCTCATTTGCTACTACTATTTGGGAAAAATTTATCAGTTTGTGGCATCTTTCTTGGGTTTTTCCTTCGTCCATTGAAGACTTCTTCCTTCAATGGAAAGCCCTAACTAAAAATTCTCTGCTCAAGCTTTTATGGGATTTCTCTTTCCCTCATGTTGCTTGGGGTCTTTGGAAAGAATGCAATAATAGAATTTACAGAGATAAAGAAGCTTCTGTGGATATAGTTTTTGATAAAATTGTCAGATTCTTGAAGGAAAATGTCAATGTCTTTTCACGGAAGGTTTTCTTTTCTAAGAAAGTGGTGCATTCATCCTATGACCTTATAGTTGCTAAGGATTGGAATATTAGCTTGGAATTACCTTGCATTCCTAAGAAAGCTTAAAAGGACAGAGAGGGTGTTTGATGGTCTTTTCCACCTAACGGATGGTTCAAAGCTAACTTTGATGATGTGGCTAAAGGTAATCCTGGGGCGGTGGGTTGTGGTGGAGTCATAAGGGATTCCTTTGGAAATTTCCTTGGAGTAATGACCTCTCCTCTTAGTTCCCAAACTAATCATTTGGTGGAGGCTGCTGGCGCTTATCACATTATAAACTTAGCCCAAAGTCTTAACTTTAAGAATCTTTGGCTGGAAGGTGACTCCAAAAATATAATTGACTACATCTGTGGAAAAATTCCCCCCTTGTGGACTATAAAATCTTGGATTGATGATGCCATCTTGACCTTGGCTAAGTTTGATAAAGTAAAAATATCACATGCTTATAGAGAAGCTAATGCTATTGCAGATTTTTTTACTAATGAAGGAGTTCGGAATAATGATTTGTGCACCTGGCTTAATGTTAGTGATCTAAGTTCTAATGTCTGCACTTTATTGAATTATGATAAATCACATGGAAAAGAGGTGTGTCATCCCTTTAATGAGGATAGGTTAGATCTTTCACATCACAATCATTAGGTTGTATGAGACCGAGCTCAGAGGCTTAGTTTGCAAGGAAATGTCAGACGCTTTGTGGGTTCTTAGATTTGGCGGGGCCAATTTTAGTAAAAATTTCATCTGTGTCTACCCCATTGTGTTGGCCAAGATGGGTGGAGAAAGGAAAAGAATCAAGCCGAACAGCTATGAGATGCACACCAAAAATGTAAAGGTTTGGAATAAAGTAAAAAATGGTGGGTTACTTCCTTTCTTGGAGAAGCTCCATGGTTCCAATCAGGCGGCTACGAACCTTTTTGAGAAAAAATGGAATAATGGAAACCTTACCCTATTTGGTAGGAATGTGGAGCTCAATGAAAATTTGATTTTCGAAGTGACGGGCTTGTCTATTGATGGAAAGAAGTTCTTCAGGGACATGGATTTTTCTGACGATGTCATTATCAAATTTCCTAAAAAAGAAAAAGAAAGGTTCAATCTTGTGAAAATTACTAACAGCTACTTTGAAGCTGACACCATAAAAGCCCTTTGGAGAAAGGTCCTACAGGTCATCATGGAGTACATTATGGTGGATAGGTGCTTCACCATGGTCTATGGCTATCACTTTGCTTTGTTCAATCACTTCCGCTACAAGGTAAGGGTTTCGCTCCCCTATTATCTTTTTTGTTCTCTTAGGAAAAGCCTAGATGATCATAAGAAAAACCCTAGAAGATTCCCTATCCTACATATAGGTCTGATTAGGTTGATTGTTGTGTACTATCAAAATTTTCCCATCTTCGCTAATCTGGAAACCCTTCCTGATTTTGAGGAAGACGACACTGAGCCCAGTTGTTTGGAGTATTTTCCCAATCATAGTTCAACCAAAACTATCCTTATCCTGCATGCTATCCTCTCTGGAAAAAAAAACCCTACCCCTTTTTCTGATAAGGCTCATGCTATGTTTGAGCTGAGAAGCCCCTCCTTCAAGACCAATATTGTTGATAAGAACCCTCGGGCTAAAAATATTGTTTCCTATTCTGAAGATTCCCCTAAATCTGAGGCGTCTGGTGCCAATAATACTGAGTCAAGTGTTGATCCGTTGTTGGAAAGATCTACTAGAGATGGGTCCCCTATTACTCTTGACCCTGAAAAAACATGTTTAAACACTGGAAGGGATCCCGCTTTGGATGTTCTAAATTTAGCCAAAACTAATCCTAATTCCCATTTCAAATTTTTGGAATGGACTTTCAATGAAATTAATGAGTTAAAGATAAAAAATTGGGCTCTTCAAAGAAAATTAGAAGAGTTGGGAGCCAAGATTGCTATGATTGAACAAAAAGATGTGGATTGTGGCAATCATGGTCTTAGGAAAGAAACTCGGCATCACATTGACAATAACAAAAAATTGAAATTGAGGTTGAGAATATGAGGAGAAAGGTCCCACCCACTTCGAAGATGATTAATTTTTTTAAAAAGGGTGTCCATAACATGCAGAATTTAGAGGTGGAGACGAAGTCTGTCCTCAAGACTCTGGGTTAGTTGTGCCCAATTTTTTGTTGTCTTCCCTACTGGCCTTTTTTGCTTGACCTTTTTGGTCTGTTACGGTTGGTTGCAATTTGCTCCGTCCTTTTCCTTTCTGGAAGTTGGTGTTTTCTATTGGACTTTCATTTCCTTTCCTTATTTTTGTAAACTCTATGGTTTCATGTCCCTGTAAAACCCATTTTACCCTTTATCAAAAACATATAATTTAATCCTTACAATTTAAACTTGCACGATAAATAAAATACCAAGACCAACATAGATAAGGAACATGACCAATATGAATTGATGACACACTGTGCTAGGGTAGAGGTTTGACAAGGTTAACCAATTACTATCTCTCAATCATTATTGTTGATTAGCGGACACACTCAGACCTATGAAACTAGGTGAAGTCATTGTCTTGTACCTGCAAACCTATAGGAAAAGAAAAATTCATACATGTATATAGATAATAATTTATACACACCATGAAGAGAGAATCATGGAAATCACAGGGCACTCGCAAGTGAGTGATCCAATACCATTCTCTTCACCAATACAATGTCACATCAATTGACAAGATAATATATCAATTAAACTACAATAAGCATATATAGCAATGTCATAACAACTAAGCATCTATGCAAACATAAAGCATATTAAACATAATCACCATGCATATAATGTATCATCACATCCATATAGTCTATCATCTCTCCAGTGTCAGCGATAGAACAACCATAACATAAAATAAGGTCTAACAAAGTATTTGAGCTATCAAGAAAAACATAACAAAATGGAGGGGTGTCACAAAAACTACATAATAATATGCCAAAATATTTGCGCTTTATCATCCATTCTATGTAATATTATAATATTTGCAGTGTATTTTGCTTATAATTGACTTCATCATACATATCTCCCTCCTTGCGACAATTATAATGCTTTGCTCTTTCCTAGCCGAGGAAAGGAATTCTAAGTGGCCACCGTTTTCACTATAACGATAAGGAATGCCCAAAATCTAGTTATTTAAGCCACGCTTTGCATTCAAACTACTCACCAAACAAAATGGGAAAGAAAAATTATATTGTATCATTAATGCTAATCATGATGCTAATATCAATATTTGTTGTGCATGACAAATGCAAATTGTGATGGAGATTTTTGCACACCTATTGATGAGTGCTACTACATTGGATTATGTGGGGAAGGTTATGGCAATTGTTGGGTTGATGGATGTGGATACTAGTTTCTATTTTGTTTTTTGAATTAATTTAGCTTCTTAATAAAAAGATGCATGGTGTGTCTAATGTTGATTTTATTAATGCTAATTATGATCATTAGAGGGTCCTCTTACTTTTGTACTTCTGGATGTAGAACTTCTTACATATAAAATGTAATATTCTATGAATCCACATGAATATGAGCTATTAGTAGATTAACATTTGTTGTCCTATCAAAAGAAGGCAAGAGGATATTTTGCTAGGATTCCTAAAGCATACCTTGATAAATCAGAGTATATTGAATCAAGTCCCACAATGATATCTTGGTCAAAGTAACATGGAGTTTCTTGATAATATCATTATATTAGTAGATGCTTTAGTTGTATGTTTAGGTCCCAAAGGATGATTTGGTTGAGAAGTACATTGATCAAAATTTTATTTATTCCTTGTAATATTATAAGTATGGGGTACCACTCTATAAGAGGGAGCCTTAGAAAGATCAAGAGAATCATTGTTAAATGAAACAACATTAATAGAACAAATCCTTTTAGGAGAAGAACTAGCTAGGTTCAAATAATTGATTGGTCTCTTAGGCCTTTTAGGGGAAGTAGAGACATAGATAATATTAGCAAATTCCTTACAACTTACAGAAGAATAATTTGAAGAAATATGCTCAACATCCATCCTTGAAGGATCCGATGTGAGAGGAGCTTCATCATTCACAATTTCATCATCTCTAGAAGAGAGTGCATTAGAATGAAGAGAAGGTAGAGTAACATTAATAAAAGTATTAATGGTTTTATCTTCTTGCACCAAAATATCGTTATAAGGAATTTCAAGACAGGGGTCAAAAAATAATAATAAGAAAGGAGAGAACTCACTTTCACACACTTGGAAGAGAACTTAAAGATTCTTAACAAGGCTAGGTAAAGAGAAGAAAGAAAGATAGAAAGTACATTTTGAAATAAAGATATAGGCAAGTCATTCATAGGTTGGTGTATCACTTTGACAGTACGAAATGGGGTTTTTGAAAATCTAGAGAAGGGGGATTCACAACTTAAGTAAACTACCTTAGACTAAAAAGGTGAGAGTTCCAAAATAAAAATGGGTAGATAACAAAGATTTTTTTAATAGACTGATGAGTTCTTAGACAAAGGACATTATCATGGTGAATGGATGAAAGTGTGGTACATTGGAGTACCAAAGCTATGCTAGCATCTTGTATGAACTAAAAACTAAGAATATCACAAAAACACAAAGTAGCTACCTCTATTCTGATTGCTAAGACATCTTCGAATGTGAGAATGTAATTGAGAATAGAAAAGCTAAAATAAAATAAAGTAAACTAAGTAAAAGGTAAATGATAAAGCTAAGAAGAAGAAATCAAATATTTATAATAACCCAAGTAATGAAGCCTCTAAAAAGTGAAAATATTAAATACCTATATACATAAGATCAAGGGAAAATGTTAAGGTTGTTTAGGGGCTTGCCTCAGTCAAAACCCCATTTTTTATGTTTCCACCTGCACAGACAGCCAAAGAGATAGAGATAAATAGTAAGAAAAAGTGAAATGAAGGCAAGAGTGATAAAAGCAAACCACACTCAAGGAGGAGAACTCATATCATGAAATTAAAGTACCATAAAGAGGGTATGTGAGAAATCTCAAGATTCTCAAAGATATAAGATAAGAAAGATATCACATGCAAGGCTTAAGGAAGCCAAAGAGAAGGAGAAATAGCTGCAAGAGGTAAGAGAGTAGCAAAGAGTGATGTAAGAATGTGAGACTATTGTTGAAAGTTGGTTGTAGAGATTTGTGCAAGCAAGATATCAAGGAAGAGAAGAAAGAATGATAAAGCCAACAAGACAAGACCAAGAGAGATCAATAGAATGGAAGAGATCGATTTAAAAGATAGAAGAGGGGGAAAAGATGGTTCCTGAGCTATTACAAGGCATCTTGGGTTGTTACCACCAACAAAAGGAGTTGACAAGTGGAAATGAACTTAGAAATGGTCATTTTCACATCTAAATGTTGTGAGACTCTAGTTAAGTGTGTAGATGTCCATGTAGTATTCTAGTGTCTAGAAACATCACACTACAAAATGATGGGAACAAGGAAAACACAAGATTTGATGCAAAACTGATGTGTAAGGTTAGCTATTGAAAAGGGCCCCTAAGAATCCTAAGAGGGGAAAAGGGCTAATGTAGGGCTAAAATGAGCCTACACAAGTACTAAGGGAGTGAGACTAAAGTAGATACAAAATTCTAAGTGAAATTGCAAGGGGTGCAATTTTATGACATTAGAGAGCATTTAATTATTTATGAAATTGATAATTGGTGCATATTAGGTAGATTTTGATATTTATTTAATTTATTAATGGATAATAGCTAAAGATAAATGAGTGCATTTAATTGATTAATGTTAATGTTATGTTATAGGAATTGAGAGCATCCACATAAATATTTTTAAGAAAAATCATTTATCTTGAGTTCAATAGAGAATTTTTTTGGTACATTTCCTCTCATCACTCACTCAAATATTTTCTTAGATAGAGTAATTATATTTTTAAACTCTATTTTTAATTTTATAGTACCTATAAGTACTATATTATTATGATGATGATTTTATATGGTACTAGAACTTATTAATTATATATGGATTTATGGATTCATACTATATAGATGATATTTACAAAAAGAGATCCACCTATGGTTCTATCTTAACTTTATTCTACAGTGCTATCAATTGGATGAGAGAATGGAAGGCTATGGAAAAATTTCCACTAAAAAGTTAGCTAAATGGTAGATACTCATTCCTATAAATGATCTATATCTAGCTTAATTTTTTTTATATAGATATGGGGATAATTCAAGGAGTTGTTATAGTTTTATTTTATATTCGAAGTGGCATATGTCTAGAAAAGAAACTAACCTTCATGCAATAGCAAAGAACATTCATGTCTAGTACCACTTTTTTACAACATAGTAAAGGATAATGTAGAGTGGTGAAATAGATTTGAGACCTAACTAGGATCAACTATTTTCAAATGACCTGCACATTCAAACGCAAGACCAACTAGGGTTGATGATTGGCTTGCTACAAAAATGGAGAACCAAGCTCCTATTTTTTTTTCCTTTTGAGTTGCAAAGAGGATAATTTTAATGTGTGATTTAATTCACCTATTTGACATATAACCTAGATATGAAAATATAATTTATTGCGCAAACAAAAACATAAACTAACTCTGAACAAACCAAGATCTAGAAAATGGTGACAAAGAAGAACCTATGACTAAAATTTGAGCCTAAATTACAAGGATAATCACATGGGTTCCCTAAACCTACATTTCTACCTTTTCAGGATCTACAAACTTAAGAAGGAAGGTTACAATTTTCTCTATACTTCCTATGACTACCTATTGATGTAACCTTCGTATCTAACCTACACACATGGAAAGACAGATAAAGGTTGTGTCATATATGGGATTTCTTAATTCAAATCTCATTTTGGTGTTACCACCTCCATGTATAGAAAATAATGATGATAAGGAGAAAATTTTGTAGGTCGAAAAGAGGCCAACACAATAATTTATTGAAAAGAAAAATGATAAATGATATTATTACCTTAGGCATGAAACCTTTTTGGAAGTGATGTTAACACTATAATTCAACACAAAAGTTGATTGGTGGATTCTTGGATTGCTTGATAGACTTGCAGTAGGTTAGTCCATAAAACATAGTAGATTGATTTAGCTATCATGTATAAGATAACTCAATACATCTTCACAATTTGATCTTAATAGCTATGTATTCATCCTTGCTTCTTTTTGATGTTCAAATGAGAATAAAATTTTTTATGTATAAATCCTAGTTCTGGGTATGTGTAGGATCATCATGGAAAAAATAGGCCCTTAAGTGGCAAAAAATTCAAAAAAATCAGAGATAGGCAACTTGACATAAAAATTTGGATAAGTTATCTAAATTATTTAAAAAATATGTAAGAATATAATCTGTAGCAAATTCAATGAAGTTTCTAAACTACTAGGTTTGTTTAAAAAAAATAAAAATCTATTTCCAGGTGAAAATTTTAAATTTCAATGCAGTGGTACTTAAATTTCATGGAAAAAATAAGAACTAGGTGTTTGTCTGACAACCCTAACCACAATAAAATGATAATATTTTTTTATTGGATTTTAGATATAACTAGAGTACTCATGCCTCGATGTGATGCATATTTTTTTTCTAATTATTTTCCAAGTAAATAATTAATTATGATATTTTTATTAATTTTTTTAAAAAAATATAAAAACTCATATGTCTGACCACATTAACCTGGTCAAAACTTCATCAAATTCAATTTTTTTATTTTTTTAATCCTATAGTATGCAAATCATAGAATGTGATGCATGTTTTGGATTCAAAAAATGTGATACTGTTTGAAATCTATAGATGTTTTTCAATTAGCCTATCAATCAGGACTTTAGTCCTAATTTGAATAGAAAATGAATAATAATTACTTATTAAATTCAAAGTAAAGAATAATTTATATCGGTGCAAAGCTGAGAATCTCCTTTAAAAACCCTTTTCGTTTCATTAATTTTGGGTAAAAAAATAGTCATTACCCACACACCCCTCATATTGCTACTTTTTGGCCCATCATGATCCTGCACATACCCTTCTAATATTTTTTATTATAGGCTAACCTAGGATCCTTTTTATCCTCCAAATATTGATAGCAAAATCTAAAATTGAAATAGGACACAACTAAGTTCAAGGTTTCCCACACCCTACACTAGGTGCTTTTTACCCAAGTTTATCAATATGTTAGGGAATTTGATATATTTTCATAATCTCACCCCAAATGAATAAATTATTATTATAATTAATGTTGTAGGTATAGTAGGGTGTCCATGTAGAGTGAAATTTTCAAGTGTGACAATTTATGACCAAATAGATGTCTTGTTTCTAATTACTTAGGATGATTCAACATCAATTCCATAATAATCAAGATGTGGACCTATTTTATATTTATATTTTGTTAAAAAAATTCTCAAACACAATTTTTAGATCAAATTTTATGGCCTCCAAAAGTAGGGTCTCCCACATTGGAAATTAAAACATCTATTGTTTCTAAGAAAGAGTTACATTTATTGAGAAATTTATAACATATGCTATGAAATGTCATACATCTTTGAATGGGGATAATGGAGCACCCAATTTGGTCAATATATTATCACAAACATATATCAAGTGAAAATAATATGTTAATGAATGGGGATTCAAGTTTTATATTTTGAGTTATTTTAGCACATGATGACCTAACTGTTATTTTATAGTTTAATATAATTATTTCTCTATTTATTTAGTGATTAATAAGTAATATTATGCTACTAGAATTACTCGAAATCTCTTATTGATGATACTTTTGTAAAGTTTTAGAATCTAAAAGTGTATTGTAACCATTTATTACTAAATAATATCTAATGTATTTTTTTGGGTGTAATTTTTTTCTTTCAAAAGGATTTTACACACATAAATTACTATGCTATAGTTTATTATTTTTGTGTTTATTTTGTTGGAAATAAATTATTGTTTTAATTTTTTCACATACTTCCTCTCATAAATTAATGTAGGAAGCATATTCTACACCTTTAATTTATTTCATAATCTAATCTTGGATCAATTATATTTAATAGATGTTAAGATGGAAGAAGATGATTAATAATTTTTACTATATTGTTTATTACATAAATCTTGAAAAATTTTGATTGCTGAATTAGTGGGTCTCAAATAGACCCAAATATGAATTCCCTTGTTGTGACCTTTATTAACAAGAATATGTAAGGAAAATCTATAGAATATGGTTTTAAAGATTCCTTGCATAATGGGGTATACATGTCCAAGAAAAAATATGGTGGTGAGAACAAAAGGGGATAAGGATAAGTCTGCACAACCTCCTTTAATCACCCCTATGAAATTAACTCTTGACATAGTTTATAATTTAATTTGAAAGGGGCAAGCCAATGATTCTCCTCTCCACGGCTTGTGTTGCACACAACATTGATTTCCTATCATGGCTCTTCACCAACACAACCACCCTAACCTCCCCTACCTCCATGCCTTCTCTCATACCATATGTTTAATCAATGTCCCCTTCGTGGAAGTTGGAAGGTGAAACACACATGCTACAAATACCTAAATCAACCCAAGGTAATGAATAGACTCCCAAAGAAATAAACTCATAAATTTTCCATCGTGGAGCATACATGGAATTTGAAATGACTTATATGACAGAAATAACTAGTTAAATAAACTCACAAATATCCCGTGAATGAATATTCTTTTCAAACTGATCCCATAAACCTTGTTGTGTCTCTACCATTTTCATGATGCAAGAAGACTCCTTTAAGAATTTGTAGAGATGATTCTTTCAATTCCATCTAACTATTGAATATAATTGCAGAATCAAATGAAAAAAAATTATAGAAATTAAAAGATTAAAAAATAATCACAAAACAAGAACGAAGAATTCAACGTGGTTCACCATTACTAAATGGCTATGTCCACAGTCTAAGATTATGTCTAATTATTCTCAAGTTCTCAATTTAACTACATATTTAGCTAGTAGTTGTACTTATAAATCAGTCTCCACTCCAATATATGGAAAAATCCATTTGAAATAGACTTCTAAATTGGCAAACACATGCCAGTAGAAGTTATTATAAAGAAAGAAAGAATTTCAAATTGTGAGAGAAACTTGCTAATTTGGGCTTGACTAAACCCAAAAATCTCCCACTTAAAGACCAATTTTTTGCTCAAAGATATCCCAGTACTGCAGATTTATTATTAGAGTTGCACAAGTCTAAGAGAAGCTCTAAAAAACTTGAACTTCTCCCTGGGAACTACCTTTGTCAACATGTCAGATGGATTCAAATTTGTATCAATTTTCTCCACCTGCAGCTTACCCTCTTCAATAAAATGGTGAATGAAATGATATCACAGCTCTATATGCTTTGTCTGATTGTGAAAGGAAGAATTTTTGGACAAGTGAATAGCACTATTGATATCACAAAAGAGAGTAAAAACTGATTACTTAAACCATAAATCACCAAAGAACTGCTACAACCATATCATTTCCTTTGCTCCTTCAAAAAGAGAAATATATTCTGCCTCTCTAGATGAAAGTGCAACCACATGTTGCAATCAAGAAACCCAACTGATTGTTGCCTCGACAAAAAGTGAACACATAACTGGTAATAGAACACCATTTATGCAGATATCCAGCCATATTTGAATGAACATAACCTTGCAGATGAATGTCCTTACAACCAAAACATAAAACATGATCAGAAGTACCTTTCAAATACTTGAATATCCATTGTATTTCTTCTCAATGTGGTTTACCCAAATTACTCATAAATCTGCTCACAACTGCCACTGCATGAACAACATTTAGACAAGTACAAGTCATGGCATACATTAAACTTCCAATTGCTGATGAATATGGAACACTCTTCATGTGTTCTTTTTATTCTTTTGTTTTAGGACAAATAGCTGAGGATAACTGAAAATGATTAGCCAAAGGAGTACTAATGGATTTGGCATTCTTCATGATATTGAATCTATCTAAGATTTTAAGAATATATTTTTCTTGAGATAATCTAAGTTCTTTCTTATATCTATCCTTGATTATATTCATCCCAAGAATCCTCTTTGCTTCCCCAAAATCCTTCACGAAAAATCTTTGAAATAAATTTTGTTTTAAATCATGAACTATCCTCACACTATTGCTAGCAACCAACTATGGATGCTAAATCTATAAAATGTTAGGACTTGACAAGAATTTTCATGGAAGTAAAGCAAAACATAAAACATCTAATATCCCTATGAAATATTACATCATGTTAGATATGTTAAATAAGACATTAAAACAACAAGAAAAGCTAAATATTCATATAAACATGAATCAAACCCTATCTCATAGTGGATTGGTGCTACTTTGATGTGGAAAGTAGCCCTTTCCCAACCCTTTCTAAGCTCCTGAATGATGGATGTGGATTCAAATGACTATGATTGTGCAGTCAAGATGAGAAACTTGTGGACGATTAATACAATAGAGGAGGCCTCTATTTATAAGTGAGATTGAGAGGAGAGGAAAAATGGATAAATGTGGGACAAAAGACAAACCAATTACAAGATGCCACTTGTCAACACGTCAATGGAGGAAGGTTGTGCACATTTTGGTCAATATTCCAAAGAGGGGGAGATTTGAAATTCAAAAGATGGCTTATTGGAGGGAGAAGAAAGAGTCTTAAATTCCAAGTGAGAGACATGTAAGAGAGAAAATAATGCTATGATGGAGGACAAGACATGTGGGAGGGAAAATTCAAATTTGAAGAATATTCCATCTTGATGCATTTTTTGAATGAAAAGAAGGAATTAATAAATCAATTAAATTGATTTATGTGCACAAGTTGCAAAATCTAGAGAATTGGAGTGATTATGATTAACATTAATCATGATTTGATTAATTAAGATGAGGATTAGCTAATTTTGACATTCAACTTAAATATTTTGGTTTATTTAAATTAAATGAGAAGACAAAGAATATTTAGAAATTTAATTAAATATTTGGATTTATTTAATTAAATGAAGGAACTTTAGAAAAATAATTAAATAACATTGATTTATTTAATTAAAGAGATAACTTTGGGAGATAATTAAATAAACTTGATTTATTTAATTAAAGAGACAAATATGATTTGATACATAAATTTGTTTGATTAAAATGGTTAGAAGAAGGATAATTAAGGAAGAAATGTAATTAGTGATTCCAGATTAGATGGATGCATATTTCACGTGTTTACATTTTTCCCCTCTTTGAAGCAATGTATTTGTTGGGTTGGTTCAAAGAATAATCTTGGTGCAGTCAAATTTTAAAATAAATCTAATTTTTTCAGATGCCCCAATGGAAAGAAGTATATTGGTACATTTCCCCCTCAAAACATCAAGCGAAAAAATTGATTTGAGGTCGATCTTGCGACAAAGAGGTTCAAGATGGACATATGGATGGTGATGCAAATGAGACAGTTTTAAGATGCTTAGAACAACCAATCTATATTATCCTAAACAACTTAAGTGATGATGGAATGCATGTGATATTGATGATGTGATGATGCCTACATGATTATGCAATGGATATTTTATGCATTTGTATGGTTTATGAGATGCTTAGATTAACAGATCTATATTATGATGGAAATATGATTTTTTTAAGATGCTTAGAATAACGAATCTATATTATCCTAAACAAATTAAATGATTATGAGATGTATGTGATAAGTTTCGTGGATGCATGATGAATGCATTAGTGATGTAATGTTAGCACAAAGAGAAGAAAAAAGAAATGAGATGAAGACAAGAGGATCCAACAAGTCCATGATCCAAGAATACTTTATTAGAGATGATGAGAGATGGATGATGTTTTTCTTATCAAGGATTGGGATCTAAAAAGGGCTACTTACCTTATATTTGATAACACACGTAGGTATGATTCATCAAGGTATAAAGAACCAGGATGGTGTTGCACCTAGTGAGATGGACTTTGACTCAACAAACATATAGTATTATCCTTCTTCACACTTGACATATGGAAACCTTGCTAGGATGCACTTCAAAGTTTTGAACATCTCAGACCAAAACACGAAAAGGTATAACCAATCAATGCACTAGTCAAAAAGTTGTCCAAAACACCTTCCATACACATCTAACAAAGCAAGTATTTTCCAAGGTTATATTACAAGAACGCCCAACAAGCACAACAGACAAAAGATAAAGATCATTGCCCCATTCCTTTCTCTTAAAATCGTTTTGAGTAGACATCATTGAGAGGTTATTGGAATGAGCACAATAAGATAAATAAAAACAAAAGATCAAGCAAACAAACATTCCAATTTTCTTCATACCTACAACCAAAGGGATGTGTTTAGATAGGATAAGAATCCAAAGTGATATCCAAAATGATGCCCATTGTCAAAACGATATATCCTAGGCTTTTGATATAAAGTTGATTGACATGTTTGTGAATGATCAAGAGTTTGATTTTTCATTTAAAGGTTTGAAGTTTGCTTTTGATTTTGCGATTAAAGTTTTATTTTGCAAGTGTTGTGGTTCTTTCTATTTGTATTGCCAAAGGATGAAGGTGACGATTGATTTATTTTGGATGATTGATTATTGTCGGTGAAAAAAAATGGGATGGGTGGATTTTTTGAAATATTTGGATGTTTTTGATGTTTTTGAAATGTTTTGAGGCTGTTTTTGGGTTTTGTCAAAATTTTACAAATGTTTGGATTTTCCAAAATTTCAAATGTTTTTGTGGTTTTATGAGATTTTATGAATGTTTTTGGATTTTGTGTCTCGGGGGCTAATCAAAGATTAGCTTTGCCTACATTTAAGCTCAGAGAGAATATAGTTCGAATAGCATATTTTTTATGTTTTCTATTTTTAGGGATGTTTTTGGATTTTTGATATGTTTTGGATGTTTTAGGATTTTTTGCATAATTTTGATGTTTTGGATATGGATGTGTCTAATGGTATCAGTGCTCTATTTTGGGATTTTGTTGAAAACCAATCTAAGGTTGATTGATCTTATTGATGATGATAACATTTTTGAGGATACACAACAAGGGAAGGATAGTGTTAAGAAACAAAAGGATTGGGAAGGATATCCCAAGGTGATGATGATAACATAGTTGAGGATGCACAACAATGAAAGGATAGTGTTAATAAACACAAGTATTTAGAAGGATATCCCAAGATGATGATGATAACATTGTTAAGGATGCACAATAATGCAAGGATAGTGTTAAGAAAATTAAGGATTAGGATGGATATCTCAAGTTGATGATAATAACATTGTTGAGGATGCACAACAATGTAAGGATAGTGTTAAGAAACACAAGGATTAGGATGGCTATCCCAAGATGATGATGATAACATTGTTAAGGATACACAACAATGTAAGGATTTGATTAATGATGATTTTGAAGCTTGGTTTGGAACAAAAGTTGTTTTTGGATGATTTGATACAATGTTTCAAATTCAACTTAGATGTGACTGATAGTGATTGTTTGGATTGATGTTCGATTAAAGATGATACTTGATAAGGAACATTTTCTCATCAAAAGATTCCATGGGCTAGTGAATTGGATTTTTGCTCACAAGTGGTGGGCCAATTTGATTTCAAATTTACTAATGTTTAGATCACCACATAAATTGGAAGATATAGATCAAGTTTTATTCTTGAAGCAAGATGTATGGATGGATGGATATGGATGGATTCCCAAACGGATGTATGGATGGATGGATATGGATTATCTTGCAATAAGATAAGGTGTTTGGATAGAAGGTGGCCATTGGATAATGCTTCATGGCTTAGATAATTTTGGATAGGATATGATCAATGAAAATTACCCATGTCAAGATGTTTACCATAAGCAAGTGTAAAGTGTGCACCAAAATTTTACCAAGATCAAGATAAATTAGACTATGGATGTAGATGGATGGAAATGAATTGGATAAATGGTTTATGGATGGATGGAATGTTGGATTTATTACAAATGGGATGAGATGCTTTCATCTAAATTGGCTCATGTAGATGCTCGATTCTACTCATGATGTATGTTTGCTAGGTTTTCATCATAGTACCTACCCAAAGTGCCACCATAGTGGGTTTCAATAGAGGATAATTTTATCTTTACTATTTTCATGATATTTTTTATTTTTTTGGATTTTCACATTTTTTGATTTTTTTTGGTTTTTCTGAAAGATTTCAAGCTCATACTGAAGCACCTTGTGGTGTTGATGTAGATGCTTTTGATATAATGTGCCATTGATATTCTGCTTGAATAATTTTTTTTTCAAAGATACATGCACTTGAATATAAATTTTGAGATTCCTAATCTACTTTGTTGATGCTAGAGTTAAATTTTTCTTTATGTGCACATCACGATATAGTGCCTTCTGAATCCTTATGAAGAAGGGTTTCTACCACTACATGGTTAATGTGAGAATTGGATATAATGTATGGAGGTGTGGATGGTGTTGTGTGTTTAGGAATAGGAGATGGATTGGTCGACAGTTTGGAACCTTTGACTCTCTAAACTTGGGAAGATAAGCAATGATGGGTGGATACAAAAGTGTGCATGGAATTAGGACCAACTGCTTGATATACTTTGTATGTCACTTGGGAAGCCTAATTTTTCCTTTATGGACATCTTTGATGGATACTTTTCCCATTTTTATTTTTCCCCATAGTTCCTTTGACTAATGGAGTTTGATAGGGATAATATTTCTTTGTATTTTTTGGTATCCATGTGTATTTGATTTGACCATTATGCTTCTTAGCTTCTCTTTCTTTGATAATGTTCTTTTTGTTTTGATTCAAATCTTTCTTTTGATGTTGGTCCCAATTCGTGGATGGGGTGATGGGTGGATGAAGATTCATGATGTGGCTAGTTGTAGTATTGGCATCGGTTTCATCATAAGGATTCTTCATGCTCCCTATGTTGACATTTTCTTGAGACATAGTTGCCCCCAATATTGTGGAAGTAGTCCCTTCATGCTTTGACATCACCTGTTCCAAGAGCTCTTGTTTAGAAAGCATTCTCTAATAAATGAACACTATAGATAATTTTATTGGAATTTGTTGTTCTAGTGACTTTGGAATATCATGTTTGTTTTGAAATGTTTCCTTGAGTGGATAATACTGGATATTTTCATATATGATGTCCTTATTCCAAATCTGGGATATATTTGATTTTGATGTTGACAACTTAGTTTCACCATATGAATCAATAACCTACTCTTTTTGTGTAATAATGTTAGGAGTAAAGGAATCCTATTCTAAATGAAGATATCTATGTGTCCATCCACAAAAAGCATCTCATGGGTAGATGGAGGAATATGTGCTATATGGATGTGACCATCATTTGTAACATCTTGTATAGATAGGAGAGTGTCCATTAGATCATTGTAGTAGCTTGGGGATATGAATTCTTGATCTTGAATGATTTCAAAATTTCTTTTGACATGCTTTGGATCAAGTTCCTAACATGGTCTAGTTTCAAAGGAGGGATTGCTTATAAAGGGTTCTTGGATGTCATCATTAGGCATGGGAAGCGGCTCAATATCCTCTTGGTCTTTGAGTGAACTTGGATCAAATTTTGAGTTGAGCATCACTTTAGTAGCTGTAACCCTGAGGTCAAAGAATATGTTTTGGAAAGGACCATTAATAAAATTTGGTGAAAGATGTTGATCATGCTTCGGGATAAATTCTTGAGATATGTCCTCTAACTCATAAGGCGACGAAGAGACATGATAATTGGTCGATACATCATAGATTATGCCAATGGGATCAAATAATTCTAACACTCCTTGAAATAGATCACTAAAAAGTGGCTCTTGATGTATGGTGAGTTGATCCTTGGATGGGGTAGAAACATCTTCAATGTGTTCATTAATGGAGAGATCTTGAACATTGTTTTCAACAATTTTGGTGGTTAAATTTTCATCATTGTCCCCAATAGTTATTATATTTTTATCAATAAGGTCTTGGACGAGATTTTTAAATCGAATGCAATTTAATGTTGTGTCCCTTTATTTTGTGATAATTACAAAGGTAATTTTCATTGTACCATGGCGGTTTCACTAAGGGTTCTTCATAGTTTGCATAAATGGAGATTTTGATGAGATTTTCTTGTACCAACTGTTGCATGACTGATTCAATTGGTTTCCCAAGTGGTGTGTATTCTCATTTGTTACCTTGTGAGATTTATACTTTAAATTGACCTTTGTGGTGATTGATCTTGGCACAATGAATCAACTAATTTGGCAAGTGAAGCATGTTGATCTAGTGAATTTTGATTTTGATTTTGACACCCTTGATATAGCTGATTTGGATTTTGTTCAAGTAGATTTGGAATGTATGCTGGTGGTGTTTGTATGGGATTATGGAAAATTTTATTTTGGATAATGTTCTAATTTGGGATGATGTTTAGATTTGGCATGATAGGTTGAAATTGAACATTGTTGGTGTTGGGTATCATATTGGCTTGATTTAGGTAACTTTGATTTTGCATGGTGTTACCTTGAATTGGATCATTGCATGGAGTCATTAGCATCTTGTTTGGACCTTGAAAAACATTTGTATGATTCACAAAAATATTTATCCCAAAGTTTTCCAAGTGTGTATTTTAAACATTCATGTTTGGAAAACTTGTACTTGGTTTATTCATATTTGGCATATATGGATTTGGTGGGATGATTTTTTTTTAGAAAGACTCATGCATTGGGTGTTTGGTTGATAGATTTGTAGGTTTGGACTTGGATTTAAATCTACCATCAAGAAAAGTGTTCCAAAATTTTGACTGGGCATATTCAAATTTGTGATACCATTAGGAGAAAATGATCCCATGTACGGATTGTATAATTGTGAGCTTTGATAATCCATTTGTTTGGTAAGGATTTTATGAGAGTCTTGCAAGTTATAGAGATAAAAAACAAGCACATGAGCACATTAATTGCATAATTTTGACCTATGTAGATAGATAGATAAGGGTCTCTTTATAAAGGATAAATATCCAACCATGAGAAAAATATCCCAAAATATCAGCAGGAAAAAATATCAGGAGATATTTAACCTCCACAATAAATGCCATGAGATATTTAACCTACACAATAAATTCCATGACTAAGTAGGCTTAAGTCAATATGAGGATAGGAAAGTATTGAATGAAAACACTGACACCCCCCTTAAGAATAACTTAGGTGGGCATGGATAAAATGGGTCTTGGCCACTAGCCTTATTAGGTACCCATGCACAAAGTAATCTCTCATGAACTAGAGAAAAGTAGAAAACCTTGTGGGAAAAGACTACCCTCCAAAAGAGAGATAAGATGCATGAAAATTATACACATGAAGAAGTACTACTTCTTTCACTAAGTACAATATATGATTTCCTCCATAAGAGAGAAAATAATAGGTCTATGAGACCCCCCCATAATACATGTCCTGCTAGATTAAAGTTGGATAGTTGACAGAGGATGCAGATGAAGTTCCAAGAATGCTTCACAATGTTCCTTCCCTTGGGAAGAAATGAAACCAACTAAAGATCCAAGATTTCTTCCCATGTGAGAAGATGTATGTATGATCTAGAATAGAGTTGATGCTCATCCAGGAATGATGATGAGGGTGTCCATGATGTCTTCGAAGTGTGCTCATGTGTTCCCATGTCAATGCCTAAGGATGTCATAATCAAATTAGGTGCATGCCTAATAGATGAAGATGATGAAAATCCAGAACCATGTGAAGACAGATGTAGATCATGGATATCCAAAGAGACAAATGGTGATGCAGCTTCATCAAAACTGTTGTCAAATAGAAGACTGATGTCCTCAATGTGTGCTACCAAGTCAACAATGCGAGACTCTACAAATAGACAAGAAATTTCAAGTAGGATTGTGTCCCAATCAGTATTGCTAGGAAGACTAATGTGATCCAATTGCAAAGAAGTACTCGAAGCTTTCAAAGTAGCAACTATGAAAATTGATGAATCAATAGTAGGAGGTGGAATGAAGACTTCTACTATGTCAACATGACATTCTTCATGATGTGGGATATCATTTGTTATCATTGCAAGATCATGTGGGAATGGAGAAACATTTGAGTCTCCATACATCTCCCAAAGTTTGATCCATAAAGCATGTGGACCCACAATATCCATGATGACAATCAAAGTGTCATGTGGTATATGTAAGCTGATTAATCCAACAATATGATCATTTTTATTGACCCATTTATCCTACTAAAAGTGATTAGCAGGTTCAAGGATAAGTCCATACAAATGGGGCAGAAGATTGTGATACCAAAGATGTTTTAGGATGCCTTCACACCAAGACTTATAGTTTCCCTTGTTTAGCTTGATTACAGAAGAATGAGTTTTATATCCCATAATTAGAAATGTGTCAACAACTCTCTATGATTATTTGTTTCCCCCCAATTTGGCACTTTATAGGTTAGTTCATTTTACAATGAGAAGAAATTAAATTTTCTTTCACAAATTGTTAACAAAGGAAAAATAACTTCCCTCCTTTTACAAATTGATTGCAAAATTAAATTTGACACCCTTTACAAGCATTTGATAATAAATCAGACAATCTTTTCTAACCACTACTAAAGAATAGTTAGTGCATTTTAAATGCAACTTTAACTATTTTACATAAAAATATCAAGTTAAAAGAGAATTTATGAAATAAAATGATTGCTTGAAAGGAATAATGAGTCAAATATTTTAGGAAAGATTTGAATTGCCTCAAATTAGGGAAGATCTCTATAGATCTTAGAGGCTCCTTCACTGTCATACCCACAAATCACAAATTTCCTTTCAAATGTTAGAAAATTTTATGCAAAATTGCAGTAGGGATAGAGGGCACTTAGGGAGCGAACAGGGGCGTCCATAAGTGGCATAAATAGGGGTCTCTCTCAGCCACACCAAATAGCGCCTGAGGGTCCTTCTCAGATCCAAGATTTCATGTGCATATGCATCGAAATCGTGCTATAGTTGACTGGCTCTTGTGCATGTTCGAGTTGACTGGCTCTTGCGCAAGTCTCTACCCTCAATTTCCTAAGAATAGATCTAAAATAAAGCAAAAAAAAATGTCGCTTTACAAAATTAGCAAAAAAAGTGCCTTTTCAGTTGATGCATCACCTATTCTTGAGTTCCCTTCTCCTCCAAGTGTAGGACAATAATGGATGACACTAGAGACTATTGGAATACACGTGGGAAGTGATATGCGTAGAAGAATCTCAGCTAATCCAAACTCTTAGGGTTGTGACTGGAGGCATAAATGAAAGAGGGAATACAAGGTGTAGGAGAAAATACAAGGCACAACCTCTTCTTTCATAGATTTCAAGCTCCAATAGGGATTTCAAGTATCTCTAGCTCGAACAGTAAACACATTGCAAGCATTACACCACAAACCAAAGATTACACTACAAATTGGAGGGTCTGCAGGTGAGTTGGAGGCACATCCTACACAATTGTTGATAGGATGTTGAGATGAGACTTAAAGTCGAGTCTGCTAAGAAGGCACAAATGGAGAAATTGTTGTTCTTTCCTCGACTGGACACCAAGCCTACATGGAGTGGTGTGATGGAAGAGATCAAAATGGTTGATCGAGGCCCCCAATTAGCAAGTTGATGCCACATGATCAATCATAGCTTCCATAAGCACTGAGAGCAACCAAAGAGGGTTTCCCTTTACAAGCACAGTCATAGATTCATCATACCAGACTGTAGCATCATTGTGAAAACACCACTTTGAATGTGGAGTTGACTTCAGCTTGAGGGAGTGGCAGAGATGGCCACAAGCCAAAGATTTCACGGCTAGTAAAAGAGATGAGGTATGCGGATCAATAATAGAGGAGACGTATGTACACCCCTCTCAAACCCTTCATTCACTGCAAATCTTCCTATAGACAAGGAGCATTACCTATGGCCTAGAGATATCTCTGATGGCTCTGATACAAATTACAGAGACAAATAAGCAGCATATGAACACATGAATTACATAATTTTGACCTATGAAGATAGATAGATAAGGGTATCCTTATAAAGGAGAAATATCCAACCATGAGAAAAATATTCAAAAATATCAACAGGGAAAAATATTAGGAGATATTTAACCTGCACAATAAATGCCATGACTAAGTAGGTTTAAGTCAATATAAGGATAGGCAAGTAATGAATGAAAACACTGACAGTTTTTATAGTTTTGTTGGCTTAGATCACTCATGATGTATGGAGCAATTTTATATTCCATGTTCTTCTTTGGTTAAGGTCTTGTTTGGACTGTAAAATAAGCATCAGTCATCAAGAATGTGGGAGGTGAACCTCTAATTCTTTGGATTGATCTAAACTCTAGGTACAAAAAAGAAAGTCTAAGATTTTAAGGATCAAAAGGATGGAGATGAGATATGAAAGGTGGATGATTTGTGAATGATTGGATACTAAAATTTAGCACTTGGATTGATATTTGATTTGAATTGGGGTTGGTTTGATTTGATTTGGATAGTGAACTCATAAACTCTAAGAGTTTGGATGTTTTCCTAGAGTAAATTTTTCCACAAGATGCTAATTTGACTAAATGTGTAAAGAAGGATTCATCTAGACACACCTAACCAAACAAGATGATTTTGATTTGATTTGATTTTGGATTTTGGATAGTGAACTCATAAACCACAAGATGTTGTATAATGATCTATGGGATAAATTGGCTCACAAATGATAATTTGATTAGAGGTGAGAAGAAGGATGCATCTACTCACATCTAATCAAACGAAATGATTTTGATTTGGTTCAAATGATTTTCCCAAAGTTTAGCATGAGGGAGTTTTTCAAGATTTCCAAGAATTGTTGTGAGTTGATTTTGATTTTGATGTTTGGGAGATGGATGAAATTTTTTATTTTGATCCTAAGAGACTTAGAGACTTTGTTTACTAGACCAAGATATTGAAGAAAATTCTTTTCTCTAAGAGTAGTTCAAACCAAAAGATTGATGTTTGCTCAAAAAACCATAACATAAGATAAACAAGCACATGTGTGGGGTCCAATTGATTTAATCTTTTTTAATGAATTTCTTTTACCACAAACACACTTCTTGTTTTAGCTTTCAAACTGAATGTCTATGTCTCAATTTATTTTCATCCCATAAAGTACATTATGTGGAAATCAAGAAAAACAAGGCGATAGTTCCCTAATGTTGACTTTAGGAAAAGAAAATTGAGATATGAATCCAAATACTTAGAAGGCTTTAAGGATGAGAATCCCAAGGGCAAGCAATAGCACGTGAATTTTTCAAAGATATTTTATGTTCTAAAGGGTTTGAAATTTGAATGATTTGTTTAATGTTTGTCTCAATTTTTTGCATCCAAGTACTGTGTTTTCAAACTGACTCATAAGCATTATAACATCCTAACTCAATTAGTATGTTTTTCTTGGTGGGCTTGCCTCATGCCCTTCGTAGTAGAAGATATTATTTTACATGCAACCAAGGAAAGAATATAAAGGTATGTTAAGAATGAAGTCTTAACCTTTATATTTTAACCAAGATCAGACATGGAAAGTAACTTCTTGGAATCTAAGTTCCAATGCACTACTTTGATAAAATCATTGGATTGATTGGTTGGTTACTACAAACAAGGTTCTTAATGACAACAAACCATGAACATAAAAAAAAACACTCACTCGCTTGGCCACTTAAGGCTCTTCAATTGTTCCCATTCCACTTAAGGCATGGGATTAGGTGCAATTTATTGTTGGCATGGATTGGTGCTAATTTCTCATGATTTCACACCCTTTGATATAGCTTGCCAATAAATGTCTTTGCAAGAACTTGCCTATGAGTTTTCTATTGCGAGGTGTTTCTAATAGTAAACCCTCTCTTAAAGGTGACTCAAAGCAATAAAATGTATTTTGAGTGTTTCTCTTGCACCCACGATTGCACGAAGCGCAAGGGGAGAGGATACACACTCAAAATGCACCAAAGATGAGATCACACAATCCAAACACTTGTTCATTTTAAGCCGAAGTAATGATGAATTAATTTTAAATCACCAATATCAAGTGTAAATTTTGTTTGTTCAATTTTTAGACAAATCCAAAAGCTAGTGAGTTTCTAAGTTCAATTTTAGCCCAACTTCGAAAAAAATCAAAACAATGGTTGATTTTAAACCCAAATATGAAGTGAGTTGTCTTAAAACAAAAAAAAAAGTAGTAATGGGATGCTCTAGATTATTACAATAAGCATATAAAAATGCTTTTTTTTTTCAAGTTCAATATGAATGCCTACTTTTTGAACTTAAATATTCTTGCTTTTGATTCCCATGTGTGAGTAACAGCCATTGTTTATGAGTCCAACCTTCAAATGTTACAAAATAATCACAAATAAGATTTATGCATACATTGAAAAATTATAGGAGTATGCACAAGGCATGTTATCAATTTGAATAATGTGCAAACCAACCAAATTGAAAGAAATAATTCAAAAGACCAAGCATATTTGAACAATAAATTGATAGCTAAATGTTACATAAAGGTTGCACCTGACTTTACTCGAGAAGTGGAGGAAATTTGTGAGGGATATGATGAGTCAGAACAAGAAAAGAGAATCTAATATGAGAGATTCATAAATTTAAAGCTAGAACACACATTGATGGTTCAAGTGACTCTACAGAGACATCAGTAGTACTGTGTGCATAGCTTGGGCATGATAAAATATCAATCACTAACAAATATGATTCAAAATGGAAGCTTTAAATATAAATCAAGACAAAGGATAATTAATAACAATGATTCAAAATATCTAATAGTAGCTCTCAGATATCAAAGTTCCACTTTCAAAATATCTAGTCATGCCTTGTAGATTGGTTGAATATATATATTCTACAAAATTTTAGCCAAATCAAATCTAATCGTATATGTAGAGGAAAATTTAAATGTGATCACTATACCAACCAGTATACTACAATATTTCATTTATGAGTCTTGTCTGGTCATGAATATTAGTTAGTGCTCACAATGATTCCAAATATCTACTAATAATAACCACGACTCCAAATCTGCAAAAATCATAATATATATTGCAGAAAGAAACTTGTTAAGCATTGAAAAATAAATGACATTTAATATATCGCAGTGACCCTAGGACCAAAATAAAAGTTTTGCAATTTCTCCTTCTGAATAACTCCACCGTAAAGTATTAATTGTATCTCTTCAATGAATCAAGAAAGATATTGTTCCATTAAAGGGACAATGATTGGACAACATTCATGGATTGATCCCAATGAAATCAATGAGATTTCAATGGTCAATCCAAAGTAGAAGATCCATGTTTTATATGTTTTTGGAAGAGTTTCCAAGTAAGAAATAATACGAGACAACTAAATAGATAATTCACTAATAAATAGGCCTTTTCAAAAGTACTGCCAGTATAATTCTTATCTTAATCTGCCTTACATTGTCTAGTTAATGGATTGGAGCGAGCTTAACCACTAGTGGGAAAAGGAAATAGGAACTTCTCATGTCGACGCTTTGGTTATGGTTAACAAGTACAAGGGAGACAAGATTTCCCATAAATATCTTGTGGATGAAGTGGATTATTACACAACTAACAAGGAGTCAAAGAAAATCAACAAGTATATGTATCATGATATGTTTGTGAGAGTCAAGGGTAATGTGTTCAAGAACAAGAATCTTGATGGAGAGTAGTCACAACTCCATGGTGGAAAAGGAAAGAGAAAAGACACTTTTTGATCAGTTTGAGAGGCACGTATACAAGTGAAGTGTAAAGGATGGGGAGAGTTTAATAGAGGTTGTATTTGCAACTACCCTGATAGACATTGTATACAAAATTTGAAGCCATGGATCAACATAATTGCAAGAAGCACAAATAGAATGCCTCAATAGAATGTCATCTCATGGAATGCAATTATTGTATGATATACATAAAGTAGATTTATTATAAGAAATTTTCAAGCAAATGCATTTGTTAGGTCCAAAATTTGCACCCAAAATCCTTTGAGAAACTTCCAAAAGTTTAATGCAATTTGCAGGAGTAAAAGTGTTTTCCACGGCCATTGAATAAAATTCTTCTAACTTGTGTCAAAATGGGAGCTTAAAAGCATAGACAATAAATGTGATCAACAGACCTCCCAAAAATGTGGTAACATGGAATGCAATATTTACAGGATACGCACAAAATGGATTTTTTGAAAGGAATTAGAAAATTTCAAGCAAGTGCATTTAGCCAGTGTAAAGTTGAATGCAATGATTGTTGGGTCTGCATGAAGACAAGGTCTATTGAGAAGGCATAAGAAAATTTCAATCAAATGCCACTAATAGGCATAAAAAAACTGAAGCCTAAGAAACCTTTAGGCTAATACAATTGGCAATTATAAAGGAAAATTCCTCAACCTTTTTTTGCATCCTCCCTCCCTGGTAGATGTGTATGCAACATGCTAAATCATAGACAAGTCACATGAATA
The DNA here is from genome assembly GCA_007258455.2 of Sequoia sempervirens. Lineage (NCBI taxonomy): Eukaryota > Viridiplantae > Streptophyta > Pinopsida > Cupressales > Cupressaceae > Sequoia > Sequoia sempervirens. Next base: position 521,925,503 of record VDFB02000003.1, on the reverse strand, counting down.
ATTTGATAGAATTCCTCAAAAAATTTAATCTGAAGGAGTACCATGATTGCAACATAAACATAAAATGGGTTTGTTAAAAAGTATTTTGAATCTTTTCAGCAAATGCAACTGTTGAGTGTAAAACTGACCTCCACAACCGTTCTAGCATCCTCCCTACCTATACGTAAATGAGAACTTTGGAAACGGATATGGAAATTCCTCAAAGCATAACATAAGGGGGATTTTTTATATATTTTTTTAGATATTGTGATTGCAAATTCTCTATGAGAAAGAAACACAAAGTGACTGCCAAATGGTTTTTCACTAAGATGTAGAAGTTGGTTTCAAGACCAGAAATAATGCAAGTGTATTAAGAATCAAACTATTCATGAATGGAAAAGAACGTGTTAGAAATTAGCATAACAGAATAATTTCTTCCTTACACTACTTCAAGCCCAAAAGTTGCAAATGAGAAACAAACATGAAGTTTCTAATGAAGAAAAAAATATAACTACAAGGTTAAGTAACATGGATAAGTAGATTGATCATCAGACATGAATCTTTTAAATTAACATTTTTTTCGACATAAGACCAATGAAAGTCGAGCCCTCATTCTAGTGGCATTTTGTGGGTGCTAAATCTACAAAATGTTAGGCCTTGACAAGAATTTTCATGGAAGTCAAGCACAACATAAGAAATCTAATATCCCTATGAAATATCCCTATGAAATATTACATCATGTTAGATATATTAAATAAGACATTAAAACAACAAGAAAAGCTAAATAAAGCATATAAACATGAATCAAACCCTATCTCATAGTCGATTGGTGGTACTTTAATGTGGAAAGTAGCAAGTTTTCCCAATCCTTTCTAAGCTCCTAAAGGATGGATGTGGATTCAAATGATTGTGATTATGTAGTCAAGATGAGAAACCTTTGGAGGATTAATACAATAGAGGAGGCCTCTATTTATAAGTGAGATTGAGAGAAGGAGAGGAAAAATAGATGAATGTGAGACAAAAGACAAACTGATGACAAGATGCCACTTGTCAACATTTCAATGGAGGAAGGTTGTGCAAATTTTGGTCAATGTGCAAAGAGGGGGAGATTTGAAATTCAAAAGATGGCTTGTTGAAGGGAGAAGAAAGAGTCTTAAATGCCAAGTGGGAGACATGTAAGAGAGGAGTTAATTCTATGTTGGAGGACAAGACATGTGGGTGGGAAAATTCAAATTTAAAGAATATTCCATCTTGATGCCTTTTTTAATGAAAAGGAGGAACTAATAAATCAATTAAATTGATTTATGTGCACAAGTTGCAAAATCTAGAGAATTGGAGTGATTGTGATTAGCATTAATCATGATTTGATTAATTAAGATGAGGATTAGCTGATTTTTACATTCAACTTTAATATTTGGGTTTATTTAAATTAAATGAGAAGATAAAGAACATTTAGAAATTTAATTAAATATTTGGATTTATTTAATTAAATGAAGGAACTTTAGAAAAATAATTAAATAACATTGATTTATTTAATTAAAGAGATAACTTTGGGAGATAATTAAATAAACTTGATTTATTTAATTAAAGATATGAATATGATTTGATACATAAAGATTATTTGATGAAAATGGTTAGAAGAAGGATAATTAAGGACGGAATGAAATTAGTGATTCCAAATTAGGTGTATGCATGTTTCACGTGTCTACACGAACATATCATCAACATAAAGTAATAGAAGAACAAGCTCACCATTTGGAAGCTTCTTGTAATAAACACTCGGGTTTGATTCACAATGAATAAATGGTTGTTGAGTCATGAAGCTATCAAATTTTAAATACGACTACCTCAGGGCTTGCTTGACCCCATACAAACTCTGCTTCAATCTACAATATAAATGTTCCTGACCTAGCTTTGAAAAACATTTAGGTTGTTCCATGTATAATTCCTCTTTAATATCTTCATGAAGAAAAACTACTTTGACATCTAATTGCTCAAGTTCAAGATCCCAAATAGCTTCCAAGCCTAACACTGTTTGAATGGTGTTCATTCTCACAACTAGTGAAAATATCTCATTGAAATCAATGCCTTTTTCCTAAGCAAAACTCTTCACAACTAATCTAGCTCTGTAACATGTATGACCTCCATCTTCCTCTTTCAAATGATAAACCCATTTATTTTTTAGTGGTTTCTGATTTGGCGGAAGAGGAACCAAATCCCATGTGTCATTTCCACACAAAGACTCCATTTCTTCATTCATCACCTCTGTCCATTTTACTAAATTGAAATCTTTGAAAACTTATTTGAATTTTGTTGGCTTTACCTCACCACAAAGAAAAAATTCATAATCAGCAAATAATAATAACTCTTAATCATCATATTTCTTTGGTAACTTTCTCTTTCATGTTGATCTCCTTAATTGAGGACCCATCTCTGGGTGCAAATCATCCTATGGTTTTTCATATTCTTCATTACTCTACCTCTCATGTTCTGTATTTTCCATATTATGTTGTAAATTAACATTAATATTACTCTATAAATTGCTTTCAATGCCCTATTTGTTATGTGTCTACATATGTCTTCCAATACTCTACTTTTGCAGATGAGAACTCCCCTAATACATTCCCTGTGTATTGTCTATTGGAGGTAGCACACTGGTTTCTATACGATGTGTTGTGTTCATGGGAGGCATATCATTTGGAAAAGGCTGTGAAGTGACTTGAAGAGGTAGTGATTCATTGTGAAGAGGCTACACAGGAAATAGAGAGGGTTGTGGATAGTCTACATGAAATGAATGACATGTATTAGGCTACCAAGGAACTTGCAAGGGTAGCATATTTACCAGAGGCTCTGAATTACATAAGGAAACATTTGAATTAATAAAGGAACATTACCACTACTGAAAGACTACGAATTAGTGAAGGAAGGAAGTGAAGTCTCCTTTGAAGACTGCATATTAATTTGGAAGGGCAACGTATTAAAGAGTGAAGGCTACAAACTATGCATAGAAGATTGTAAGAGAATTGTATGGACTATAGAAGGTGGCATATTAACAACAGAAGGTTGCGTAGTATATGTAAGAGGTTGTGTGCTAATATAAATAGGGGAAGCAATAGTTGAAGGTAGAGTGTTTGAAATAGATGGTTATGAACAAATAGGGGTGCTACTATTGAAATAAATTACTAAAGGCTGGGAGAATGTAACATATGTTTTCCTAACATGTCCATTATCAAATAAATCAACATCAAAATATCATCTGAAGATGTGTCATAAGGTTGCAAACTTTTAAAAAAAAAATCACCGAAGACAACATCCTAGCTACGAACAATATTTTTGGTGACGAGATCCCACAACCTATAACCAATTGATCTTCTCCATAGCATAGAAAAATGCACCTCTTTGATTTGAAATCAAGATTCATTCACTGCTCCTTGAGAATATGCATAAATGCTTCACAGCCAAACACCCACAAATGGTGATATGAAATTCTCTTCCCAAGCCATCTCTCCTTTAGAATATCAAAATCCAAATGAGATGATGGAGCATGGTTGATCAAATATACTGCAATGTTACACACCTCTACCCAAAAATCTTTTCCCAAATCAACATTGGAGAGCATACAATGAGCTCTCTCAACAATTGTTCGATTCAACCGCTTAGCTGCACCATTTTCCTAAGGGTTGAATGGGACCACCCTTATTTTATGAATTACATTGTCTACACAAAAATTGTCAAACTTCAAAGGAAAAAATCTCCCCCATTATCATTTTTAAGACATTTGATTTTATGCCCTATCTAGTTTTCAACAAGAGCCTTACAGATTTTAAATTTTGAAAATACTTCTAATTTTTTGTTTTGCATGTAAATCCAAACTTTTTGAGTGTAATCATCTAAGAAAGTTAAAAAGTAATTTTCCCCTCCAAAAGAGGTTACCTTAGTGGGACCAAAAATGTTTGAATGCATGAGTACCAAAGGAGTGGTTTTCTAATCATGGCCTATCCTCAAGAAGCTAGCCTAGATCTATTTTCCATAAAGGCAATGTTTGCAAAACTCCAAATCCATAGATTGTAAGTCAGGAAGTTGATCTTGTTCAAGCACTACTTCGAGCCCTTTCTTGCTCATGTGACTGATCCTGTTATGCCAAATTTCAAAATTGTTGTCCATAACTATCATGGCAGCTCCCATTCCACAATGGCATTTTAAAATGTAAATATTACCCAGCTTCTTGCCTTTTTCAAGCACTAAAATTCCCTTGGTTACTTTTCAATTATCTAAAGAAAAATGAACATTACACCCAGAAACAATAAGCTGACTTACAAAAATTAAATTTCTTTTCAACAAAGGAACATATCTCACATCCTTTAAAATCCATTGATTTTCATTTTTCAAATTTAAAATTATATCACCCTTACCAATAATTTCACTTTCTTTATTGTCACCAATAAAAACCTTATCAAAATTACCTTGTTTAAAATTTGTAAAAGCTTTCCTGCATGAAGTAGTATGGAAAGAAGCCCTGAAATCAAGTACCCAAGAGTCTACAATTGTGTCTCTAATAGCCAAGACCAAAACACCATCATCTATTTTAGCTACAATGTTTGCTTCATTTTTAGTGACTTTATCCTATGCCTTATTATAATTCCAACATTTTTTCTTTGTGTTGCCCGGTTTACCACAAAACCAATAGGCACCATTCCATTCACTAGACTATGATCTATGTGCATATTTTGACCCTCTTCTATTATTATGTTTTCCTCTTTTTCTACTTCTACCTCTATTAGCAGTACTTTCAGTGGTTAATGCCTCACCAGGCAAGGGTTCCTGAGTTTTTCTCTGCATATCTTCACTCAGAAGATTAGTTGCAACATCATTGAATTTTAATTTTATTTTGGTAGCCATTGAAGTGGTCACTTCCATTACCACACCTTCACAACTATTTGGTAAAGAATACAGTAATAAAATAGCTTTGATCTCATCATCCAAATTAATGCCTATAGAAGTCAACTGGGTGACTAATGTATTAAATTCATTTAAATGATTTGACATAATCCCTCCTTCTCGCATTTATAAATTATACACCTTTTTCAAAATGAATACCTTATTAGAAGTCGATGCCATCTCATACATTGAAGAGATTTTGTCCCACAACTAATGTGTTGTCTTCTTAGCAGAGACATTAAATAAAACATTATTGGACAATGAAAGGAAATTTGTAGTTCTTTCCTTTTTTCCAGCTTCTCTCAATCTTCATCAGATAAAGATCCTTTCCCTTTGGATTTTCCAACAAATGCATTTGAAAGATCTTGCTTAATTAGCAATGACTTCATCTAGACTTTCCACATAACAAACTTCATCTTGCAAATTTTTCAATTTTCCATTTGTCTGCATCTTCCATGGCTCCAAAAATTCTTCACCGATTTCCTACATCAAATTTCTCCAATCGAGTTTTGATACCAATTGGTGAATATAATTGTAGAATCAAAAGAAAATAAATTGTAGAAATAAAAAGATTATAAAATAATCACAAAACAAGAACACATAATTTATCATGGTTCACCATTAATAAGTGGCTATGTCCACACTCAAGGAATATCTCTTATTATTCTCAATTTCTTAATTGAATCACATATTAAGCCAATAGTTGTATTTATAAATCAGTCTCCACTGCAATATATGGAAAAATCTATTCGAAATAGATAACTTCTAAATTGGAAAACACATGCCAATAAAAGTTATTACAAAGAAAGAAATTGTTTCAAATTGTGAGAGAAACTTGCTAATTTGGGCTTCACTTAACCTAACACTAACTTCCCACCAAACCATTTTGCCTCAAACATGATGGATTTCAAAATTTTAACTATCTCACCAAATTGTCAATTGATCTCACAAAATGGTTTAATCTCCCAAACTATTAATGCTTTGATCTCAAGACTTTCACCAACAAATTTAGAATGCAACTTAAATTCTATCTAAAGAAAGGATTCCATGAAATCTTACCAAAAGTTCAAAACAACATTTTTTTTTGGGTGATGCAGGATTGTGCATGGACCCAAATGCTCCTACATCAATGTATTATAAATTGGAAAACTTAGGCATCACTAAATGCATTTCCTTACAAATTTGGTTTAGAGGTACCACAAACTTTACAAAATAACACTACCTAATCTACGAAAAATTCAAAGTATGTGTATATATGTAATTAAAAAGTGGCACAAACACCATGGCATTTCTAAGTAAATTTATAACTTAAACAAGATGTGGCTTACCCAAAAATGTAAAATGATGTGATTTCCAAAAAAAATCCAATAATAACTATTTAATAATCAAAGATATTTCTCTTATTATTCTTTACTCCACAATAGCTTCTCAATTTTTAGAATATAAATATAAATTTAGATAATAATTTATTTATTATTTTATATTAAATAAATTATAAATAAAATAAAATGATAATATAATATATTTATAAGAAAGGAACAAATGATTATTATGCAAAAAAAATTGTTAAATACTAATATGTATAATATAATATACATTTTACTATCTTAACTCTTAATTAAATGTTTAAATTTCTTTAAATTGAAAAATATTGAGATAATTATGTAATAAAACAATAATGTGTACAATAATTATTTTGACTAATAAAGAATGAATAATATAATATTTAAATTTAATATTGTATTAAATAAAGATAATGTAAAATTGCATTCAAGGTTATTGTAATTAATTTGAAATTATGATTTAAATACTGTAATACTATTATATTAAACTCATAATATATACTTAATGGTTAATAATAAAATGATACAAAACTCTAATGTGTAATACAAAACTATATATAAATATAGTGGAATATTAATATAAAACTCTAAATGAAGCAAGGAATCTGGGTTGTGTCACGTTCACTTGTGATTGTTAAATTGTGTTTGGTTGGTGGGTAGAGGTTGGAGGAAGAAAGGAATAAAGAGATATGTAAATGTCATTTTGATGTAGTTTTTGATAGCTGACATTTTACTACAGATGAAATATATTGAAAGTAAATGAATTGTAATATAATAAAAAAAAATTCTGTATTGGAATAAGAAAAATAGAATAAGCAGCAATAATGCTAAAAACATACAACAACAACGATGTTAAGGAAATGAATCTAAAAATATAATAAACTTTTTTTTTCTATTGGAATAAGAAAAATAGAATAAGCAGCAATAATGCTGAAAACATACAACAACAATGCTGTTAAGGAACAGCAGTAGGTAATCCAGCACAAATGCTATTTAAAAACAGCAGTAGACAAGTCTAGAGAGAAACATGTACAAGCTAATACAAAACAGCATAATAGATATATAATAAACTTTGCAATATTATGTTTTCATGCATGACATAATAGAAATATGTTGTTCAATCCCACTGATCAAGATGCAGTATATTTAGACATACAAATATATATTTTTAGAGTTTGCATAATGTCATAGGTATCATATGACATGACACATTTAAGGAAGAAGTGTCCTTATACCATTTGATATGTACTATTAATACTAAATATTGACTACTATAAATAAATATTCTATTGTTTTTTATATGTGGTATGTAGATTGAAGATGTGCATTAATGTCTCCATTCCATGCTGATTTGTTGCCTGCAAAAAGCAAATGTGGATATTAGAAAAGGCATATTTGTTTAAATTAGAGTATTGACTTAATAGTAACATGGGTAGAGTTATAGAGTATAGCAAAATATTTTACCTTCCTTTGAAAAATTGTTGTTTATTCTTGAAGATGGTTGACATTAATGATCACGTTGTTATGGTTCAACGTGAAGCACCCCCTTGTCGAGAAATCTCGTAACATGAAGATTATGCCTGATTTGTCTTCAATGTATTCTTCATAGGTGGTGTTGTGTAAGTCAGGTAGTAACATTTGCACAATGGATTTATCCGCAAAGCAATGTATTATTTGTTTGTTTTCAGATATCAGGATGGTTTTTAAGAAAGGGCAGAATATATAGTGCACGTCATCATTGCACCTAGCACAAAAGGCAACTTGGTCTTCTAGTGTTCCATAATTTTCAAACTTGAAGTTGCACTTGGCACAAAATGCGTGGAAGGAATTGGACAGGGGGTTGGCAACTTTTAATATTCCTTGTACCTGAAACATATATGGAAAGAATATTGTTATGTAGGCGAGAGAATTATTAAATAAAATTGCAATTTAACAATTTTGAAATGATTACCTGAAATGTTGATTGGAGGAATCTTTGTAGCCTTTCCATTGTTCTTTTGTTGTTTAGTTTGTAGATATATGTTGCTTTGACGGTTTTGAATGTGTTGTCTGGCTCTTTTTGTCTTACAATATTTTTGAATAACATTGGTGGGAACTTGTCTTCTCGCACTTGGTTTTCTATTTCTAAGAACTGGTGGGTGAAACTCTCATGTAACTGTAACTGTTTAGTAATGGTTTGTAAATTAGATATTAATCTATGGATTGTAATGGTAGAGAGAAGTAAGAAATTATTGTAAACTTGTTTAGGAGAAGTGTATGAATTATTTATGTACCTGTGCTTTGTCCATGTCTGAATCACCATCTTTGATTTCAAGTAGAAGTGTGATGCAGTTCTTTTTGTGGAGATAACAAGTGATGCAACTGTCCCAATGGGATAGTTATTTGTTGTTGTAAGTAACTGTTGAATTGTCATCTCTGGTATGAACTTATACTCTTCACATAGGCGGGGAATGATGTCAACCGTGCTTGTATCCTGCAAAATTATAATACAGTCACAGTCACCACGATCATAATCTGTTTTGTGTGCAATTTGGAAATTTGATATATGAATTGCGGAGCCTGGAATGATTTTGTCTTCATGTTCTTTGATAAGATGGCCAGTAACATTTAGAGTAATTGTCATTTCAGCTTTATCATCTGTCAAATCTGCACGAAGCAATTCGCGTGATTGGTTGGCTTTGTCGAGGTTGGATTTGTACACCACAATAATGTCACCTTCAAAAGTGTTTCCAGCTTTTCTGGCGTTTAGATCCTCAATGGATATGGAATGGGGACTTCCAATTTTTGATCTGTACAAAATATAATAAAAAAGCTTGAGCATTTGAGAAGTGAATTAGCATAGTGGAAATTGATTATATGTCTTTTGAATACCTTTTGGGTGTTTCTACCTGTGTTGTTTCTTTTTTGGTTGTCCTCTTGCTACTTTCCATTGTTGTCCTGCAGTAAAATTTAAGGGTGTTGGATTGTAACCAATGAAATTGTAGTAATCTTTGTTATATATCATCTAGAGTCATATTTTTGAACAATAAGGAAATAATTCCAGTTTTTCTTGCAATTTGGAAAAAGATTATTTGGTCGCTGTAGAGATGTATTACTATATTAGTTAAACATTTTGAAAGAAGCATACAATTTTCAATGAAGGATTTTAGTTTAGATAGGTAGCATATATTAGAAATAATGATAGAAATGTAGTGATGGTTTAGAAGGTGACAAATATTTATATATGGTCAGTGAGAATGAGGAGTGTAGTAATTTTGTTCATTAGGATAAAGATTTACAAAAGTGGCAAGGTGATCAGTCCAGTATGCTTCCAATTTGTAGGTGGAAGATGCATATTTGTTTGAATTACACCAGACATGGTCAATTAGTGGTTTGTTTATAGTGTGTGTTTGGTTTACTATGAATTGTATGTTTTTCTTTTACATATGGTCAGAGAGTATTTTTTTCTTTTTTGTTTGTATATTCATGTCAATGTTGAAGTCACCTATAATATAAATGATATTTGGTGTGGTTATATGTGTAAGTATCATATCGAGCATTGTTAGGAATTCTGATATTGGAGTGTTTGGTCTTGCATAAATGTTACAAACATTCAAGTCAAAGTCAGTTTGAGTTATTGTTATTGTGAAGGCTTCAATGTTTGTTGTTGTATGTTGCTTTGTTTTAGATATAGTTAATTTTTTTTTAGCTAAAGTGAGTATGCCATGTATGTTCCATAGACCAAAGGAATTGAAATCTTGAAATATATTGTTAGTTTCAGATGGATGCATGTGTGTTTCTTGCAAGCATAAGATATCACATGCCATTATGTCATGGTCATTTAGAATGTCTGGTATATGTGCACGTAAGCTACGAGAATTCAATGTGCACATACGAATTTGTGGGATGTTATTAGCAAGTTTGTTTTCATTTTCAAATATCCATTGTGCATTTGTTTCAAGGCGTTGCATTTCAAGGACTATTTTTTTCTTTACTTTGAAATTTTTAACATTTAGAGGTTTGAGCAAGAACAAAGATTTGATTGATTTTGTTCGTGATAACGCTGTGTAGGTTATTCCATGTTGTCTAATCCCTGTTGGATCAAAAGCTACACCATCCATTGTAAGTCCTTGAGATCGATGTATAGTTCTTGCACACGCTAACTGTATTGGGAATTGTTTTCTAATTGTAATTTTCCTTTTATTGATTGATGTGTGGAGGGGCCTAGAAATGCGAAGTATGGGTACCCAATCTTTGTCAATGTTTTCTATATAATAGTGTTCGAGTTTTTTGATTTGTTGTTGCCCAATTTTAGAGTCATTAAATTTGATCCAAACTATATCTAATTCATTGTGTCTTGTATATGCTTTGAAGATTCCATCTGATCCATTCACTAGACCATCTTGTGTATTGTAGTTTCCGGCATATATTTCAACAAGTATGTTTGGTTTAACACATATTTGAGTTGGTAGAATTGTTGTATGAGTATATGATCTTATTCCTTCATAGTTATCTTCATGTTCATCCTTTGCATCTAATACAATGGTATCTCCAGGAATGGTTGATAGCATTTTCTTCTTGTGTTCATCAACATCCTTTCTTCTATAGAAGAGGAATGGGAATGTTGGGTCCATTGGTGGTGGACGTAAGAAATTGTGATTAAGATAATTTAAATCATCAATTGTATGTGATCCGACACGAATTCTATTGAGAATTGCTATGAATTTTTGATCTATTTGTCGCATGGTGGAGATCAAAGAATAACACTTTATATTATCATTCTAGAAATTATATGGCATAAGTTCTGAAGTTGTTGGTTTATTTTCAAATACAATAGAGTCGAGTACAGGTTGTGCTTGGTAAAGGTCTCCACAGAAGATTGTATCAAGGTTTGCAAAGTATGCAGTGGGCATTTGCATTATATCTCGTAGGCGCTTGTCAATATAGCGTAGGAATGTTGCACCCACCAATGAAATTTCATCTATGAGAAGGACTCGTAGTTGTTGATAGTGCTTTGACATTGTATCCAAAGTTTCAGTATTCAATGGAATGAATTCTGATTTGTTGAAAGGTATGTGGAATGCTGAGTGTAATGTTACTCCACCTATGTTGTATGCTGCTTTCCCTGTATAAGCAGTAACTAGTCCATTAGGCTTGTCAGGGTCATTGTCAATACTATTATTGTATATGCAGAGAAGTGCCTAGTATATGGATTTTACAGTGAAAGTCTTGCCAGTTCCAGCTCCACCTGTCAAGAATAAGTGTAGTGCGGTTTTGATATCTTTCATTCTTTTCAATACAATGTCCTTTACAATTGCTTGTTGCTCTTTGTTTAACATTTGTCGTAATTTGTAGTACTGATTGTTTTCCATTATTTGAGGGTGTTGAATAATTTCAATTGTATTAAGGCTTTTACTATTTAAATTGGTGCGGTTGATTGTTTGAAAATCTACTTGTATGTCATATTGTTCTTGATCTTTCTTATTGTGTGTAATGAAACGGTTATTGGCATTGTTGTCATCTTTAGCATTTAGCTCATCTATTGCTTTTTCAATGTCACCCCATCTGAAGTGGACACTGTAATTGAACTTTGCACGGTTAAGTTGAATTGTTTTCTCATGGTGTATGTAAGCATTTTTCCATGAACTAAAATTATGTTTCAATGTATTCTCATGTATTGTGAAGGGGACATAGAGTAGTAATTGCTCTCTGTAATGATTTTCTAGATCAACATGTTTATTGAAATTGACAAATCGTATAACGTTTGGTTTTGTCTTTGGTTTGATTCTATTTCCATTCTTATTGTATTCTGCTACAAATTCTGCAAGACATAGACCCAAAATATGTGGGGGGCGTTTTACATAGTAGTCTATTAAATATTTACAAATTACATTTTCGGAATCATCTGGTTCTTTGGCTATATGTTTTACCGATTTCAAAACAAAGGTGCAATCATTTTCGGGCCTTGTATCAATAAATACACATTTCCTTGAGCTATAGTTTAGTGGGAGGGATAAGGCAATGTGAGCTGCTTGTTGTGAGGACATTTTTTGCAAATTAAGTAAAGCATTTCCAAGTCTGGTTATCATTTTTATTACATCTATATTGTTATGTTGGTGGTCTATACGTATTCTTTTAAATGCCTGTGTCATTGATTTGTCAACCTTTGTCATGTAAGAGCTACAGTACATTGTTGTTGCATATGCATTCAAAACAAATTGTGCATCTGTATTTGCTTTCCATAATTGTGGAATGTTCTTTGCAAAACTATTGTTCCATATTTGCGATGGTTTTCTTTGTAATAGTAGTGTGGGCCTATGGAGTGTTGATGTAACAGCCATGATATAGTTCTCCTCATCAATATCCATTTCATCTAGGAACATTTGAAAAGAGAATGTTATTTCATATGTTGCTTTCTCCAAGTTTGAGAAGATTTTGTTGGCAATTGAAATTATATTTTCATTTCTCTCTTCCAATGGATCGAGTATTATAGTTTTCTCCATTGGTGGGAAGGGGAAATTGTATTTGCACGTGGATTTTTTTGTTTTTCTACATTGCTTTGTGTGATGATGCTTGTGTAATATAGCTATATGAGGTTGGAGATGTTTTGTGCTACAAGTTATGTACTTATCTATAAAGTCTATAATATTTGCATTGTTATCTTTGCCATAGATAGGTGCATTTTTAATCCATAGAAGGAAGTGATCATGTTCGTTTCCACGATTTTGGAATTCAGTTACTGAGAAATAGTCTACGACATTTCCAAAGAAAGAATCATCTGTAAATATTAATCTTTTGATTGCATTTATTCTATGTCTATAGTAACGCGCACAAGTAATTGGATCTTTTTTTATGAGGTTGAATTTATGATTTTGATTTTGGCTATAAGCTTCATGTACTTCTAATCTTGATTGATGTGTACTATTTAATTGTTCAAGTGTATTACATAAAGGATCCCAATTTTGTTCTGCACTAGTAAATGTAAGGAAAAAAGTAGGTCCTAGTTGTCGTATCATTGCAAACACATTTTTTTTAAGTTGTTGTAAATAGTCTAGGGATGTTCTTATCCTTTTGAAATCAATATAGCCAATATCTGATTTCAATATCTTCTCTAGGTTAGGTTTGTCTTTGACATCTTTAGCTACTAGCTTTCTTCCTTGTAATTGACCTTTACGAATTCTTATCCACATTGTACACATTACCTGTTGTATGAGTATTTTAATGGTCTTGAAAAATAAGTTTGTTATGTGATAGGAAAATTGTCTATTTGAATGTAGCAACTCCCATTGTGCAATTTTTTGGTATGTGAATTTCTTGACAATGTCATCATCATGTGGATTGCCATAAAATAGTGTAGGGAAATTCATCTCTTCAGAATACTTATCTTTGAATATTCTAATAGGAGAATTATCTTGTGCAGGTGCTATTTCGACAATTTTGTCTTGCATTGTATGTATAGATCTCGATTCAGTGAATCCATGGATTAAAGATTCAGAGGGGTATTGATTGTCTATATCACTTTCTGATTCAGTTTCTGTTGTACTTTGTTCATTGATTTTTCCATTTTGATTGCTAATTTGGAATGATTCTTCCCAATCTTTTTTAATTTCAACCTTTTCTAGTTTGTAAAGCGTTGTTTCACTTAATTGGGCCAATGCATGCATGATATTATTTGGTCGCACCATGCCTTTTTGGAATGCATTTTTGTATTCCAATCGTCTTTTAAGAGAAACAACAATTGTTGACGTTTCGTCAATAGATTGTGGTAGTGCCTTTTGTATAATGGTCATGTTGACTGGGACATTAATGATGGAACCAGTTAATCCTAGTTGAGATCTTTTGTATCCTAGTTCCCAAATTTGAGCAAATGCAATTCTAAGTGAGACAAGTCGTTCTTCTAATTGTGATAGAGTTTGTACATATTTCAAGGGTTTGTTTGTTCGAATATTTTGTGGTGTAGAATATTTAGGAAGCATGGATTGTTTCAATGATGTATGGCATTTTCGACAAATATGATTTGTGAATATTGGATCATTAGATTGTATTAAATTGTAGTAGATTTGTTTGTATTTTTCTTTGAAACACTTAATGTCTTTGTTGAAATACAACATTTGGCAAATTGCACATGTATTTTTTGGTGTGTCTTGGATTGTTTTTTCAAATATTGCTATTGGTGAGAGTGAAGACTTGTCCTTTGACATTGTAGATGTTAGTGATTGGTTGCTGCGTATTTTCTTTTTGATTTTGTGGAGGGAAGTGAGGGTCAAATTTTCTGGGTTTTTCCTTTTCATTGGATGTATTATTTGATTATGATTATTTTTTGTTCTCAAATGTTTACTTTCTAAGTTTGTTGTTTGCGACTCATAGTTTAGATTCTGTGATTGGTATGGTAGAAGTGGTTTAAAATGGCCTACACGAGGATTTGTATCGTGGAAAAGAATAGAGTATGAGTTTGTATCATTTGATTCATTGAAGTGCAAGTACTTTTTACCTGTTGTCTTTGACCAAATACATATTTGTATATTTAGCCATTTGGATATCCATAGAATACAAAAAATATCTCCCCATAGTCCAAATTCTGAGTCCATTGTGGTTGGTTTAGCTGATAGTCGCATTCTACGTAAATATGTTTCAAGGTCCGATACTTTGTGTAAATCATATAGAGTTTGAGGGTTCAAGTCACGATTGAATGATACAATTGCCTCTTTTTCATGTTTTTTAAGACAGTTTAAGAAGTGATCAATGGTTCCATTTCGTAGTTGGATTGATGTGTACTGAAAATTGAGTAAGACTTCTAATGAGTCAAACAAGCAATCTCCAACATTGTACTTAAAATTGTTCATTCTAAATAGTCCTTGATTTTGAAGTACAATATCAATGTCCGAAACTGGAGTTTGGCCTTTGATTTGATAATTATCTACATCTATCAATTTTGATTTTTCCATATGTGGTAGTTGTTTTAATATTTTGTTTTGTTTAAAATGTTTTGTAATTTGATTTTGATTATTATTTCTGATTAATTGTTTGAGTTGATGAAGTTTTGTTGGTGATTGGCAGTTTAGAGATTGGCTTTGGCTTCTTAAAAGTGGCTCGAAGTGTCCGTTTGAAGCATTTGCATCGTGAAAGAGAAGTGAGAACGACTGTCCAAGGGCTGATTTGTTGAATTGCAAATATTTTTTCCCTGTTGTCATTGACCAGAGACATATTTGTATATCTAGCCATTTTGATAGCCATTGAATGCAAAATACATCTCCCCAGAGTCCAATTTCTTTGGTAGGAGAACTTGGTTTCGCAGATAATCGCATTCTACGAAGATATGTTGTACGATCATGTACTCCATGTAATTGGCATAGATGTGTTGGGTCCAATTCATAGTTATATGACTTTCTTGCTACTTTTTCATTTTTTGCAAGACAAGTGAGGAAATAATCAATAGTCCCATTTCATAGTTGGTTTGATGTGTAACGATAGTTGAGTAGCAATTCTATTGAGTCAAATAAACAATCACCTACATTGTATGCAAATTTTTTCATTCTATATAGTCCTTCGCGTTTTAGTGCAATATCAATATTGCAAGGCTGACTATGACTTTTGAATTGGTAATTATCTAAATCTATAACTTGTTGTTTTTCCATGTCTAGTAGTACCTTTGATTTTTGTACTTGTTTTGCTTTCAATGTTTTGTTATGTTGTTTTGTTAGTTATGTACCTCTTCCACTTCTGCAACAGATAATTCCCAAATATCATTACAATATTTGTAGTATTGCAATCTATTTGCATAAATCTAAGTTGGAAAAGAGTTAAGCATAAGTGCATAAATTTCATAAAAGACTATAATGCAAGTGGAAAATTTATAAGAGTAAAAAATATTGAGTCTAATGATATTTGATTTCTAATTATTAGGAAGAATAGGATTACATTTGAAAAGTAAGAAGTAGAGAACAAAATTTTACATTAATTTGCATTCTTAGTATATGAACACATGCATATAGAAAGAACTGTAAACATAAGAAAATGGAAAATTACAAAAATCAAATTTGAAAATTATCTATAGGCAGTAATTATGTTAAACTCAATTTTGGTTTTAGAATTGTAATTTGAAATAGAAAGTGATATCAGGGGAATTATACACATTTTCAAAGTTTTCAAAATTATACACATTCTTGCATGTCTGTTGAAATTGGAATTCTAAAAAAAGGATAGCATGGTTGGAAAATTGTGCATGTTTTTTGCATCACATTCCATCAATAACTTTATGACTTGGTCCATACGTTGCAGTGTATTCTTTAGTTTTTGCAGTTCGATTGTAGTTTGTGAAGAGATCTCAGAATGGCTCAATTGTTGTATTGCAATGGAACTAGCAGGTTCCTTGGTGAGAGAACAACATCCATTGTCAATGTTCTCATTCATGTTCTTAGTATCCACATGGGAACGCTGAAGGACATGTTCAATACTTGACTTGTATTCAACTTTGTTCATCTCGTTGGAAACACTACCACATTCAAATAACATTGGAGATTGGTTGACAAATCTGCCAATAGTTGTTGCATCATCTACATAAATTGTGCGAGAGGAACTTAATTAGTAAGAAATAATATCAGTAAAAATAGCATAAAATGTCAATATGCAATGACATAATCTATTGCTTCATACTACTATGATGTAGAACTGGTATGAATAGGAAAATGATATCTAAATTTGTTGTTGAGAATCATACCGTTCATATGGTTCATGTAAAGAGAGTCATAATTTGTGTCTATGAAGCTGTCAACTTTTCCACTTGGCACTTGATATGTACCACCATTCTTCTGGTTGTCTTCAATAGCACTTGTGTAATGTAAATTTGAAAAGTATTTGCAGATTACTTCGTCGAATAGAACTGTATTTGAATGAACATCATTTTGTGCTGCTTCTTTGGCTTTACAATTCTGTATCATATGTGTTGAATTACTACACATATAATCAGATGGTGGATGTTGTGTTAATCTGGAAGTTTGAACAAAAAATTGATGTCCTTTGACTGTAGAGTCCTCTTTATAAGATGAACACAAAGCATCTTTGAAGAAATTCCATTGACTTGAAATGATATAATTGGACTTTGTACTTGCCTTAGTTACTTCCATGCACCTACCAACTGTTTCATGTGCATTTGCAGCCTCTTCAATCATATGAAATGTTCCAAGCCATTGACATTTCATAGATCTAGGCTCCCTAATTTTTGTAGCAAAATGAATGCATGGGTGTCTCCTGACACCTTTATATTTGTTTTGCTTCTTACGGTACCTGAATCCCTTTTGATTCAATTTAAGTTCACTTTCTTCAATTGCTTTTGCAAGCTCCTTAGAACTTGAATGGCTTGGCACTGTATGCATTTCTTCTTTGCATTATCTACTTCTACTGAAGAATGTTATCACGACACATTAAGGTTAACTTTACTGTGTCTCCAGTTTGTTGGGTTTAGATATGGAGGCTAACTACTTATGGTTTGGACTTAAAGCATTTGGCAATAATCTATGCAAAGAAGTACAAGAAAACTACTACATTGCATAGCAATAGGATAAGAAATTGAGGGGTATGCTTTACTAAGATTAACAACAATATCAGTAGGCACATTTCAACAAATAGGACAATAAATGGGAATAGCATATAATTTTGATAGAAAAAAGTGGCCATTGTTTGCTAAAATAGAGTATACAATTTATAAAAGTTTTCATATGGGCAAACCATCTGTACGTAGTTTCTATTTGGTCCACGTTGTGTAGCTTTAAGGCCACTGGGCAATGCACCTGGAAGTGCACTGGTTTGATGTGCTCTATACTTGTACTCCTCAAGTCCCCAGAAAGAACGGGGTCTTACTGTATCTCTTCACACAGATATGTTAATGAATTCAATTGCAACTCTTCAAAGGGTACATCTTGTCACGAATCAATTGCCTGGTGTTTTAATCATATGACGTTTTGGGCCTTTATTAACCCTGATGATAGATTCTGTACAATGTAGGACAATTGATTTTAGTAATCCCTATACAATTGATCTTATTAATGAATTTATATCAATTAAAATTCTAAATTCTTTAGTATAAATCAAGTACTATGTTAGGTAGACATGATGTTGGTTATTGCAATTGTAGTAGTTAAACATCAATACCATCTACTTGTCTACAACATTTTGATCAAGTAAAATTTAAAATTCTTGACTATAAATCAAGTACTATGTTAGGCAGAGTTGATGTTGGTTATTGCAATCGTAGCAGTTAAACATCAATACCATCTACTATGTTAGGCAGACTTGATGTTGGTTATTGCAATTGAATGGAGAACAAATGTGTATACAAGCACCCAATTCAATTGTCTCATATAAATTTCACAAAGTCCTTTAGAACTATGCAAGAAATTTAGAAGCATAATTAGTAAGGACATGAACAACATCTCGCATCCGCAAGCGATTGACTAGTTGCAAGATGACTAGACATTTTTTGTTGTTTAGTGGGATATATTTTACTGGCATCACACCCCTATCAGACAATAGGCAGGGAAATAAAAATCTTTTTTAGTTTTGAAATCACTTCTTGCATTAGACATTATAGTGCATCTTGTCTTTCTCCAGAAAGCTTGGTGCTTAGTAAGTATTGTACGTATATCTTGGTCATGTTGAGTCAAAATACTTCCTCTAAGAGCCTTATAACTAGACGGTTTTAAATGCATACCCCAAAGTAGGAATTATGTTATTGCTTTTCCTTTATCATTATGTAGAAAATATAAATATTTGGAAACATGAAAATATTTAAAATCCTATAAAAAGTCAAATACAATAAAATTATAAAAGCATATGCAAGTTCTGTCATGGGTTCCAATCATGTAACAAGTGAAAGTGCTCGATTCATGGCTAAAAGCAGTTAGAATTTAGTTGTGAACCTCAATTGAAAACCTAGAGGCAAAAAATCTCTAATATGGTTAAGGGATAACCTCAGCTACACCCCTCGCAGACATGATAAAGTGTTCGAATTCATGACCAAAAATACATCGAATACAAGAATGACATTATTTTGAAACACGTGGAGCAAGCGAATTCACTATAAACGTAGACATGCCAGGTGTTGTCGAAGCAAATATAGGCAGTCCGACAATCATGTTCAAGGCAACGCGTATCCTCCAGATGTACATTTGACACATTGAATTTCATTGCATTTGAATCGTTTAGTGTCACATGAACTGTGAAAACGCGTCATTTGCTTTGATTTCACGTCATATGAATGCAGTTGCTTTCATTTCAAGAATAAATACTCTCTGCATCAGAGTACTTATTAACATCTTTTATATGTTAGAGGCTCATTTATTTGCATTGGATATTAATTGTGTTAATTCAGAATTAGTTGCATTTAATTTAGGTGCATTGGAACAGTGAGAAGCATTTGATCGCTGTGCATTTCCCGATGGCACTGATCAGTAGGATTCAAACGCAATGGAATTTTCTGCATAGCTTTTTCTACCTTGTCTAAAATCGTGATTTTTGATTACAAAAGACTGGTTTTCCTGCTAGTGGTGTGGAAAGTGGGAGGACTGAGTTTCGATGACTTTGGAAACAAAATGGGCAGAGGGATGGTTCGTGAGGCTACATAGGCTCTGTATAAGATGATCCGGGTCAATATAATCGATGGCTGTGAGAAAACTCCTACCATAGAAATGGTCATTGCTGACGGCGTGGATGGATAGTGGATTTTTCTTGGTTGTCTCAGAATAGTTTTATTTTTAGTTAAAGTTTTCTGTTACAGTTTTATGTGGCTAGGTTTTCTATTAGCTTTGGGTTGTTTTGCAGATTCTGGTGAGACAGTCAGTGTTGACAATCTTTTGATGGTTAGAGAGGCTTTGCTTGTCATGTCTCTGAAGGTAAGAGATTCACTTCCTTGGGGTTTACGGATGAACTAAAAAAGATTTTAAAACCTTCATAATTGTTTGTCACTTTTCATGTGGGACAGCTAGTCAGGTTAGTTATTCGGTTTATGTCGGAGATGGATAGTTTGGGCTGTTTCCAATTTTGTTTAAAAGATGATAATGTTGCATAGATTTTATCATTTATGGATATCACTCCCAACCAATGTTTTCAATTGCCTACTGTGTAGCCTCTACTTTCTAGATATGGTTGGGAAGTGTCTGCCAATTTTTTTCCCTGTAGAAAATTTTGTAAAATCATTATGCATACAATGTTTTTATTATTCCTAAAGGAACACTATCCCCATGAAATCATTATGGTTAAGTTTTTATTATTGCAAGGAAGTGTATCTGTTGTTTCTTACATATTGCTTTATGCAAGAGGTTGCTACTTTGCTCACAGTAATGCATGGATGATAACTTTTTAATTTGCTTTGCCAGGCTTTGATTTCTTTGGGGGTAAGCTTATTTGAGGTGTATGTTACTAGGTTCAAAAATCCTCTTAGCTCTAGGTTGTGATCATGGAAAATTTGTTGTCAACTTTGTGCCTGAAAGTTGAATTTGGTATGTATCTACTATCTACAGCATAATTTAACATTATCTGCTTTTCTTCTGTTGTTTTGCAGAAGATCGATGGATTTCTTGCGGTACTAAATGTGAGTGGAGGGAGCTTTTCTCCACCATCGCCGAAGCTTCCATTGTGAGTTACTTGTGTAGATGGAAATAGTTCCTTACTTTACTATGCATCTGTTGATCTTGCGGGAAATTTACGTCAAAGTAAGTCAAGAGGGAGCAGATCAAAGAAAAACGGCAACTATGAAAGTCGTTTTCGGATTCCTGTCAGAGGTCGCATACAACTGGTATTGAGTTATCATTTAAATTGTAATCAAATACTAAGAAATCAGTTACAATAGGATCTATCTTTTTTTTCTGTTTTGTTTATTTTTTATGGATTTAGGATCATTTTCATCATTGATTCTTTTGAAAAGAATAAATTTGTTATTTATCTCAATAGGACCTATCATGTTTTTCTGTTTGGTTTATCATATTATAGATTCAAGATCATTTTCATCATTGATTCCTTTCTCAAATAGATCATGGCATTCATTTTTTGTTTGAATGAATGCTTCTTGTGATCATAGCCTTTTTATTCATTTCTATCAATTTAAATTCTTCCATGTCCTCTATCAACATAAGAAATCCGTCAGAGGCCTTTAATTATGAAATGCAACATTAGAAACCTTATGATGTTGTTACCTTGAAGAAATTGACTGAGCAGATATGCATCGGTAGGATGGACAGACTAGTGTTTGATGGTCAAGGAAACTAACCAAAATTGAAAAGATCAATTTGATCAGACAATGTGCATGCCTTAGGAAGTAAGATTATCACAATATTTGAAGCTTTAAGTGCACTTATCATAGCTCTTTCAAACTCCAAGTCTATATATCAATGCATAAATTGAAAAACTAAATCAATAGCAAATGTTTGAAGGGATGGTTTATTGGAAACACTAGATGGTAATTTGGAAATTATGATGTCTAGATGACTTTGTATGTCAAGTCACTAAAACAGTATGTGCAGACTAGGAGCTAGTATATTGTGACTGTGCATATTAAATAAACAATGATTGAGTTCCAATGACAAAATGGGATCTTTGTTATAGAATATTTTCATTTCACGTATCAAGTGCTATTTTGAATTTCAAACCTTGTAGAGCAGATTAATAAAAAACTAGTGTCTGCCAACAGTTTGATTGACTATGCAATTGGAGCTGTAAAAATGATTGTTATCCTTCTTTCATGAACTCTCTATATTAGAGGTCATTTGGGTTTCCTGCTCAGTATTAAATCAATCATTATAAGAGGGAAGAAGAA
The DNA here is from genome assembly GCA_007258455.2 of Sequoia sempervirens. Classification (NCBI taxonomy): domain Eukaryota; kingdom Viridiplantae; phylum Streptophyta; class Pinopsida; order Cupressales; family Cupressaceae; genus Sequoia; species Sequoia sempervirens. The sequence continues at coordinate 521,903,459 of VDFB02000003.1, read as the reverse complement.
AACAGTTACAACACTGTTATTGACCCTTGTATAGCACATACCACACAAGCATATTTACAGAGCATTGAAAAACCATTTTTGCAAGCTGCAGTATCCATAATGAAGGACAACAAATTGTTATAAATGACAAAACCCCATGTATTCAACCCTAGATTGGTAACCATATGCTTAATGTACACCATCTCCGTAGTAATAGTAATCAGATAAGCAAAAGCCCATGAATAGGCAGGCAGCGTAAATGCAGAATCAGTTGCTACATACCCAACTGCACCCCACAATATGATCAATAAGCTTATGAGGGCATACTTATTAGGCCAAGGCTGCTTTCTAAATGCAGTATGAGCAATTGTTACTAGAAGTGGGGTTAAAGATCTGAGCATGATAAAGGTATCCACATTGGTATGCTTGAGAAGGCTTATATTAGGGAAAATTGCTAAGAAAAAAACAAAAGCAAGAGGCAGGAATTTCTTAGCAGTGTCCCACACAAATGGATCATGATACAACAAATCCAATTTACCAAAAACCCAGACATCTATTGCACTAGTCAAATACTGCAGGGCAGTAAGAAGGCCTGGATAGTTGAACTTGGTGATTGCATACTTATTGTTTAACTGCAAGAAGGCTAGAACACAAGGCATATCCTATAATGAGAGTACTCGTTGCATTGTATTACTGATGAGATTGAAGGTGAAAGTTTTTCTTTCTGGTTTGTCCTGCTTTTTAATACTGAAACAATTTAATCAAATTGTTTAATATTGAATCCCTTTAGATTTTTTCTAGTTAATGAAAATTATGTTTGACCCTAGAGATTCTGTTCTTAACCATAAATTATCTTATGAATAAGGTTTGA
>VDFB02000003.1:521890529-521902509 GCA_007258455.2 Sequoia sempervirens | reverse complement strand
GTTATTGCCAATCATCCACACATTCAGGAAATCACACAATTTCTCTTGTCTCAGGTCAGGAGCTTGAAATGATTTCTAAAGCCAATCCCAACATTCCACTGCAATAGGGCATGATAGAAACAAATGATCAACCTCCTCTTCGGCTTGTTTGCACATCACACATCGATTTGGGCCTGCAAATCCCAATCTTTGTAATCTATCCATCGTTAGGCACCTCTTATGAAAGACCACCCAGAGAAATGCACTAGCCTTGGGTAGCACGACTTGATCCCAACATAATTTTGTGAGCCAATCTATTCTTGCTCCAATTTCTACCTATATTTGATAACCCAACTTAGCAGAATACTCCCTAGATTTTTCCCCACACCATACTATAGTATCCTCTTCTTTGGACATACACATGACCCGATTACTTAATTCATTCGAAATTGCCTCTAGTTTTGTTTGATCAAGTTACAGATGCATTAGACTTTTCCACTTCACCCTCCTGCCACCATCAAATTCTTACAAGTTCAAATACTTAGCAACTTTGATTCCCCATTTGTCCTCTAACCATCCCACTTCCAAATCTAATTTGAATTGCTCCGCTAGGCTCCTATAGCCGTTTGAATAATCGGTCCAGAACCTAGACTTTTTTCCATTACCAATTCTCCATGATATATGCTTCGTAATCAGTGGGTGACATTTTTTTATGAATTTCCAGAAGGCCGAGCCCCACTAGAGAGAGTCTTCCATTAAAATCCTGGAAGGAGAATCATTGTTTAAATATTTTTTTTTAGCTATATGACACCATAACTTCTCTAGTTTCCTATACATATTCCACACCATCTTTGCTCCCAGCATTGTATTTTTTCTCCCAATCCTCCTTAATCCCACACCACCTTGAATTTTAGGCTTGCAAGCAGTATCCCATCCAATCAATGGGATTTTCCTCACTTCATTTGACCCTTCCCATAAGAACCTTTTTAGAAGCTTCTCTATACCATCTTCTATCTTTTTTGTTGCTTCATAATAGGCTAATGTAAATATTGGTATAGCCAAGAGCACAGACTTAGTCATGGTGAGCCTGCCCGCTAATGTTAACCATTTATTTATCCATGACAATACCTTAGATCTGCACTTATTCAAAAACTCTTCCTAGTGCTTAGATTTGCAAGCCCCCTCAAAAATTTGGACTCCAAGAAACCTGGCAGGGAGCTTATCAATTTGGAACCCCAAAAATGTGGCTATAGCTTTCTGTATATTAGCCTTGGTGTTGAAGAAATAAATTTTGGATTTCTCTTTATTCATTTTTTGCCCCGACTATTGTTCGTACTCATCTAGAGTTGCTTTGATGCACTTAGCCTCCCTCATACTAGCCTCACCAAACAAAGTTGTGTTGTTAGTGAATTGAGTATGAGTAATTTTCTCAACATTTGGGTCTGCTGTAATACCCATCCACTCGAACTGATGTCTACGTCTTTTTATTGCACAACTTAGAGCTTCTACCATGATAACAAATAGAGAGGGGGATAGAGCATCCCCCTAGAACAGACCATTGGTAGCTACAAAGAAACCATGCATCTAACCATTTATTAGAATAAAGAATATTACCGATGATATGTAGTGTATGATTAATAAGCACCATTGATTGCTAAAGCCCATACGATCCATAACTTTTAATAGGAATTCTCATGAGACTTTTTCATATGCCTTACATACATCCAACTTAATAACCATGTTAGTCGTATGGTTTACTTTTAGCGAGTGTACCACTTAACTGATTAGAAGAATATACTTCATGATCTCCCTCCCTGAGACGAAGCCATTCTACTCAGGAGCAATGATCTTGCATAGGATCTTCTTCAATCTGTTAGCCAATACTTTTGCAATTACTTTATATACCGTGTTGCAAAGAGAAACTGGCCTATAGTCTCCAAACATTCGACATTCAAACCTTTTGGGAATGATGGCTAAAACCAAATTATTAAGATCCTTGACAAATCTCTTGGACCTTCTGAAGTCCTCTACCACTAGCCACAAGTCCTTTCCTAAAAATCCCCAACAATTTTGGAAGAATCAAGCTAGAAATCCATCTAGCCTAGGTGCCTTATCGGGATGTAGATGGAAAAGGGCCACCTTGACTTCTTCCATCAATACCAATTCTTCCAACATGGCATTATCCTCACTATCCACCCTTCTTTCAATTGTAACAAGAATTCCCTTGTCACCACAAAATCCCACATGCTCGGCTAACAAGTTTTTGAAGAAGGCCACTACCTTGAATCCAACATCCGCACTGTCATGCTTCAAGGAGCCATCCTGAGAGTAAATCGATTCAATTTTTTTCCGCTCTACGAGCCAACACAAATGCATGAAAAAATTTAGAATTCGAATCACCATCCAAAAGACACACTTCTCTTGATTTTTCCCTCCAAAATATTTCTTCCCTCTTAAGTAATTCGACATGTTCTAGCTTTAGATCCTTCTCATGCAAAATTCCATGTTTCTCATTCGAGGTTTGACAATCATCTAATCTTGAATTGGCAACGAACCTCCTAAAATCTAACATTACTTGAGATTCTGACCTTATCCCTCCACTTTTTTCAGAAATATCCAAAAATACATTGAAATCATCTCCAATAATGAGGTATGAAGTTGTATGATATTTTATGAAGCCCAAAACCTCCGACCAAACCACAACTTTCTCCTTTGTTCCAATAGGGCCATAGATGTTGATGAATGTGAATGAAAGATTTAAACTCATACTAAAGATTTCCGCCACCAACCAGTTTGTTTGTGAACACATAACTTTTACCAAAACTTCAGATTCCTTCCAAATTAACCCCAAACCCCCTAATGCACCAGCCGGTTCTTGAAATTAACCATTCCATGATCTAATTTATTTCAAAAAAACCCCTGCCTCTATTTACGATAACTTAGTTTCTTGCAGAATAATTATGTCACTTGAACAAGTCTGTAGCTGATGCCTAACCAGGTGTTGTTTGTGAGGGACCTTTAGACCCCTGACATTCCAAGTGGTTAGCTTCATTGCTTCCCAAGGGAGACCGATCCTCCCTTGGTACTTAATAATTATGTGATGCTAGGGTAGTTTCTAACAACTGTCTCTTCTTCCCTCAATTGCTTGAAAGATTTCCTTCCTCGGGTTTTCCCTTGTTTGCCAAATTTTCTCATACCCAAATGCAGGATTGTAGTTTACATGATACTTATTTCATCTACAATATCTAACTCATCCTCAGGTTCAAGCTCAGTATCAAAATTTGACAAGGGAGTAGATTTTTCCATAAGAGCTTTGTTCTAATTTCCTGAATTGACCACTTCTTCTAGGATCCAGAGCGTCATGGGATCACTGATATCACCTTGTTCCACGCACGACCCCACATATTCCTTTTCCTTAGGATCCTTTGAACCAAAATCCAATGCATTTGTCACATATGGAATGAATTATAGTTCATTCACCTTTCTATTCCTTTCCTTCTCCATTTTCCAAAATTCCTTATTTTCTTGCACGATTTTGCATGATATCTCATTGTGCATCCTTGAGCCACATTTAAGGAAAAACTTTTATCCTCTTCCACTTTGACTTCGTGGTTCCCGATCTCTCCTTCCACTTGTAGCTTCATTAACTGAGATATAGTGTTGATTGTGGCAATCTTTAGCCTCACATATTTGTATAGATCACCATCTATAATATCCATATCAATGTCCAGCAGAGTCCCTAGCGATCATCCAATTTTTTCCAAGCAACCTTCATTCTAGTATTCAAATAGAAGATTGTATAGGTGAATCCAAATTGATTGATCAGATGAATTTAATCGAGTGGGGTAAAATATTGTTTCCCAAGATTGCATGTAAAGTGGAAACTTGCCCATGTGCCACACACTGCCTTCTGCAACTCTTTTCATTGATTGTTTGTCTACAAAAACCACCACAAAGAATTTCTTTGGTAGAAACCTAAGTAATACCTCTATCTGCCAATTCACCTTTATCCAATCCCTGATCTCTGCCCTATTGGTACTTCCCCTGATGAAACGACATATTAGAGAAAAATCCCTTAGAATTTCAACATCATTTTTAATTTCCTGCGACACATCAATCATCAGAATTTTTGGCACCTCTGATGATATAGGGTTTCATTCAATCTTAGAATTTAGGTTCCCCTCACATGCTCTTCTTCCTTCATTGTGAAATCTTTCCTTTTTCCTTTTGACAAAATTGCTCTGAGACTTATGGTGGCAAAGCGCTAGTTACGAATCCTTCCAACCACCTTCAACCTGCCATTCTTCTCTTGAAGCTTCTGAAGGAGTATCATGCCGCACACGTACAAGGCCATGAACGGCCGGATCCTCAAAGTTTTGCTTCCAAAATTTCATAGTGCATCGATCAACCCAACTACCATTGGAGAACACCCATTGTGGGATGTGAATGTCATCTTGCAACAATGAAGCATTGGGATTTTCTCGAATCACCTCATCCGCTGAGCTTTCCCTAACCTCGCTCTTCAAACTTGATACCACCTCTCCCCCCTATATCCTCACTAATTATATACTATAATAAATTAATATATAATATATTGAATTAATCTTGTGATGAAAGATAAGATTTCCTTAATTTATTACTTATATTTAGAATATGTTTATTTAGATTTTTGTTAAACTTTTTTAAAAAAAAAAATTACTCTTCAAATAATTCATATGTTTAGTTTAAACATTAAAATATAATAATAAATAAGTATATTATTACTTTTATTATTATTATTTAATTATTTTTCAATGTCAATTTTTAAAATATAATTAATTTTATTTTTAAATTATTTACTAAATTTTATAAAGAAAATTTTAAAAATATAATTATTAGAAATTAGGAACTTTAAAATGACGGAATGAAGAAAGTATGGGTTGGATATTTGCAGCCTATAACAAGTTACAACCCACATGTTGCAATCTTTCTTGGCATGCGAGTGGGGGGAGAATATCTAGTGTGCAGGGGTGAGTTCAAGCTTGGGGTGGATATTTTATTGCGATTGAGGGCTTTTGTGTTGAAATTTGTTGTATTCACTTTGTTTTTTTTTTTTGTTCGATGTTTGCAAGGTTCAAGGGTTTTGGGGAGGCATAAGGAGGATTTATTGCCTCCTCTATATCGATTATGGCTTCAGGTGAAGCAACTAGTTTTAAACCCAATGTGGATTTTTTAGAATCACGATGTACAAATTATCCATATTCATCAAGGCTTGATGATGAAAGTAATTTATTCAATAATTCTTCAGAGGTTGTGGGGATGGCTCCATTTGGTGGTCAGTGTATCCTACAAACTAATGGCTATTTGGAGAGGATACAGGATAGGCATGTCCTAGTGATTCAACATGATTCAATTATGGGTGAGGTTGAATATTTTTTGAAGCATTCTTTAATATGAAAATTCATGGGAATGTGTGTCTCCATTTTTTGGAGGCTTGGGGAAGAAAAACATGAAACCTTGAATGTCAAATGAAGGTGTTGTTCATAGCCAACAACTTTTTTATGGTTGTCATTAATTGCATGGTTGATCACAACAAATTTTTTGAGGGTAGGGCTTATTCTCATAACTAGATTGGATATTTCATGAAGCCATGGCATATTGGTTTTAACCCTTTGGAGGAGCTTCAAAATTGTGTCCATGTCTGGGTGTGCCTTCCTTGGTTCTTGTTTAGATTTTGGTAGAATGATATTCTACATATTGTTGATCTATTGTTGGGAAATCCAGTGGGTCCCTCTCAACAAACGCAAGATAAAAAGGTACTTAATTTTTCATGTATTATGTTGAAATAGATTTGAGTAACCCTCTTCTGGATTCTATATAAATTTATGTGGGTTCTTCTTCATGGGTCGAGCAGCTTGATTATGAGGCTCTTCTTGTTCTCTACTGATTATTTCATGAGAGTGGCCACTAGTAGAAATGATGTCTGAGGATCTACTCTTCAGAGCCCTATCCTAATCAACCCTCTTACACAACCCTTCTAAGGAGGTGAAGGCAAATGCTCTTATTTTGGGTAAAGTGGACAAAAGGTATTTTACATTCTTGTCAAGCCCCATAACAAGAATCAAGTAAAAAAAAACTTTCAAGGAGAAATAGGAGGAAATTTTTAATTGTTTTGAGGTTTTGGATGATCTTAGCCAATAGGAGGTGAACCCCAATATGATGGCTTTAGATCAGGGTGTTTTGGAGGTGGCTTAGGATGGTACGAAAACCAATGACTTTTAGAATATTTAGGAGAATAGCATGTCACTAGTTCAAATGGATATAGATCAAAGCCTCATGGTCTCAAATTTTCCTTTACAACCAATTGATGTGGAAAGGCTTGAGGTTGTGAATACTTCACCTCTAGAGAAGATAGTGTTTGATTCGAAAAAAAGGTAACAATTCTTCTCTTCCCTTAGGGATTCTTTAGAATTATAAAAAGAAATAGGATACTAAGAATCCCTCCAAGGATGGGCATAGGGACTTGGATAAGATTAAGATGATGGGTGAGACACTAGTGGAGTCAAGGTTTGTAAAAACTCTTGAATCTCTATTCTCAAAATCTTAGAGATGATTATTCTCTCATGGAATGTGAGGGACTTGAAAAATGGCCCTAAAAAAAAAAGGTTTTTGAGATTTTGCGAGAAGTCATTTACCGGATATTCTATTTATTCAAGAAGATAAACTTTCTATTGAGAGTATGGGTATTTTAGTGCCAAAAATTTCATGGCGGGGTCAATGTTAGTGTATTGGTACACAAGGTAATACTATGGGTGTAGATTGCTTATGAGATCCTCTAGAGGTATTCCCTCTTTGGTTGATTTCTATAACTTTTCTATCTTTTTGGTTGCTTCGAGTTTCGAGTCTAGGGAAATTATTCTTCTATCTAATATTTCTGCACCAATTGAGTTACTTGGTAAGTAGCATCTTTTGTATCGTATTCAACATATTTAAAGGTATCTCTATTGTAACCTTGGATTATTGTTGGATATTTTAATGCTATTATTTAGTTGGAGGAAAAGAGTGATAGATTTTTGAAGTTGGAGTCATCTGATTTTCTTTTGAGAGATAATTTTTTTTCTTAAATTTGATGGATATAAAACATAGTAATGGTCTTTATTCCTAGAATAACAAGAGGTCTGATAAAGATTGTATTGTTGAGAGGCTTGATAGGTTCTTGGTTTATTTTTTATGGATCAATGGATTATGGACTATCAGTTCAGAGATTTTAGACTTGAAGGGATCTAACCATCAGCCAATTAAACTCTTAGCTTCTCTGGTTGGTGTTTCTCGCAACCCCTCTTTCAAGTTTCAACTTATATGGTTGTAGGACCCCTCTCTATAGGATCATATTGCTAAGTGGGGGAATCATTGTAGATATTATTTTGGTATGGTGATGTATTATTTTATCAAGCAACTATAATTTGTGGAATACATTATCTTGGAAACATATTCAAGATAATCCTATTGCTCATGCTAATTTGGATGCTATTACTCAAGGAATTAGGGAACGTGAACTTTAAAAAGAATCTCTCAAGGAGGAGTTGAAGAATTTGAAATTTTTTGAGGAGTGTGAGCTATAAGAGGATATTTATTGGAAATAGAAGGCAAGGGTTGAGTGATTGCAAGAAGGAGATAGAAACATTACTTTTTCCTTCAACTCTGTGAAGGATAAGAGACATCATAATTCAATTCCTTATCTTGTGAATTATAGGGGTGAGTATTTTACTGAGATTGTAGGGAGATTTCTAGTGAGGCTTCTTTATATTTTTTCTCTTTATTTAGGGAGGATTCCCTTGAAGTGAGAGAGGAAGAAAATCATATTATTTCATGTATTCCTTCTCTAGTTTCTATAGAAATGAATGAGTGCCTCATGAGATGAATTTATCTAGAGGAATTAGAGGCCACTATTTTCTAGATGAAGAAAGGGAAGGCTCCTAGGATGGATGGATTTCTGGTATAATTCTTTCAAGAATTCTAGGCAATCATAAATTTGAATTTATTAGAAGTGGTGTGTGAGTCTCATAGTAACAAATAGATGTTGAAGGCCTTGAACTCTACTTTTTTAGCCCTAATCCCCAAATATGATAGGGTTGAAAGGCTAAGTTTATTCCATCCTCTAACCCTTTATAACATGGTCTATAATATTTTTTCCAATTTTATTGTGGAAAGACCGAAGTATTGGATCAACAGGCTTGTCTCTAAGGAATGAAGGGATTTGTAGCTTATAGGAAAATTTTGGACATCTAGTTGTCATCATGATTGAAACTATTTGGTATATGGTTACCTGAAAATAGAAAGTCATGTTTATGAAATTAGATATGACCAAGGCTTGTGATAAGTTCAAATGGTCCTTCCTTTAGAAAGTGCTTGGCACTTTTGGTTTTATTGAGGAGTGGATTACTTGGGTAATGAGATGCATAACGATCACTTCTTTCTTTGTGTTGGTTAATGAAGAGCTTTCCTCCCTATTTGGTGGTTTTAGAGGTCTGTGGAAAGGGTACCCCATTATTTATTCTCTTGGATGAGGGGCTAGGGAGAGTTATTAAGAGCCATGTTAATTGTGGCTTGATCTGAGGGTGGAATTGGGGTGATGGTTTACCTCCTCAGTAACACTTGAAATTTATTGATAATATCACTTTGATGGGTGTGGCTAAAGTCAAAGAGGCTACTAATATTTATAAGGTTTTGAATGATTATCTAATAGCTTCATATCAATAGATAAATGATGGTAAATAGTTTATCTACTTCTTTAACACTCATATGTCTATTCAATAGTGAATTGATTATATTCTTAGATTTGGGATTGGGCATCTAGCTTTGACCTATCTTGGAATTCTTTTCTCCACTAGAACCCTTCCTAGGGGTTCTAAATTGATTATTTTAGAAAACATTTGTGTGAAAGTGAACCATTGGACTCACAGATGGTTATCCTTTGTTGTTTAGGTTTTGCTTCTTATGTCACTAGTGTAGGCTCTTCCCAATTATAAGTGTATGCTTCTTGGGTGGATCCTTCAAGTTTTACTAAGAATCTAGACTCTCTTTCTAGGAAATTTCTTTGGGCTAGTAGCTTGGAATCCTCGAAGTGGATTCATGTGAAGTGGGAAAACATTTGTATACCAAAATATCTTGGAGGTCTTAGATTGAGGTGAACCAGTCTTATTGATTTGGCTTTATCTACCAACGATTATTGGAGATGGTTCTATGAAAAATACCATGTCTGGGTCAGGATTATCTCTAACAAATACCAATGGGGTAGAAATGGCATGAGGTTCCTCAAATTTCACTTCTAGTTAAAGGCTCTAAGGATTTGGGAGAAAATAAAAGGTGCTAAGTTGATGAAGGATGATTTCTTCCCAATTCGTAGTCAGGGTCTCCAAACTCTTTTTAGTATGAATCTTGGGATGGTTTGTCCCCTATCATGACCAGCATCCTAATATGGGCTAGTGCAAGATCATGGTGGTCCAAACTAGGGCCAAGTATAGCAATAAAAATTTAGAAAAATGGAGTTAGACAATTTGGAATAAAAATTTGAATAAGTTATTAACATATTTTGGAAAATATGTAAGAATATAATTTGTAAAAAATTGAATGTAGTTTCTAAGATACTATTCCTCTTTTGGAAAAAAAACTAAATCTATTTGGTGAAAGGGTATGTGTAGGATCAAGGATGGCCAAAAAGGGCAATATGATGGGTATGTATTGATAACCATTTTTTTTAATTCAAAATTGATGAAACATAAAGGGTTTCCTAAAGAAGATTCTTAGCTTCTATTGATATAAATTATTCTTTACTTTGAATTTACTAGGTAATTTTATTATTCATTTTCTATTCAAATTATGACTCAAAGTCCCTCGATTGATAGGCTAATTGAAAAAATATCTATATTTTCAAAACACTATCACATTTTTAAATTCAAACATGTGTCACATCTCTATGCCTTGCATACCATAGGATTAAAAAACAGAAAATTGAATTTCATGAAGTTTTGACTAAGTTGTCGGTCACATATGGGTTTTATATTTTAAAAAATTGTAATAAAAAAAATCATAATTAATTATTTTACTTGGAAAAAATTACAAAACAATATGCATCACATCAGGCATGAGTCCTTTTACTTATATCTAAAAATCTTATAAAAAAATATTATCATTTTATTGTGGTTAGGGTGGTTAGATAGACACCTACTTCTTTATTTTTTCCTCAAATTAAAGTACCACTACATTTGGAAATTTTAAATTTTACCAAATAGATTTTTTTTTAAACCTAGTAGTTTAGAAACTACATTCAATTTTCTACAGATTCTATTTTTTACATATTTTTGAAATAATATAGATAACTTATTCAATATTTTACGTCAAGTGGACTAACTCTGATTTTTCTGAATTTTTTGCCACTTAAGGGTCTGTTTTTTCCATGATGATCCTGCACATACCCAAAAATTTAAAATTTCCTTGTAGTAGTACTAAATTTTAGGAAAAAATAAAAAGAAGGTGTATGTCTTACCAACACTTTTTTTTTTTAAAAGGGGGTAAAAATTTATTAAATCAGCTAGCAAAGCACAAATAGTAGGGGTCTCAAGCCCGAAAGAGAAAAAAAACCTAAAAACCAACAAAAAATCCCACAAAGGGCCACAACTAATCATCCATATCTTCCTTGACCAGACTATTGAGATCATGAACAAGTTCCAGAGGTAGGTGAACCCAATCTCCCACCTTCCATCCCTCCAAGTGATCATAAGCCCACTTAGCTAGGAAATCAGCAATCATGTTCCACTCGTAGGGAAGATAGCAGAAAGAGACTGCATTCAAAGTACTTACACTAAGAATCTATCTACCCACCATAGCCAAGTGCCAGTCCACATCCTCTAGCCATTGTATATTCAACATATCCACCACAACCTGAGAATAAGACTCACAAATAATCTTACTACATCCAAGAGAAAAGCACATTCTCTTTCAAGAGCCAAGAGGACAACAAGAGCCTCCATGTAGTTATTGGTTTGTAACCCCTTATACTCTGAAAGAAGAAAATAACATTACCAGAGCTATCCCTGCCAATTCCCCCAACCCTAACATGCCTGGGATTTCACCTAGAAGACCCGTCATTATTGATCTTAAGAGTCCCCAGGGGGGGGGGGGAACCACTTTCCCTCCCTACAAACCTTCCTTTTTTCTTGCCTACTTCGAACTAGTTGTTTCTTACAAAGATCATCACTAAAGCCTACACAAAAAATGCTCAAAATTTGAACCACTTGCACATGTCCAAGATCAATATCCTCAAAGAGGTCACACTTCACAACTAGGGTCTCCTAAAGCATATTTATTACTTGCAACCACACCTATTGCACCATCTTTAGCTTATCCTGAAATATCATGTGGTTCCTTTCCAACCACACCTACTAGATAATAAAACCTGGACCAATATCCCAAGCAACTTCAAGAAAGGGAGTCTTATAGGGTCTGCCAAGACTATTCTATAACTCTGAAACTAGAGAGATAGAATGAAAAAAAGCATGTGTCCAAGCTCTGCACAACCAATGCCAAATAACTCTGGTGAAAGAGCAATGGAAAAATAGGTGCGAGCTATTTTCTTCACTTTTATTACATAAAACACAAATAGAAGGCCCATGAAAGCCCCTCTTCTAAAGATTCTCCTAGGTAAGACATTTATTTTGCACCACAAGCCACAAGAAAAAATTACATTTGGACCAAGTTGACTTATTCCAAACATTCTTCCACCAAGAAATGTCCATCCTATCAAAAGTTCATCTTTCCAACTCTTGATAACTAGAAGCCATAGAAAAATTTCCTTTCAAATTAGGTCCCCAAGAAAACATATCAGCTCCTCTCGAAGAGTTACAGATTCTACTTGCAAGAATCCTAGCAAGAGCCTCCCTCTCTTTCTCAGAACCGCCTTGAGGCAATTCATGAGGTTCTTTCCATCTGGCTACCTCACCATGACCCACCCTTAAAGTCACCT
>VDFB02000003.1:521188166-521259467 GCA_007258455.2 Sequoia sempervirens | reverse complement strand
AAAAATTGTAAACCACTATTATGGGATCACCCTATCGTCATCAATCCTGATCAATCAAATCCTTGCATTGTTGTGTATCCTCAACAATGTTATCATCATCATCAATCCATCGATTCGATCATTCAACCTTAGCTTGGTTTTTAGCAAAAATCCCAAAATGGAGAACTGATATCATCACACGTGTCCATATCCAAATCGTCAAAATAATTCAAAAAATCCAAAAACACTCAAAAAGTCAAAAAAACATCAAAAACATTGGAATCCGAACTACGTCATCTCTGAGCCTAAACGTAGGCAAGGCTAATCTTTGATCATCCCCCAAGACATCAAAATCCAAAACATTCAAAATCATCAAAATCTCAAAAACAAGGTTGTATTGTTGAACTATGTCATCTTTGAGCTTGAACGTAGGCAAGGTTGATCTTTGATCACCCTCCAAGACATTTAGGTCAGTCCTATAGGAGTCTATCATAATAAACTGACAATTCATCATATATATCTTCATTTGTAAATCGGTCAAGTCATCACTCGAACTACGTGGTCTCTGCGTGTATAACGTAGGCAAGGCTAATCTATCGATTAGCCCCCGAGGCCCCTAAGATAGGTCTTTAGGTTAGTTCCTTGGTTGAAATCTCAAAAAATTCAAAAAAAATTGAAAAATCCAAAAAATCAAAACATTTGAAAATTTTGAAAACACCAAAAACAGCCTCAAAACATTTCAAAACGCTAAAACATCCAAGTAAATATTTGAAAAATCATCTCGGTTCTGCATCTCGCTTTCAGCACTCCGCAAGAATAATCAATCATCCTTAATAAATTGATTCGCCACCTTTCATCCTTTGGCAAAACAAACAACAAAATAAATCCATGTATTACAATAGTCTCAACAAAAGTAAGCTTCAAATGTAAAATGAAAATTGAAACAACAAACCTTTAAAACAAAATCAAACTCTTCTTGATCATGCATGTCAATTCAAATCTTATATCAACAGCCCATCAATCAACTTATCAAACCATCATCATCCTATATAATGCATGTCCTAGGATATATCGTTCCGACAATGGGCATCATTTTGGATATCACCTTGGATTCTTATCCTATCAAAACAAATCCCTTTGGCTAGAGGTATGAAGAACATTGGCTTGTTTACGTACTTGATCTCTTCTTTTGATTTATCTTATTGTGCTCATTCCAAGGACTTCTCGATGATATCCGAACAAGAGGATTTAGAGAAATAGGAATGGGGCAACGATCATTATCTTTTGTTTGATGTGCTTATTGGACGTTCTTGTAATATAACTTGGTGAATACTTGCTTTGTTAGGTACGTCCTAGCAAGGTTTCCATATGTCAAGTGTGAACAAGAATACTCCTATTTGTTTGTCGAGTCAAAGTCCATCACACTAGGTACAACGCCATCCTGGTTCCCTATACCTTGATGCATCGTATATAGGTGTGTTATCAAACAATAAGGTAATTGGCCCTTTTAAAATCCCAACTCCTTGGCAAGAAATCATCATCATCATCTCATGTCTTGTTGGAATCTCTTATTTTCTTCTATCTCTTGCTTTTCACGCTAACATGGTACCATGATAGTTAATCATAAATCATCATTAATGCATCCATCCTGCATCCAAAAACCATACTGCATAATGAATATCATATCATATAGAAAGCATTAATCATACCACATGCATTCATCCCCATCACTGCATAATATAGATTGGTTATTCTAAACATCTCATAAACCATACATTTATCATCTATTTTCATAATCATCTGAGCATCATCATATCAAATCATGTGCATCCATATCATCCATGCATCATCATATCATCCATTACATATAAACATTATAATCATCTCATCATCAATAATGTCACTGTCATGGTACAAATCAGGATCAAGTGGGTGTAATATATCAAAATAGGCATGAGGCTACCCATGGCTGATGACTGTCTACATCATCAAATCTATCTACATCAAGCATTCGAGCTGAACTAATCTTGAACCTCTTTTTCGAGAGATCGACCCTCAAATCAAACCTCTTAGCCTAATCTCTCTAGGGGGCAATATGCCGGCATAATTCTTCATTCATTGGGGCAATAGTGGGGCATTCAAAAAAATTAGAGAAATTTTGACTTTGATCTCAACAAGATTATTCTTTGAACCAACGCAACAAGTGCATCGCTTCAAAGAGGGGAAAAATGTAGACATCAAAAATATACAGATTGATATCACACTCTGATCTACTAACACCGTTTCTTCCTAAATCATCCCTCAGTCTAACAATTTAATCAAATTACCCTATTTGATTAAATTCATCAATATTCGTCTCTTAATTAAATAAATCATTTTGTCTAATTAAGTCATTTTCTCTTGTTAATTAAATCAATCCACCTGATCTATTTATCCCTATTTAATTAAATAATCAATTTATTTGATTAAATCTCTAAAGTTTGTCTATTAAATTAAATAAATTAAAACCTTATTTAATTTAATCTAACATCAGCTCCTTTTAATTAAATAAATCAAAATCTTTATTTGATTAATATCTTATCACATTCTTCTCATTATTTGATTTAAATAAATCCTAAAATCTAAGTCAAATAAGTCACATCATCTAATCTCTCTCATTAAATTAATTAACCCTTGATTAATTTAATCTAATCTCATGTCACATCCTCTAGAGAATGCAAGTTGCACAAGAAAATAGATTTAATTCATTTATTAAATCCCTATTTTCCCTCACATGGCATCTTTTGGAATATTCCCCTAATTTGAATTCAAAATCCAAGTGGGAATAAGTCCATCCAACAAGAAATTAACTCCATCTTAAATGTTCTTTTCCTTGATCCAAGTGGCATTCAATGCATTCTTTCTTCCCTCTTGCAAATCATTTCAACAAATTTGAAATTCAAAAATATGCATTTATTGGCACAATCCTCAAAACTTGTTCAACCTTCGTCCTCTCACATGTTGACAAGTGGCATCATATCATTGGTTGAATCTTTGTCCCACATTGCTCAAATTTGGACATTCATCCTTCAATCTCATCTATAAATAAAGAGCTCACATCCTTGTTTGATCATCCACAACTTGAGTAGACTTACTATACTCAAATATTTAGCAATATTCATCCATATCATTGAGTTTATAGCTAGGTTATGCAGGTTTTATCTTGGAGCATTCATCAATCTTCATCAAAGTGGATCACAATCTTCATCAAATCATCAAAGCTAGCATTGGAGTTGGGAAAGGGCCAATTTTCACATCAAATTGGCACCAATTCCCTCAAGAGATCAAGAATTTACATTGCTTTCATAGGATTTAATCTCTTTTGTTGATTTCTCATTGTATTGCTTTCATTTTCCTATTTAGAGAATTGATAAATGGATTTCTTGAGGAACCTAGATTCTAACTTGCATTTCAAACTTATAATGTGTTTATCTCTTGTGTTTTGCAGGTTTTAGAGGGATCTTGGTTCACAAGGCCAAATGAAGAGAGAAATAGAGCTATAAGATCCAAGAGTGTTGTTGTAATGAGCTTGTGAAAGCTTGAGAGTGTTGCAAAGGCTGGTGCCAAGAAGTGGAAGAGGAAGCTAAAAGTTGGAATGAAGCTAGAGTGAAGCTAGAAGCACTTGGAAGAAGTAAAAGGATTGAAAAGATAAAATTTAAGGAGAGAAAGGAAGCAAAAAGAAGCTTCCCGAGCTGTTACAAGGCATCTCAAGCCGTTACCACCGACCAAAGGAGGTAACAAGTGGAAAACATGCACATAAATGATCATTTGAATGTTAAAACATCACATGATGCTAGCACGACATGTAGACGTCTGTGCGGTGCACTAGTGTCCAGATACATCACACTACAAAATGATGAGAACGGGAAAACTGCAAGGTTCAATGAAAAGCTGACGTGCGAAGGGAAGTTGTTGAAAAGGGGTGCAGAGCATCCTGAGAAGGGAAAAAGGTTGATGTAGGGGCTAAATGATCCTACACATGCTATGGGAGTGGACACTAAAGCAGGTACAAGAATGTATGTGAAATTGCAAGGGGTGCAATTTTACAACTATACAATTGGAACCCCTCTTGATTGTGTGGTTGGCTACTTTAGTGTGAGTTTGAAGCAAGTTCATCCTCTCACTAAAGTGGGGGCTAAATGTAGTGTAGTAAAATGCATACCCTTACATTTTCACACTTGTTTGATCCCACCTTGCTTTATTTATCCCTTTTTATGTCTTAATTGGTCCTATTTTGCATCCACAAGCTCAATGAATTATATCTTTTTTTTGGCTAATCTCGACATTCTCCAATGGATAAATGATAATTTAATGATTTTATCTAAGTGCCCCTGATTTTTGGGTCAGGACTAAAATGCCACCTAGGGCGTCTCTGTCCCCCAAAGGTCTTGGGACCCTGATTTTGAGGCATCTTAAATGGTCCCCTTTTTGGTGTTTGTGCCCCAAGTTTCATGCCTTGGGGCTAAGACGCCACCTAGGGAATCTTAGTCCCCCTTGAGGTATTTTTGGGATTTAATTTCAAATTCTAGCGGCATTTAGCCTCCTTTAATTAATGAATTCATATGTCGGCTTGGTGTGGTGTAATTTTAGGATATTAAACATAGATAAGTATAAATACAAGGTTCATTCATCATTCTAATCCAAGTCTTTTGTGAGAGCATTCCTAATAGCAAATTGAGTTCACAAGAGCATTCTATCAAGCATTTGGAGCAATCATCAAGATTCAAGCATCATATCAAAGATATCATTGCATCATGTGTGTTGTTGTGCTAACATTTGTGATGTAGGGTTTTGATTCAAGCAAGTAATTCAAGACCATACCTATCAATCCTTTCTTTAATTCAAGATCCATATCCATTGCAGCCATTTCACACAAGTTTGCAAACTTTATAACAAGGGTTTAGTGAGTTGTAGCATTGCATGCTCATTCATCATTTCCCTCCATTATTCTATTTCATTTCAAGGTTTAATTACCAACAAGGGGTTTGACCAAGGCAAACCCCCATTCACTAACAATCAACAAGTTTTTCTCCTCTTGCAGGGTATGTGTAGGATCATCATGGAAAAAATAGGCCCTTAAGTGGCGAAAAATTCAAAAAAATCAGAGTTAGGAAACTTGACATAATTTTTTTTATAAGTTATCTATATTATTTCATAAATATGTAAAAATAGAATCTGTAGAAAATTGAATGTATTTTCTAAACTAGTAGGTTTTTTTTTTTTAAATCTATTTGGTGAAATTTTGAAATTTCAATGCAGTAGTACTTAAATTTAGGGAAAAAATAAGAAGTAGGTGTATGACCACCCTAATCACTATAAAATGATAATATTTTTTTATAATATTTTAGATATAAGTAGAGGACTCATGTACTGATGTGATGTATATTTTTTTATAATTTTTTTCCAAGTGAATAATTAATTATGATTTTTTTATTACAACTTTTAAAAAATATAAAAACTCGTATGTCTAACCACCTTAACTTGGTCAAAACTTCATGAAATTCAGTTTTTTTTTTTTTTTGTGAAATGATTATTTAATTTGGAGTTCTATCATTGATTTATTTATGTATCTTATGAGTTGACATGATATTTATGAGCTAGAAGGATATGAGATTCTAATTGTGGTGCACTGATCCATGGCCTTACAAAATGATATGCGTTCCTAGTAACATCAAATTCATAAAGATGTTTAATAGCTTATTTTTCTTTGGGAATGAGCACCCCAAAATAATTAATAGTTTAAATTTTGAAGATCTTGAGATAAGAATGGAAGCATTATGTCATACTTATAATGTTTATGCTTGGAGTTTTAAAAGTGCGATAGCTTTTTATTTGATAATCTATTAACATTGGACTTTAATATATCCAATGATAGATAGTTATAATAAATAATATACAAAAAAAAAATTGTTTTGGATGGATGTAGGATGCTACTATGTATATGCATGAAATGAATTCCAATGGTCTTATAACTATCAAGTTGAGATGGAAAAAGCTATGGAAAAGGAAACTCTATCATGATTTAGTTTATTGGATATGGTCATTATGTTGTCTTGAATATTGAGATTTAATGTACGAAAAATAATTTAGTCACCAAATAAATTTGTTTCAATTATATGCATTCGATAAGAGTTTATGGATCGATTCAACACCAACAAATAAATAATTTCCTTATACAATAGTTCATGGTAATTATTTACTGTACTTATGGAAGAACAAATCTAATAAGATAATCATGACTATTTCAGAATGGTTTCAAATTGGGATAGATCTTGTATATTAGGATTCGTTCTTGAAACATTATAAAATTTGGGAAATGGAATATAAAATAAAAATAAAGGAATGTGACTAACGAGACTCCACCAACATTCAAGGAAGGAGGAAAAATTATCCACATTTCATTGTTTGGAATTACAAAGATCAAGAATGGTTAACACACTATTTGCATGAAATAGTTAACTAAGTGCATGGAAGAGTGAAGTAATTTCATGGGAGAATTGAGTGATTTTTAGAGAGTGGATTGATAGGGTAAGGACAAGTCTAAACATATATCTAAATCAAAGGGTAGATCCAAAATCCCTTGCAAGAGTAGGTTAAAATATGGGAATTGTGGTAAATGGGGTCATCTCAAGGAGTGTAAAAATAATAAAAAAATATTGATTCTTCTATTGATATATCCTTCGAAAATGAAGTTATTAATGCTTCCTTTATTTGCATTAACATGTATTTTAATATCTCTTAGTTAATAGATTTGGGTGCATCCTACAATATGCCTCCCCACAAGGAGTGATTCTCAACATACAAAATATACGATGGTGGAGAAGTTTTCCTCAAGAATAATAACACTTGTAATATTGAGGGATAATAAGAGGTAAAATCAATATTCAATTATAGGAGAGTGAAAACTTCCACCAATGTATTGCATATCCCAAATTTAGCAAGTAATTTAATTTTTCCTCCAAACTTCTTAAGATGGGTTTCTATATACATTTCATTCCTTAATAGTCTACTTCATCGTAAGCATCTCCCTTGGGAAATTTCAATGCTTTTCTCTTTGCTAGCCAAGGAAAGGAATTCTAAATGGGCGCCGTTCTTAGGAAAGAAGCCACCACTATAACGACAATGAATGGCCAAAATATAGCTTATTTAAGCCGCTTTGCATTCAAACTACTCATCTATGAAAATGGGAAAGAAATATTTGGTATCATAAATGCTTATAATGCTTGTATTTGGAGTGGCAATGGTGACTTCATATGATTACTGCCAGGACAGAAGATTTTCATGGTGCCAAAGCACTGCAGATTGTCACTATGGATTACCTGGTGACACTGAACAATGCTGCCACATTGGATTATGTGTGAATGGTTATGGCTATTGCTGGGGATCTGGGAATGGAAAGGAATGTCCCAATTAATAAATCATCTTCTTCTTCTTTTTATCTCACAATCTAGTTTTTTATGCATCTTACATATTAAAAGTATAAGAATAGAATAGAAGATTTTCAACATTCACGAGGTTCAAGAAATTTTATGGGACAGTAGATCCTAAAAATAGAATAGAAGATTTTTAACGTTCACAAAATCAAAGAAAGCCTATGGGACAGTAGACCCTACTATTTTAGCATTGTGAAGTGTTGATCTCCTGCAGTTTAATTTGATAATGAACTCTCTTATTCTCTCTACCCATTCCACGCTAAAAAAATATTGAAAAATATCTACTGCTAAATCACTTATGCAATTGTCTCCCATGTCACTGTATGCTTTGCAATCTAAAATAAAATCTTTTTTAGTTTCTACCTTCCCTTTTGTACACAAGTACAAACTCTCTAAAATAGTAAATTAAAAGTCTTTTGATTATTTTGTATATATTAATGTTCTATTATCTTATATATTTCTTATATTTGTTTTTAATTTAATTGTTTATAATTTTATTAATCTATTTTTACGCTAAGAGGCATCTACAGTGGCATCCAAGAATCTGTGTAAAGTTTTTGAAGCTGCATTTAAAATGACAGGTAGGTGGAAGTCATGTGCAACTACAGTAGATTTGATGAAACAAAAAAATCAAATAAAAGAGACCAATAATCATACAACACGAAATGATGGATCCTCATACAAAACCCTTCGGATCATGTCAGAATTCTTTAAGGGAAATAAATCATCTTGAACATAGGAGAATAATAAGTTCTTCTCATGCTTTTTAGTGCCCCCGTGTTGAAGTTTCACAAGTTTGGGATATACAAATCTGTAAGTATATATAATAAGATATGATTATGTTCCAAAGTATGACTATATTTGCCAAACAATTGACAAAGCTTTCTTAGGCTCCTATCCTTCTAACAGTTATGGCATTCTTTCAAGTGGCATTGATCTCCAAATAACATAGAATAGATCATATGGTCCTGTGAAATTATTCCAAAAAATTCTACTCATTTCTTTCTACAACATTTGTCCTTTGAAGTAAGACTTCAATTGGGATTAAGACTTGGCATTCTTTGTAGTCCCTACTTTACTATGCTAGAAATGGCTTGCTGGATGATTTCCCATAAACTAGCAATGCACTTTGTAGTAGGGGTTGTAGCTACATTGCAATTGTTGTTTCAAAATTCTATTAATGTTACACCCCAATTGTGTAATTACTATTTACTATTACTATGTAGGGTAAAATGTGAATGTAATGTGAATTCTGGAGATGAATAAATTGTTCTCATACCATATTATCAATGTGAATGTTATCTCATTTGATGTTATTTCATTTGATGTTATCTCAGTTGATGTTATTTCAAGGAGAAATATTGCATATATGTGAATAGATGGTTATTGAATTATTATTCTAACTTTGGAGATGTTTATGTATACTGCATATGTTGTGAACAATTGACTGTCGTGTGCATGTGTTAGTGGATGCAGGTATGTGTTCCATTCCTCCAGGCGGAGGGGAAGTATCACTCGGGAGAAGATCTTGGTCGAATAACTGGTAACATAAACTAACTGACCATACACACACCACAGTAGCTTAGTTGAGTCTAGACATAGAAGTTGGAAGTTGGTAAGTCATCCCTAGTTTGAAATATCTACATTCTACTTGTTTACTATCAAGTGCATTATTGGGTGATGTTTATCTATTTGAGCTTTGAGTCCTTCCTTATGACATTGTGTTGAATGTGCTTGGGTTGAGTCTTTGGGATTTTTGAATGATTACCTATACATCATTTTATATGATTGTAAATTCTAGCATGTATATGGGAAAATATATATATGTACATATGCATAGACCCATGTATGAGAGCATTAGAAAATGCACATGTATGTAAGTAGAAATACTTACAGAGGTACATACACGAGGAAATGACTATATATATGTGTGTGTGTGTGAATATAGTCATGAGGTCATAATCATTCTATGAAGCATTTTTTCCTTGATCATTTTGATTTTTGGCTTGTATATGTTTTAGGCTTTGGATGCTCCTGCGCTTGAGTAAAATTATCGGAAAGGTGTGCAATACGCCACATGGGGGCTGCGCAGCTTTCATTCTTTGCCTTCCTTTTGGGAGATATTTGGGCCATATGTCAGCTCGTCGGAGATTTTCTCAAGGAGCTATATTCATGAGCTTGGGAGTTTTTGTCTGATTGACACATCATCTCTTCGCTATAGGCAGATTGTGCTTCTTATGAAGTGATATATTTTGGGAGTTTGTCGGAGCTTGCTGGCCTTTTTCTTTTCTTGGTTTTTGGGATGGAAGCTTTGATTTGATGCCATTCGATGACGTGATTGGTCAACTGGACCTTTTGTTGGAAGCTATTTTCTAGGATTTGATCATTTATAGAAAACTATCTTTGCTAAATATCTAAAGAGCATTAATGCGGCAGTTAAGAATTGATGAGCAAAGATTGTTGTGACCTAACTAAATATCTACGATCAAATCATGTGCTATCAAATTCCAACACCTGGCAGCAATTACTTTTGTGTTGTGGTAGTGGTTTCTTCTTTTTGCAGCTATAAATAGGAGGCAACAACAGAGGAAAGGGTTGGATTCCAAGTTTTATTTTCCTTTGTTGAGGAAAAGTTTCTTTAGTTTTCTTAGGTTATAGAACTATTTTCAGAAGTAAAATTTGTAGAGTTTCTTTTCTTTAGTATGTTATATCTTTTAAAGCTCAAACTATCATCAGATTGGCATCTAACCTTTGTTTTAAAGTTCATTTGATATTTAAAGCATGAATTATTGAGAAGAAATCTTTGAGACTGTGCATGTATGGCCTTTATCAAGCTTTCTTTCTTTATGCTTTCGTTCTAAATGAAACACTATGTCAAGTTGAATTTGAATAGTTTAAGTGGTTGATTTCCATGTTGTATGCTTGTATGGTAGAATAATAACTTGTGAAAACTGGATTATGTTAGTGGACTTCTCTATTTTTCTAAAGGGAACTATTGTTTTGTTATATTATGTTGTATTAAGAGAGAAAGTTTATGCAATTTATGAACGTTCTTTTGTTACCCTTAGAAATCTTTATTTTTGATCGAACCTTAATGAACACTACCTATGGAAAGATTTGAAAGTCTACACTGTGCTTGTTGTTAGCCTTTTTTGTTCATTCTCTTTCCAAAAATGAAGGGTTGTGGCATTCTGTGTCTAATTATATCACTCATAGGAATGATTGTGTTTGAAATGTTGTAAAATCTTTGGTGCATCGCCATTTTTTATGTTTTATGTTTACATTTCCTTCTACCCTTTTCTCCAAAACCCAAAGAAGAGTTGGCTTTCTATAAAAATCTCAGAGGTATTCAGTGAGGTGCAAATCAATCCCCCACTCACTGAATTTCCCATAAGACTATCGGAGAGGTGCAAGCTTTGATGATCAATGGTTCTTTTCCTAACATGCCTGGTTGGACACGAAGTTCTTCAAATGCCTGATTAGAAGTCAGAAATATTTCTTAAATCAAGCTAAGGAAAGAAAATGGAAGTTTCTTGCCTAGAGTCCAGACAAGAGCATCTTCAAGAGGCCATTTCCAATACTCCCAGTTACCAACCTCGGTACCTAGGAGAAGAAGACTTATAGGTTCTGTATCACCTGTAAACAACAATAGATTGAGAAGTGAGCCCAATATCTAGAGCCTTATCTACTCCACCTAGAGGCTCAACCTTCCAAATCAGAATGCATGTATACCCAATTCATAGGAAACTTTTCTCTATGGCCCACGTAGTTGCCCCTACTCCTAGAAATTTTGTAATTTGGGATAGTGGTAGTCTTACAACCACCTACACCCCCAGATGTATGGCCAGCCATACCCGTTAATGCCCTCAAATCTATCCCAAAATTCTCTAGAGAATATTTCAAAACCCCCTTCGAACACCTTCAAGATATAGCGGAGGTATGTAGGGTACATAACATAGCGGAGGAAAACATCGCCTTGAGATTTTTAGCTACCTCTTTCAAAGGAAAAGCCCAAGATTGGTATCGATCTTTGGCCTCAAGTTCTATCATCTCCTAGGATCAGCTTGGAGAAAGGTTGTTCGAACACTTCTCAGAGAAAGGAGATCATTCTTCATTGCTACAAAAACTAATCACCATCAAGAGATCTCTGCAAGAGGCCATGAGTGATTTCAACACCAGGTTCCACAAGACCTGGAAAAGGATCCCTGTAACTGCTCGACCCCCAGCCATGATGGCGTTTATGTTCTACCTAAAGGCCCTCTCAATTCGAACATTTCCATTATGATAACCTCCATGGGAGGGGATATCTTGCCCGGTGCATATGAGTTGGTTGTGCATGTAGAAAATAGTCTAACTGATGTCGGGAAGCTTCCACCATAACCTCTAATCTGTGTATTTGTAGAAATCTATGGTGGTTTTTGGGAAGAAGCTACTCCAAGCACTTCTACTACATAATTAACATCGGCTACGCCATAGTCTATGTACATGTACCCCGTCTCCTAGACAAGCACGTTGGGCTCTTCCTCTATTGCAACGAACATCAATGACATGAAGAGCCTCATGTGAAATTTTGCTAATGAGTTGGTTAATATTAAATGATAGCAAGCAACACCTCTGAAGCAGACCACACAAGCCTATGGCAAAGGAAATCCATCTTATTAGCAGAATACATACCAAGGATCCTCGAGAGGAGGAGGTCAATAGACAATTTCCATGAACTAGATAGTTCCAATCACCATGCTGCTACAGACGGATAGAGACAACTCAAGTAAAGATTTAATTCCATGCCAGAACAATTTGGTGAAAGATGATAATGTATGGTGCTTCCCATGCAGTGATAGTCATATGCCCCAAAATTTTCTAAGGGGAAATATGCAACAAAAGATAGCGGAACAAAGAAGCAAGGGCGTGCTCCTGAATATGGACGAATATGAGTCCTATGAAATGGAAAATGCCTGTTTTAGAGTGAAAATGCAAGGAATGTCCTTGGAGCAAGAGTTAGATATTGCAACCAACCAAGCGTTATTTTCATGGATGGAAGAAGAAGATGTAGTGTTCGCAAATAAAGCTCTGATGACTAGTGCCCCACAAGTACAATCAGATTATAACATAAGATCAAAAAAAAGGCTCACAGGAGAATACGTGCAACAAGCTCTGCCACGTCCTCAGCCATGTCAATTGTCGCTGCAAGAAAAGTAGGCTCCATTTCCCACCATTCGGCCTACTCCATAGCCGCATAATTTTTCGTTGCTAGAGAAGGAGATGAAAAAGGAACCAAGCCTAGTCACGATGGAATGCTTTCTTCTAAAAATGAGAGAAATACCACTATTCAATCCCAAGACCCAACCAGTCAAAATGCTTAATGTGGTGGAACAATTGAAGAAGGCACCTACCAATGTATCTCTGTGGGATGTCATATCTATCCCCGAACAAAAGACATTGCTTCGAGAAGCATTAAAGAAAGAAGAACAAACGTCGCAGATGGACACAACTCTGTTATGTGGTCAAAACGGAGACAAAGGATCCGCATCATCCCCTCAAGCTCTGAAAGCAGGAGTTTACGCAAATGACATGGACAATGCAAAAGAGAAAGAGGTAAGGAAGCCAAAGCCCACACCTTTATTTTTAACACTTATTGTGGGAGATAAGCTTTTGCATAATAACATGATTGATTTGGGGGCTAGCACAATTGTCATGCGGAAACAAGTGGTCAATGCCCTAAAAATTAAGTATGAGCCCCTTGAGAAAGGAATCATGCAACTAGAAGGGAAGAAGGTTTCAATCATTGGTCAGATCAAATATCTATCTCTGACCCTCTTCTCATGTCTAAGCCAAACAGTCACACAAGAAATAGTAGTGATAGACATTCCCCTGGTCTTCAGAATGTGTCTTTCAAGAGATTTCACTGCAAAGCTTGGCGGATACTTAGATCTCGACTAGTCCCACCTAATATTGAGAACCAAGCACAGGGAAAAGATGAAGATTCTATCTAAATCTTTGCATCCTGAACACATAGTGGATAATGCAGTCCTATGCTTTGAAGCGGCGCATACCTCCATCTCTCAGCAAGAGAGATATTGTGTAGAAATGTTGGAAGATGAAGAAGATACAAGTGATCGGACTCCCAAAGAAGAGGTGCTACTCAACCAATTCATTGACTCTGACCCATTCACAAACTTTCATGTGATAGGGCTAGGAACCTATGTGAATTTTGATGACAATCAGGGATTTCTGAAATTAATGAAAGATCAGGAGGAATATGATGATCTGGGTGATAATCATCTATGGACCCTATATTTTGATGGTGCCAAGTGTAAAGTTGGCTCTAGAGCGGGTGTCCGACTAGTGTCTCCAATAGGATTGGAGACCCTCAAAGCTTACCATTTTTAGTTCTTATGCTCGAACAATGATGTTGAATATGAGGCCTTGGTCCATGGTCTGATTCTTGCATAAAGAATGGGTGTAAAGAGAGTACAAGCTTTCGTAGATTCAGAGTTAGTGGTGAGCCAGATCTGTGGGCAAGCAGCCATGAAGAACACAAGAATGAATTCATACAGACATCGGATTTGGGACCTGATTGAGAGATTTGAAGCCTTCAACATACTAGTTATTTCCTGATCTCAAAATAGTGTCGTCGATCGAATGGTTTGTGTCAATTCGCAATTTGAACCAGTTTCCAATTCAGTCAAGAAAAATGTAGTACAAGTCATCGTCTGGCCCTCAATTCTTGACAACGATCAAAACTAGCAAGTTTTTGATGATGACATTCAGATTGTTTCCTTCATACAGAAATCAGGAACAGCTTTTGACTATTCACCACCAGGAGCAAAATTTCCCGAAGAGCAGGTCATCCAATTAAAAGGGAATAAGCTTCCTCAAGGATTAATTTCCCTTGAAAATCTCTTTGATTGTGAAGATGTAAGAAACAGAAAGCAAAGATTCACTGTGAATGCTAGGGACTATGAAGAGCTTGATGTTGGAAGTGGTAGAAAGTTAAAAAGGTTAGAAGGGAAGTTCCTCATAGGGACAAGAAAAGACTAAAGGATTTATGTTTCAAATATGATGGTGTCATCGCCTAAACCTATAATGATCTTAGAGGGTATGACCCAGGCATAATTTAGCATACCATTGACTTGGCGGAAGGATCTAAACCCATTTGACAAAAGCAAAGTCCAATTAATCCAAAGGTCAAGGCATTGATGGCGCAGGAGCTCACCAAATTGGTCGAGTCAAGAATCATATATTCAATCAAGCATTCCACCTAGGTGTCAAATCTAGTATCAGTCCGAAAAAAGAATGGCGATATTAGGCTTTGTGTCAATTTTTGAGATTTGAATAAAGCCTCACTAAAAGACCACTATCCTCTACTGTTGATGGAGCAGATCCTACAAATTGTGGCTGGATCAGAGATGTTCAGATCTTTACTAGATGGTTTCTCAAGCTATAACCAAGTATATGTGAAGGAAGCGGACCAACATAAGACAACATTTACCACTAAGTGGGGAATGTTTGCATACTCAAAAATGTCGTTCAAACTTTCAAATGCTGGTGTGACTTTTTAACGAGCAATGGATATTGCTTTCAAGGAATTGATTAACCTAATTATCTTAATATATCTAGATGACCTGGCATTCTTTTCAAAGTCAAAAGATGATCACTTTGACCATCAAGAGAAGGCTTTTCAGAAATTCCAATAGTCCAAGATTTCTTTGAATCCCAAAAATGTGTTTTCGGAGTACCTCAAGGTAAGTTACTTGGTTTTGTAGTGTCTAAGGAGGGAATAGCAATAGAGCCCAAGAGGGTGATATCTATAATGGAATTACCCCTGCTAGTAAATCATAAAGGACTGCAATCTTTTCTAGGGAAGATCAACTTTGTCAACAGATTCATATCAGATTTCACAAGCATTGTGAGACTGATCATGTTGATGCTTAAGAAGAACCTGATTTTCAAATGGACCCCCGAGCGAAAGGAAACCTTTGAGCAAATAAAGATGACCATCTTTGCTACTCCAATATTGGCTAACTCTTACTTTTCCAAATACTTTCTACTCTATGTGTACAGTGGCCAACATAGCATACCTTTGGTGCTCAATCAGAAGTGTGAGGGAGATAAGGGAGAACATCCTATTGCATTTCACTCAAGGACCCTAAAAGGTTATGAGGCTAGGTATAATTTTATAGTTCAAAGTAGGATTTTTCCATTTTCAAAAGCTTAAATAAGTTCTGACACTTGGTGTCAGCCAACAAGATCACTATCCTTGTTGCACATCCCAATGTAAGGGAGTATATCACAGAAGGTGAGATAACAAAAAAGAGGAAAAATTGGATCACCAAGATCCTAGAATATGATGTGGAAATTATACCAACCAAGCTAGTTCAGGGAAGAGGTTTGTGTGAATACATTGCACAGGAATCAAGTTTTGTAGCTGAAAGAGAGACCGATCAGGTCTACTCGAACCAATTTGAGTCTAACGAATCTTGGGTGGCAGATCAAACACATTATACATGAAAAAGGGGCACTACCCAACCAGACTTTCATCTCATAAAAGGAAATACTACCGATTGCAAGGCACTAGGTATGTGTTAATTGAAGATGGATTATTTAAGAGAAATTATGATGGTGTCCTGCTCTGATGTTCAGACAAGCTGCAGGCAGAAAGAGTTCTCAATGAATTCCATTGCAGTCCTGAGGGTGGACATTTCTCGTCCAAGACTACTACTTTAAAGATAATGCGAGTGGGATATTATTGGCCTTCTATGTTTTCTGAAGCACATCATCTAGTGCAAAAGTGCACCCAGTGCCAATTCTTTTTTGGCAAAAGAAAGAATGTCACTTTTCCCTTGAGTCCAATTGTAACTAAGGAGCCCTTTCCTCAATGGGGTTTGGATTTTATTGGAATGATAAATCCTATTTCCAGCGTTGGACACAAGTGGATCCTTATGGAGACCAACTAATTCACAAGGTGGATGGAGGCCACAACCCTAAAAATGCCACAGAGGGTGAGATTTTCAATTTCCTTGAAGAGTTGGTAGACAAATTTGGCTCGCCCAAAACCATCATAGCCGACAATGCCCAAGCCTTTGTAGGTTTAGGGATGTCAAACTTTTCTATCAGACATGGAATCTTCCTTAAAACTTCATCAAATTACTACCCACAAGGAAATGGGTTAGCAAATTCAACCAACAAACACCTAATTAGGTTAATCAAGCGTATTGGGTCAGAACGACAAAGGGATTGGCACAAGAACCTACGAGCTGCTCTATGGGCAGACCGGATTAATCCTAAGAAAATTTTGAAGACCTCCCCTTATGAACTGGTGTGCGGAAAAGAGGTAGTGTTACCTGTTTCCATAGAAATTCTTTCCTTACAACTACTGAAAGCCCTGGAAATTGAAGAAAGTGGTGGAATGGAAGTACGATTGGCAGAACTCCTCAAACTAGAAGAAGATAAAGAAAAAGCTTATGAAGCCATGATCAGCTGACAACAGACAGTAAAGTGATGGTTCAACAAAAATACTTCTAACCCAGAATTCAGAGAGGGGATCCTAGTGCTATAGTACGATGAATGTACTACAAAACCAAGGCAACACATAAAATTTGAAGCACTATGGAAGAGACCTTTCTGAATTAGAGCGTGCAAAGAAAAGAATGCTTACGAAATTGAAGATATGGATGGTAATACTTTAGATATCCGGTGAATGGTATATATCTAAAACTATTCCATTAAAATATGCAGTTCTTTAAAAAAATTAACAGTTATATACCATATGTAAAAAAATTGTAAATACGTTCTAATTTTTGAGAATAAGCCTTTGAATAACACAGAAGAAGCAAAAAATTTGTATTATATTATATATTCATCAAAAATTTACAATGTAATACAAAGCCTGAGGCTCAAATTTAAACATGAGGTTGTCTCGAGCAAGCCCAAAAGGAGTTACAAAGAAAAAGATGCAAAAGGGAGGCAACATGCAAAAAACAGTAAAGAAAAGCCTCCAGTCGTTGTCCAGGAAGCAAAAAGGGCTTGTCATTGGGTTCTTCTTCTTCTCTTTCAAGACTCAAAAGGGGTTGAACACAACACACGTGGGCTCCATATGATGGTGGTTGTAGGCCTATTCGTTGCAGCTCTGCACCAGAAACTCAAAGTGCTTCCTCCAGGCGAGCCCTGGAACGTGCTCCACGTTGTACTCCCGCAGCAGGTAGGTGGCCGCTGGTTGAGAAGAGCAGTGGTGCGTCTCAATATCCATGGTGTGAAATTCAGAAAGGAAGGGCAACCAGGGTACGTCTATCCCAAAGTCTATATGCCTGCAGAGATCCATGGTGCTCGGGATACCAATGCCAGGGATAGTCACTTGCACTATCTCGCCAAGCCCTTCCATCAACGTAGCGTCGAATATTTGGTTGCATAATTCAATTATCATGGGTCTGGCCATGTTTAGGTCAAGCAAAGAGGTGATGAAGTAGGAAAGAATGTTGCAGTTGCTCCAGAGTTGGTTCTCATCGTTAATGAAGTCATGGCCAACTACCCACCTAAATGCAACCAAGGCAAGGCGGTCGCACTTCTTCACCAAGTGCTTAATTCTATCACTAGTGACCTCCCCCACAAAGCAGTATTGTGTCATCTATGGGAGAAGCCTAATAGGAGTTCCTAAGCTAGCAAACATTCTGAGAGAGCAGTGAATTGTGGTAGAATGGGAGACGGCAAAAATCTTGCTAAACTTAAAAGCTATATTTCTGAATGAATATTGCATAAGGTGGCATAGCTATATATAGAAAGATAAGCCGGCAAACCCAGCCAACGGAAGGTTTATTTTTGGCCAGACAGCAATGGGAAAATATCAAAGAAAAATGGAAGAGGGTAGATAAATCATATGGAGAATCTGAGAGAAAGTCTTAAGAAATAAATTTGGGCGTTGGGAGTAAATGCTCTCGTATGTCGATTGTTGACATGTGTCCTTTTCCATCATTAGCACCAGCTAGCTTATTTATGTGAAAATACATGGATTAACGCGCTAAGTTCTGACAAATTAATGGGCACGTCTTTTCAAAGGTACCTTGCATCAATTTATTTATGTGAAAATACATGGATTAACGCGCTAAGTTCTGACAAATTAATGGGCACGTCTTTTCAAAGGTACCTTGCATCAATTTAGCATGATTATTATAGCAAAAATCACGCATTCCAATGCAATAAGTTTATTTGTGAAATAGGCAGCGAGGAGAATGTACTCATTCCATTCTCGCGGTGTTTTTAGCATTCTTGAGGGATATAGATCTCAAATCCACACGTATCACCTCAGTGGCAGCATTTTATGGACCAGCAATAATGGCGTAGCCTTAACTACATGTACGAGCAAGAAATTAATTGCACTCAAAAGTAGATTTTTCTAAAGAAGCAAAAGGAAAGTGGTCATTTTCATTAAGGAAACTCTCTACAATTTCCTAATACAGCAATGGTAGAGCCATCAACCTCTGGTAGAAAAGTTGTAACTCCAAGCAAAAGGCCTAGTTACGCTAATTTTTTTGGGTGAAACTCATTTTCCAACACCCCAGCACATGAGGAGTGGTCATTTGAATCCTGTAATAAGGTGCAGCCAGATAGACGCATCCCAAGAGAGGTGGTGCAGGATATCGCCGACAATGTTTTCGACCCCAGGTTGTCAGCTAACCCTAAAAATTTTAGGGAGAGTGTGTTTCAAAGAATGGTGGAGCATGAACCGTCAGAAGGTTTTGTGTTTCAGCTCTAAAATTGTGGTCTACCACAGTTCATAATGCCTGTCGTACACCCATGCTTGAAGCTGGTCGACGCATGTGCCAAGAAATTTAACAAAAGAAGAAAATCCATTAAGGGTAGCAGGATCAAAGTTACCATTTCTGCCGAAGCCATACGGGATATGTTGTGTATCCCTATGCCCTAGGGTGCTAAACATTTTGATGAAGAAAAGATGGACATCTTCGGGGAAGAAATGGCCAGGGAAATGAATTTTTATGAGGACGAGGTGAAGTAACTTCTAGAGAGAGGTCACCTTATCTTTCCTCTTTCACGCGGGAAATTCAAGGACACACAGGTTGTATTCGCAATGTTGGCCTGGGTTTTTGGCCTTGATGATGATGAGGAGGTCAATCCTTTTGATTTGGGCTTGGCTTTTGTGCTAAAGAGGGAAAAGAACTAGAAATACTATGGTTTGTTGAGGTGATAGCTAGAAACATGCTAGAGAAACTGAAAAATTACAGTATTGAGTCTAAATTCAGATATTCTTCTTTCTTGGCTCATTTAGTTTTGCATCAGAATTCTGAGTGACTGCAGAGAAAAATACCAGTGTCTAGGTTAGATGTAAGGGGGTGTCTTCAGCCAGTTTCAGTATGGACCCATGTACTTTCAAAAATAGGGGATTATTACTGGTTTATAGATCATTTTCTAAAGCCAGTGCTTCAAGATTTGTTGCCACACCCTATAGGCCGTTTCTCTCCTGAGGTCACACAATGGATGGAAAATCCACCGACCCCAATGGATTATTTCTTGGGCAAGGATTTCACATTTATCAGATTTCATAATTTTTTTGGGGAGCCTTTCTGACTCTCTATATTTGTGATAGACAAATTTTTCACGTTGGAGGCATGCCGTCAAGAAACCATTGTCGACAACATCTATAGAGCTAGAAGAAACAAAACAAAGATATATCTACTTCCCCTCACAATTTCCAATAGTCAAGTAATGTTGAACAATCAAAAGGCTAAGGGCGAGCTCACAAATCTATTGGTGGCCTTAGGCTTGGTTCTCATTTGTGACGTGCAGGACTATAACCTGATAAGGCACTTCAATTTGAAACATGAGAGTCGAGAATATTTTGAGAGGAGGAGGAATCCAACTCAAGAAAGGTTGGAGGTATACATTGACTTGGCTCGCATTCCACTCAAGTGACCAAAATGGTTGAGTTTCTATGTGTCGTAGGCAGAGTATCAGAAGAACGCCCCAATGGGAAAATCCCTCAACACGTAGTTGAAGCATAGGGGATGGTCAGAAAGGAAAAAGATAGACTTCTAGAGATTGTTCAAGAAATGAGATGCCCCAGTGCCTCGTTTGGTAACTTTCATCCACATGATGAGCAGTTCGAGGACATTTATGATCGAGAGGCTGACTCTGACAATAGCAATCTAGAGACCAGTCATGAAATTGATGAGGATCAAATTTCGCATTGTGCTTCTTGACCTCGAGAATCTGACAATCGGAAAGACTCAAGGCGAAGGGACTCACAAGCCATGTCCTCCCCCAGTTCCTGAAGTAAAGGAAAAAGGACCCAACGGTCCCCAAGAGGGTCTGCTACGGTCATTGAAGGCCAAGTTTCAGAGGCATCAGCTACCAGAGGATCGGAGCGTACCAATTCTAGTCATGCAAAGAGAAGACGTGTCCAAGATCTAGGTGCACCTGACCCTTCGGCCCGAGGAGAAGAAGAATCAGAGTCTGCCCTACAAAATGTTCCAACCACTATGGCCTAGGTAAGTTTTGCTCCCTCTCTTCTTCCTATCTTTGCATCTTTGGTTACTCCTCTGCCCCCTCCCATGGAAAGGAATCTTCCATCCCTAAACCCTGAGCTGATAGTCCTGAATACACCCCTAGCCACTTTTAACGAATATTCTCAAGTTACCTAGCGTGTCGAACGAGCATCATCTGCTTCAACCACTATTAATTCTTTGATCGCCTTGTCAAGGCCCCCCATTGAAAGAGAAAAAACCTGTCTTACCCTTCACTCCTGGCTCATCTACTTCTGGGAAGGCACCTCTCCTTCATCTCGTTTCTCTTTTCACCCCGACTGGTTTTTCCCCTACCCAACCTCAATTTGGTATCCCACTTTTTTCAATGATAACACTCCCTTTTACATCCCCGCATGCTCATACATCCAAAATTTCTCCTTCTGTCACCCTTTTCGGACTCCCTCCTAGTGCTTCCATTGCAGCACAGAGTATTGATTTCCCTCAGAGTCTCCAAGACCATTTCCATGCGACCAAGCAAGCCCGATAGGTTAGAAAGAAAAAACTATTGTTGAAGAATGTCGCGTTGCTAGCAACCAAGAAGATTGAAGCTTGCTTCAATGAAGAGTGAAACTCTCTGCTAATCACTACCATGAAGCCACTCGTGTCCAAGCCTAAGGGACAGATGTAGATGGAAGACTACAACATCAGAGCCATGGACCTGGATTTGAACAAAACTCGCTTGTGCGACAAAGTGGTACTAGCTAAGGCCACTCAGAAGGAGGTATATGCAGACTATGAGAGGCTAGGTAGTAAATTGAAGAAGTGCAAGGTAGAGTTAACAAATGTGAAGGAAACAATGAGTAGGTTGCAGAATGAGATCCGAGCCAGATATGTCGAGATGGCCCGCATAAGGAAAATACAACCTTCAGCAAGGAGAAACATCTAAGTTTTTTACAGAAGCTCAAAGTGAACAGGTTCAGCTTCATGTTAAAATTGAAAGATTAAAGGGTGAGTTGGTTACTGAGTACCAAATGAATGTAGAGCACCAGCACACTCAGGAAAGTATGAAAAGAGAGCTAGATGGTGTCTGATCTCAAACTTTCGACGATCTTCAGAAGGCCTGTGTGGAAGCAAAAAATTCAAAATAGGAGATTAGGAGACTGAGCTCAGAACTAACCAATTCCCTCAGAGAAAGAAGTCAAATGGAGGAAAGCGCAAGAGCAAGGTAGGCCCAGTTTAATCAAGAGCTAACCACTGCGCGAGGATCTAGAACCCTCCCGATAATGAAGAAGCTGATATCTACACATTGGAAGTGGATCACAATTGTTGTTGCCATTCTCAGGCCCACTTTACAATTCTTAAGAGATGTTCAGGAATTGAATGTTAAGATTGGCCCGATGGCCGATCACTTTATGATAACATGCTTGCCCCAACTGTTGGAATCATAAAGCTTTATTTCCAAGTTGTGCGTAGCCACTGATAAGGCCCTAAAAAGTGTTGGGATTCCTGATTGAAGGGCTGCCTCCATCAAAGCAAACAAGATCGTCAATTGCCACAAGGTTGCAGCAAAGTGCAAGGATTGTCAGATGGTGCTAAACAAGCGGGTCAATGAAATCAAGGACTTTGACATCCTATTTGACTTCGGGCTACCCCTCTTCTTTCATTGGATGGAAATGTGCTAACAGTTGAGCAGGTCGTGGACGCAATCTAACACAAGGTTCAAACTTCTATAGAACTCCCAAGTTCAAGCGCAGCACCCACGGTTGATGATGTTGAGCACGAGATCTTTCCTCTTTCTCTACTCTATTATCACCTTGGGGTGGTTTCTTCCAAATGGGGATTTGTTTCTTTCAAAGAATTTTTTGAGCTAGAGCAAGCATACAGGCACATCCGTACTCTCGTCCGACTGACTGATGCAGACTAGGAGGTGCAACATTTCACTTTCCTCAAACTCCAAGAATTACCAAAGGCCTATGTTCGTGCCTCAGCAAGCAAAGACCCCATGTGAGTCACTAGAACTGTGAAGCATTTTTTCCTTGATCATTTTTATTTTTGGCTTGTATATGTTTTAGGCTTTGGATGTGCTCGTGCTCGAGTAAAGCTATCAGAAAGGTGCACAATACGCCACGTGGTGGCTACACGGCTTTCATTCTTTGACTTCCTTTTGGGAGAGAGTCGGGCCATGTGTTAGCTCATTGGATATTTTCTCAAGGAGCTATATTCATGGGCTTGGGAGTTTTCGCCTGATCGACACGTCATCTCTTCACTGCGGGAAGATTGCGAGCTTCTTATGAAGCGATATCTTTTGGGATTTTGTCAGAGCTTGCTGGCCTTTTTCTTTTCTTCTTTTTTGAGATGGAAGCTTTGAGTCAGTGCCATTGGATGACATGATTGGTCAACTATACCTTTTTCTAGGTTGTTTTCTAGGATTTGATTGTTTACAGATAACTATCTTTGCTAAATATCTAAAGAGCATTATTGCAGAAATTGAGAATTGATGAGAAAAGATTGTTGTGATCTAACTAAAGATCTATGATCAGATCATGTGCTATCAAATGCCAACACCTGGAAGCAATTACTTTTGTGTTGTGGCGGTAGTTTCTTCTTTTTGCAACTATAAATGGGAGATGGTGATAGAGGAAAGGGTTGGATTCCAAGTTTCAGTTTCCTTTGCTAAGGAAAAGCTTCTTTAGCTTTCTTAGGTTATAGAACTATTTTCAGAAGTAAAAGTTGTAGAACTGCTTTTCTCTAGCATGTTATATCTTTTAAAGCTCAAACTATCATCGAATTGGCATTCGACCTCTGTTTTAAAGCTCATTTGATATTTAAAGCATGAATTATTGGGAAGAAATATTTGAGACTGTGCGTGTATGGCCTTTATCAAGCTTTCTTTCTTTATGCTTTCATTCTGAATGAAACACTATATCAAGTTGAATTTGAATAGTTTAAGTGGATGATTTCCATGTTGTATGCTTGTATGGTAGAATAATAACTTGTGAAAATTGGATTATGTCAGTGGACTTCTCTATTTTTCTGAAGGGTTGTTGTTTTGTTATATTATGTTGTATTAAGAGAGAGAGTTGATGCAATTTCTGAACATTCTTCTATTACCCTTAGAAATCTTTATGTTTGATCGAACCTTAATGAACACTAGCTACATAAAGATTTGAAAGTTTGCACTGTGCTTGTTGTTAGCCTTTGATGTTCATTCTCTTTCCAACAATGAAGGGTTGTGGTGAAATGTGTCTAATTATATCACTCATAGGAATGATTGTGTTTGAAATGTTGTAAAATCTTTGGTGCATCGCCATTTTTATGTTTTATGTTTACATTTCTTTCCACCCTTTTCTCCAAAACACAAAGAAGAGTCGACTTTCTATAAAAAATCCTGGAGGTATTCAGTGGGGTGCAAATCAATCCCCCACTCACTGAATTTCCCATAAGACTGTCAGAGAGGTGCAAGCTTTGATGATCAACACATTCAATATCGAATAGATTACTTGACTATCATATTGCTATATAATGAATATACTTGTAAATATACACAAATACACTTGTAAGCATTAATGCTTATTAGACAAGTGTACATATGTATATATTATATAAGTATGTACATGTGTATAAATATATACACGTATTATTATTCACGGAATATGATAAAAGAGTTATACATCCGATTATAGAATGGGTATATAATACGAGGATAAGAATATATATAGAGAGAGAGAGTATATAATATATGGAATGATTTCATGAGTATATATATAATAATGCATATACAAAATAATGGAAACATTATATGTGTATTATTAAATATACATTTGATATGAGAATTTTTTTAAAGAGGCAACATGTTTATACAGTAGATCGCGGCCTTGACTTATGTTGGAGAATAAAGGATATTGTGAAGTCTCGGTGGGAGTTTTTGAGTGTTGTTCTAAACTATGTCAAAAGCAAATAAAATGACTATAGAGGCTTATGAAATCCATTTCTTATATACTTTAGAACATACTAGCATCATTTGAATTCACGCCATGAGACCCTCGATCCATCGAGACTTGTTGGTGATGAGAATGGGAGTGGTCCTCCTAGTTCTCAGGCTATTATAGATGGGCTCTCTGTTCACAGCAGTCCCCACTAGACACCTCTTGTTTTTAGAAGCCTAGGAACCTTTCAGTCATTGCTTGGTATAGTGCAAGGTACAGTATCATGCCCGAAGATACTCACCACTGACTCCCTTGAGTGGAGATAGAAATATTTGGGTTGGAATTCTTGGCCTCCCAAGGAGAGAGGAAAGGTGAGCCTGTTGTCATATTGGGCATGTGCCACTGGACCTCTAGCTATTTTCTCTCAAAAGAGAGGTTTTTCACACTGATCTTGGGGTATTTCGGTGGGCTATACCAAGTATACAAACCTTTTTGAATAACTAGGTTGTGCTTGTCTTAAGAGTGTCTTTATTTGTGATATACCAGTAAGGCCATTAGGCTCTTTGCCCTTAAGCCATACCCTTTTTTAGTTAAGAGTCAACAACCACTTTGTCTTCCAAGTGCTTTATAAGTGTATGCTATCTTAAAATTGAAACTCTCATGCAAACAACACCTTTAAACACTTCATTCTTACGAAGAAAACCATTGTTTATATTGGAACAAGTTAGGGTATATCCTTTAATATAATTTTTAAACTTAAGTGACTCAAGACCTATCAAACTTTCTTAGTCTATCTTTCCACATCCACCTTTGCATCTCAAATCTTGATTGCATCATTAGGTCAAATTTTTGTCTCCCCCCTCTTGGGTTAAATCCTTGGTTGGTTTATCCTTCTTTGATTAACCCATGGTTGTCTTTGCATCCTTAGGTTGGTCTTTCATTCCCTAGGTTAAGCTTTGGTTAATATTTTCATCCTTTAGATTAATCTTTGGTTAGTCTTGCAGCTATAAGTCAAAATTCATTCCATCATCCACTTGACCACTCATAAATCCTACACCAATACAACTATCATCACTAGACCATAGTTATCTCTTGAAGGTGTCTTGAATCTCATTCAACTCTAGTGTCTTTTCCATAGTTTCCCTAAACTCACAAATTTAGTTTGGGTGTGACTAGTCTCTCGTCTGTCTTTTGAGATTCTAGGCTTCTCTTGAGATACTTAGGTCTATTACCATTCATATCCCATTATCTATTCATCATTCATCCACTATTTATTTTTCCCTAGTTAGGTTGTGATTCAACCTTAGTCACCCCTTGGGGTTGTCTTGATCTCTTGTATTTTTTATTTGGAGCTTGGGGATCTTCTGTTCGATGGCCATTTTTAACCCCAGTAGTAGACCGTATGCGTCTGCCATATAAATCAACCGCTCCCATCACATGAAATATTTGAATCCGCATCAGTAGAGGTAAAAGATCATGTTAACAGAAGGCAGGAGGAGAAGATCGATCAGGTTAATAAAATTAATGTTTTTATGTTGTAGCATTCTTCGTTTTTGTATCAATTTGTGAAGACAGGACAATGTTGGAAAGTATCTTTATGTTTGCTCATCTGATCCACCATAGTTTTTAACATGGAATCCAATATTATACTTGCGCAGGGGTCGCAAGTGGTTGTCTGCATGCAGAAGGTAGGGGCCATCAGTTTGCACATATAGTTTGCAAACTGGCGGGGTTGCTTGCCTCTCCAACTAAATGCGTGTTAATGCACCCACTACTTGCAGACCCTCCCAGGCATGGATTTTATGAGTAGAGGCACCTGGACATGGGCAAGTGAGGGTAGAGGATCTATTGAGCCATGGCAAGCCACCAGTATTGAATGATTTGAGATCAAGTCATGTGCACTTAACCCTTTGATAGGTTCGATGATGCATTTGGCCTTAGGGCATTCAAGAATTATCTGGTTGAGCTCATTTCCACCCTTCTCTTCATCTTTGTTGGTGTCAGGTCTGCCATAGCATACAATTTTGCACTCTTTTTCTTCTCTGAAACTTTGTTCTAGTCATGTTTTTTTCTCCTAACCTTCTTTGTAACTGGAACGGGTGTAGATTAGTTGACATTAGATGCAGCTCTGGACCCCATGAGTCTAGTCGAGGTTGTAATGCCCAAGCTTTGGCTCTCTTTGTCACCCATAAGCAAGAGTTCAGTAAAATACAAGTTGGATTTCAAGTATATTCGACTCAAAACCCAACACCTCTATCACTATAGTGGGCAGAGCTTCCTCGCCACTCTCTTAAGCTACCACTAGTAATCTCTAGTGAGATTGGATTAAGCTAAAGATGATATTTATATAAACATAGAATTAAATGTATCTTGCTATATATGATCATTAGGAAAAGGTTTATAGATGGCAAATATTTTTAAAGCGTAATTAAGGATTTTTTAAGTTAATTTTCACTATTAAACATGTAAATGAAAGAGATTAAATTAATTTTTCATTCTTAAACATTTAAATGAAAGAGATTAAATTAAAAGAAGAATGTTAGGTGAGAACTTGTATTTTGGTAGTAGTTTCCCTTCATAAAGCAGATGGTTAAAAAAATAAAAGAGTTCATGATTAAATTAAATAGTAAGAAGAGATGCATTTTAGAAAATATTATGGTAAGGTATGTTGTCTCATAAGTTATATTTGACCTTATCGATATTAAGTCTTTAATTCTTTTATTCTACTTGTAAAGAAATAATGGCTGCCTTGTATTGTATCCTTTATATAAATTAAGTAGTTATTATCAATAAACAAATAATCTTAAAATAAATATTTTGGAATGTAATCATGTAAAATAAATATAACAATAGTATTTATTTGTTAATTTGATAATTGATTTAATAATGATAGTTGTTATCAATTTATTTACTTATCAAATGACTAAATTTACATAAAATATTCATGGGTTTATAATAAATTAAGGAATATGATTTAATTTTTTAACTCAAATAACATAAGTGATAAATTAATATGGATAAAATTTGAATATTATTTTTTAATTTTGGGAATCAAATTATATTTGTGAGATTATAGACGCCTCGAGAAGGATATTATATTTGAGAGATTATATTAAATATATTAATATTTAATATATGTATGCTAGTTACAAGGAGTCGCGTGACATGGCATATTACTGTAAAGTTTTTTAAGCTACATTTAAATCAAACAAAAGACATTCGATAAAACAAAAAAATAAAATAAAAGAGATTTGATGAAACACAAAATAAAATCAAAGAGATTTGATGAAACAAAAAAATCAAATCAAAGAGATCTCTTTGATGAAACAAAAAGAATAAACTAGGAAATATATAACCTATATATAAAATACCCCTGTATCTCGGCATTGAATTTTTTAGACTTTAATTTTTATTAAAGTTGAATGATGAAAAATTAAATGCCTCGAGGTATTTTATATATAGGTTATATATTTGCTAGTAACAGTCGTGTGTAACACATTGAATAAATTAATATATTTAGGGTTATGATTAGAGTTAGCATTTAGGATTAGGGTTTATATCATGGTTAGGGTTAGATTAGGTTAGGGTTAGGTTAGATTAGGTTAGGGATAGGTTAGATTAGGTCAGGTTAGGGTTTATATCATGGTTATGGTTAGGGTTAGATTAGGTTTAGGGTTAAGGTTTACATATAGAATTGGTATTAGGATTTGGGTTAGGATTATGGTTATGTTTAAGGTTACTCGTAGAATTAGAATTAGACTTGGGTTAGATATAAATTATGATTAGGGTTATTGTTATGATAAGATATATACTTATGATCATGGTTATGCTTAGGGTTCCATCATTAGAGATAGAATTAGGTTTATAATTTGGATATCCTTCTTGAGGTTCCTATACACTTTTATGTGAAAAACCTAACCCTAATTGAACCCTAAGCTAACTATAATCCTAACCTTAATTGAACCCTAACATTGACTATACTTGAACCCAATTTGAATTCTAACCCTTTTCCAAAACCTTACCCCAATCTTTACCCCAAGCTTTATCCTAAAACCATATCCCTAATTGAACCCTAACCTTTACCCTAATAGAACCCTAACCCTAACCCTAGCCCTAACCCTAATGCCAACCTTAACCTTAACATTGACCCCAAGTTTTATCTTAGAACCTAAACCCTAACCTTAACCCTAACCCTAATTGAACTTGATCTCAAACCTTATTGTAGAACCATAACCCCAATGCTAATTGAACACTAAACATAACCTTAATTAAACCCAATCCTTAACCTAGCCTTCACCATAACCCTAACACTAATGCAAAGATTTATCCTAGAACCCTAATCTTAAACTAACCTTAATCCTAATCCTAATAGTAACCCCAAGATTTATCCTAGAATTCTAACCCTAACCCTAATTGAATCCTAACCTTAACCATTACCCTAACTCTATCTAAACCTAAACCCTAACTCTAACCTTGTCCCCAATCCTAACCCTAACACTAAGCCCAAGATTTATCCTAGAACCCTAACCTTAACTCTAAGCTTTATCCTAGAAGCATAACCCTAACCCTAATTAAATCCTAACCATTATTGAACCCAAATAGTAACTGTAACCTTTATTAAACCTTAACCCTAACCTAACCTAAAAGCTATCCCTAATTTAATCGTAACCCTAACCTTGAACCTAATAGAAAGCTTTATCCTTTCTCCCTAACCCAAATTGAGCCCCTGACCCTAATCCTAATTGACCCTAATTGAAATCTAACCCTAAACTAACCTTAACATTAACCCTAACCCTACTTGAACCCTAATTTAAAACTGTAACCTTAATTGAATTATAACCCTAACCCTAATTAAACACTAATTTTAATCATAAGCCTAATCAAATCCTAATCATAACCTTGAATCCTAATTGAATCATAATTATATTCCAACCCTAAACCTAAACCTAACACTAATCATAATTATATTCCAATCAAAACCTTAACCATAAGTGAACTCTAATTGTAACCCTAACCATAAGTGAACCCTAACTGTAACCCTAACCATAAGTGAACCCTAATTGTAACCCTAATTCTAATTGAACACTAAACCTAACCCTAATTAAACCCTACCCCTAACCTAACCTTAACCATAACCCTAACACTAATGCAAAGATTTATCCTAGAACCCTAATCTTAAACTAAACTTAATCCTAATCCTAATAGTAACCCCAAGATCTATCCTAGAATTCTAACCCTAACCCTAATTGAATCTTAACTCTAACCATGACCCTAACTCTAACTGAACATAAACCCTAACCTAACCATATCCCCAATCCTAACCCTAACACTAAGCCCAATATTTATCCTAGAACCCTAAGCTTAACTCTAAGCTTTATCCCAAAAGCATAACCCTAACCCTATTGAAACATAACCCTAACCCTAATTAAATCCTAACCATTATTGAACCCAAACATTAACTATAACCTTTATCAAACCTTAACCCTAACCTAACCTAAAAGCTATCCCTAATTTAATTATAACCCTAACCTTGACCCTAACATCA
Organism: Sequoia sempervirens; assembly: GCA_007258455.2. Lineage (NCBI taxonomy): Eukaryota > Viridiplantae > Streptophyta > Pinopsida > Cupressales > Cupressaceae > Sequoia > Sequoia sempervirens. Next base: position 521,229,070 of record VDFB02000003.1, on the reverse strand, counting down.
AGCTTTATCCTTGCTCCCTAACCCAAATTGAGCATGTAACCCTAATCCTAATTGACCCTAATTGAAATCTAACCCTAAAATAACCTTAGCATTAACCCTAAACCTAATTGAACCCTAATTTAAAACTGTAACCCTAAATGAATTATAACCCTAACCCTAATTAAATACTAATTTTAATCATAAGCCTAATCAAACCCTAATCATGGCCTTGAATCCTAATTGAATCATAATTTTATTCCAACCCTAAACATAACCCTAACACTAACCATAACCTTAATTGAACACTAATCGAAAACCAATTGAAACCCTAACCATAAGTGAACCCTAATTGTAACCCTAATGCTAATTGAACACTAAACATAACTCCAATTAAACCCTACCCCTAACCTAACCTTAACCATAACCATAACACTAATGTAAAGATTTATCCTAGAACCCTAATCTTAAACTAACCTTAATCCTAATCCTAATAGTAACCCCAATATTTACTAGACCCTTACCCTAATTGAATCCTAACCCTAACCATGACCCTAACTCTAAGTGAACCTAAACCCTAACCCTAACCCTAACCCTATCTCCAATCCTAACCCTAACACTAAGCCGAAGATTTATCCTATAACCCTAACCTTAACTCTAAGCTTTATCCTAGAAGCATAACCCTAACCCTAATTAAATCTTAACCATTACTAAACCCATACAGTAACTTTAACCTTTATTTAACCTTAACCCTAACCTAACATAAAAGTTATCCCTAGTTTAATCGTAACCCTAACCTTGACCCTAACATCAACTTTATTCCTACTCCCTAACCCAAATTGAGCCCCTAACCCTAAAACTAATTGACCCTAATTGAAATCTAATGCTAAACTAACCTTAGCATTAACCCTAACCCTACTTGAACCCTAATTTAAGACTCTAACCCTAAATGAATTATAACCCTAACCCTAACCCTAATTAAACACTAATTTTAATCATAAGCCTAATCAAACCCTAATCATAGCCTTGAATCCTAATTGAATCATAGTTCTATTCCAACCCTAAACCTAACCCTAACACTAACGATAACCTTAATTGAACCCTATTTGAAACCCAATCAAAACCCTAACCATAAGTGAACCCCAATTGTAACCCTAATTAAACTAACCTTAATTGAACCCTTAACATAACCTAACCTTAAGCCTAACTCTAACCCTAATTGAACCCTAACCCTAACCATAATTAAACCCTAACACTAACTATAATCCTAATTAAAATAGCTATAGTTGAACCTTAAGCATAACCCTAAGTGAAAAATTACTCTAAATGAACCTTAACCCTAGTTAAACCCTAACCCTAACCTTAACCCTAATCCTAATTGAACCCTAACCCTAATTAAACCTAGACTTGATTGAATCCTAACCCTAATTAAACTCTAGCCCTAATTGAACCCCAACCCTAACCCAAACCCTATTTCTTCCTAACCCTAGTTGAGTCCTAACCCTAACCCCAATCCTAAATTTAACCATTACCCCAACCTATATCGTATAACCATAATGTTAACCCTAACCCTAAATGAACCCTAACCTAACCCTAACCATAATTAAACTCTAATCAAAAACCCTAACTCTAACATAACCTTAACCATAATTGATTCCTAGGATAACTTTAACCCTGATTGAACCCTAACCCTAACACTAACTATAACCCTAATTAAAATACTTATAGTTGAACCCTAGCCATAATCCTAAGTGAACATTAACCGTAATCAAACCTTAACCCTATTTAAACATTAAGCCCCCAACCCTAACCTAAACTCTATTTGTTTCTAACCCTAGTTGAGTCCTAACCCTAAGCCCAATCCTAACCACAACCTATATCCCAGGCTATATCATATAACCCTAATGTTAACCTTAACCCTAATTGAAACTTAACCTAACCCTAACCATAATTAAACTCTAATCAAGAACCCTAGCCTTAACATAACTCTATCCCTAATTGAACCAAGTAACCTTAATTAAACTTTAGCCATGATTGAACCCCAACCCTAACCCAAGCCCTATTTGTTCCTAACCCTAGTTGAGTCCTAACCCTAACCCCAACCCTAAATGTAACCTTTACCCCAAGCTATATTGTATAACCCTAATGTTAACCCTAACCCTAATTGAACCCTAACCTAGGTAACCCTAACCATATTTAAACCCTAATCATGAACCCTAACCTTAACATAGCCTTAACCCTAACTGAACCCTTTTGAATCTTAGTCCTAATTGATCCCTAACCCTAACCCTATCCCATCCTTTATTGAACATTAAACCCTAATTGTAGCCCTGATCTAACCTTAGTCACCCTAACCCTTACTCCAAGCTTTATCTTAGAATTCTAATTGAACCATAACCCTATTTTTATGATAAAATTTAGTGTACATTAATTTGTTAAATATAGATATGGTAGTTTTAATATATTAATTTTAAAAACTTATTTTTATTTGTAATAATAAATTTATTATATTTTCTTCATATTTAATTTTGCAATTTTAAATTTATTTTAGATGTGCACTTATTATGGAAAGCTTTTATATTAGATTGTATATCTAGGTTGCTATATTTTTGTAAAATAATTTATTTGATAAAGTCTTAATTTTAAAATATTTCTCTCAAGATATAGATTAATTTTGAATAAAATAGAATATGGATGATTTTTTCTTTTTGCAATGCTTTAAAGTTTTTTTTTAAATATTGAATATTTTTTATGTGTGATAGAAAATTTAGGATATTTCCTTTTTATTTAAGTTTCTATTTTTAATGTTAAATACATTAATTTAGAATTTTTCTTAAAATAACATTCTCATTCCATCATAATTTTATTTCTATCCTATTATTTAAAAAATCATTTTACATGAAAGAATTTTTTTTATATTTTCAATATTTTTTAATTTTAAGTATATTAATTTAGAAACTTATTTTAACATGCAATAATAAATTAAGGAAAGTTCTTTAATACTTAAGTTTCTAAATTTTAGAAACTTCTTTTTTGAGAAAAGTTGTTAAATTTTAGAAACTTTTTTTTGAGAAAAGTTTTTAAATTTTAGAAACTTCTTTTATGTCTAGTAATTTGCTTATTTTTAAATATCTCATCTTTATAAATTATTATTATTTTTTATTGTAAGAACTTACTTAAATAAACATATATAAAAAAGATCAATGGATATCTCTTTTAGAAAGATCTTAGATATTTTATTTTTTAAGCATATTAATTTAGAAACTTACTATTAAATTTTAAAAAAAATTTATATTCCATATTTTATTTTTGTTTATACTTAGTTGCATTGTATGATTTAATATAAATTTAACTTTAAATCATTTTTATCAACAATTTAAGTCAATAATAAAACATTTAAATTTAATATTATGAAGTGAAATGGAAATTCCTATGCTTTTATAATTATTATTATTAAACATTGAATTCTTTCAAATAATTTTCTAAAAATCAGATATCATTAATATAAAAATAGTTCAATAATTTTCTTTTTCAAATTACTGTTATTCTTAAAATGCCTAATACTCGAAGCTTAATATTTTTTATATAATTGCTATTTTTAATACATAGTTCTTCCTCCTTCTGTGAACAAGGACCATTATCATTTCAAACATTGAGAGAGCTCCTCTACGAAAAATAGCAACAGGACTACACAGGACTTTTCGGCGAAGGGCTTGGCGGAATAGCCATTGGCAAGGCTTTGGGCAAAGCTATGAATAACAGAAACGTAGGTTTTATTTTGTGAGCAACACATGCTGTCAACCATTCATAGCCGGACATAGTGTCCAAAAATATGATCACCTGAAACAACATGGGTTTCTTTCTGATACTGCTCTAAGCTTTCAGGCCACCAAAGCTTCCACAACTTCAAGAGCAAATCTGCAACGATTCTCCAATGTTCCGCCATAATGATCGATTCAATCGTTTACACTGTCTTTCATGAACTGGTCGATAAGGTACCCATGAACCCCATGGATTTCAACCCCGTTGATCCCTGTTAGGAAATCTACTTATTATGGCCACAAAAGAACATTCCTTCTACAAATCGCTGTAGCCACAAATAAGAATAAAAACATACCTGCATCGATAGCATTTCTGTCTAAATTTCGAAAATCTGCAACGATATTGGGAATTTCCTCTGTTTTCAAAGGCCAAGGAGGAGAGAAATCAGCCACATCCTTTCGATTCAGTAGACCGATCTTTCCAGATATTGGTTTGCTTGTAGACGAAACTGGAGATTGGCGATTAGGCTGATAATCTTCATTGCAATGAAACCAATACATATACATATACTATTTATTTTGCAGGTAAACCAGCCAAATTGAAAAAATAAAACAGGGGAAAGCATGAAAATACTGACCCACATGAGAAAATCTTCCACAATGCCAGATTTGACAGAAAAAAATGGCCCCCTTGTCGTGTACAGCCTTCGACCTGCTCCTCTGTCTATATATATTCCAAAATCAGAAACAACCATTCATATTGCCATTGGCAATTCCTGCATATTTATATTACCTTATTTGAAACAGAAGTAATTGTGCATGTTTATATTCTTAATTTATGTCAATGTATTTCAATTGCCCCTGGAGATCAATCTTCCTAACAATAGTATTGGTGCAGTGAAGGATTGGGGGCCTAAGAACAGTCAGCCAATCAACTCGCTCAGGACAAATTATTACAGACAATCTGAAACCCTCCGTCGATACTTTCTGCATTCTCCCTTCCCATTCGATCTCTCGTCTATTCTTACTGCCTGAACCCTGTTGAAAAACAAAAACTTAAATTTTTGTCTTTAAAAGATATTATTGCCCATCGTAAGGGGCGCCTACGAGGAAAAATAGTCTGCATCATTTATGCTTAACAGTATTCTGAATTTGTTTGTAACCGTCTGCAATGTAACCAACGGCAGCGCTTAAGGTACACACCCAGCAAAGACATGACGCATGGCTTATCAGCGGCCCAGGGGTTGCCTAGATGCCATTTTTATTCCTCCTATTAACAGTTCGTAGAATACGAACGATTTCTTTTTTCTTACACCGTTATTTCTGTTGGTCTCCTATAGAGGCCGTGCTGTCATTGTAGGCTTACACCTCTGGTTTACACCTCTCGCGTAATAAATAAATAAATAATAAAAATTTAAATATTTGCATAAACTAAAAGAACAAATAAATAAATAAATAAATAAAATTTATCGCAAAGAGAAATCAAAGATTTGATCACAAAGATAAATCAATCAAAAAAGAAAATTAGAGAATGATAACTTAGGGGTATTTTATATATATTAATATTTAATATATGTATGCTAGTTTATAATTAGTGACATTAAATATTTGAGACTTAATTTTTCCTATGTTATTTTCTCTCATAAAATATTTGATTAGTTTGAAGAAATCTAATAATAAAAAGATAACATTTTAGAATATTATTTCTATTTAATAACTTTAAAATTATAAGAATTTTTAATTTTCCTAATTTAAAATGTGTTAAAAATAATTGCATTTATATATCTAATATTGCAGTCAAAATTAAAATTATAAATAAAACTTCAACAATTAAAATGTTAATATTTTTATTTTTTTTAAGAATATATTTAAAAAATGAATCAATACTCATTATTTAAAGAAAAATAATATTTTAATTAATTTTATTTTATATAGAAAATTTCAATATTATTTGTATTGAATAATAAACTGTTTGATGATTAAATAATTAATAATTTTTTTATTTTATTCAATAAAAATAATTATGATTTTACTGTATGTATATATATAACTTGATTTAAGGAGTAGAAGAAAATACTAAATAAAGATTTTTGTTACATACGGTATATTAAAATATATATATATATATATATTTAGAATAAAAATTTGTTAAAAATAATTGTGTAATTAATGAAAAGTTAATATTTTAATTAACTCTAATTTATATAAAAATCAATGTTACTTCAATGAAATATTAAATAGGTCGATGATTAAATAGTTAATAACATTTTTTGCACTTACATAAACATGCAAACAATTATATTCACACATACATTCATAGATACATACATAAGTAATATCTTGAGTTACATACACAAGAGTTTTTGAAACTGCATTTAAAATGACAAAAATCAAATAAAAGAGATTTGATGAAATAAAAAAATCAAATCAAAGAGATTTGATGAAACAAAAAAACAAATAAATAATAAAAATAATTCAAATATTTGCATAAACTAAAAGAATAAATAAATAAATAAATAAATAAAAAATAATTCAAATATTTGCACAAACTAAAAAACAAACAAATAAATAAATAAATAATAATTTTGATCACAAATAGAAATTCAAGATTAAAAATAAATCAATCAAAAAAAGAAAATTAGAGAATGATAACTCTAAGAGTATTTTATATATATTAATATTTAATATATGTATGCTAGTTTAGAATGTGTTAAAAATAATTATATTTATATTTTCAAAATTACATTTAAATTAAAATTTTAAATGCAACCTAAACAATTAAAATGTTAATATTTTTATTTATTTTTAAATATATTTAAAAAAATAAACCAATACTAGCTATTTAATGAAAAATCAAATCTTAATAAATTTTATTTTATATAAAAAACCCATTATTACTCTAATGAAATATTAAATAGTTTGATGATTAAATAATTAATATTTTTTTTAAAATAGAAAATAATTATCTTATTTTATTGTATGTAAATATACATTTATATATGAACATAAAAATATGCATACATATATAACAATTTGATTTAAGAAAGAATATCATATATATAACAATTTTATTTAAGTGGGAGTAGAAAAAAATAATATTAAGCATGGATTTTGGTTACATGTGGTACCTTCAAAAAATTTAATTTATTTTTAACATTTAAAAATGATTTAGAAAAAAATAAGATAATTGTATTTTTTCTGTATTTCTAAAAATAGGTATAAAAAATAAAGCAATATTCACTATTTAATGAAAAATAATATTTTGATTAATATAGAAAAGTTCAATATTACTTTTAATAAAATATTAAATTTTTTGATGATTAAATAATTAATAACAATTTAATTTTTTTTATAGTAAATAATTATCAAGTATTTTATTAAATCATACTCTCTTTCTCTCTCACATATATAAACACGCCCATAATTTGAGTGAGGCATTCAGGAATGGAAAAAATATTAAGCATGGGTTTTGGTTACATGTCATACACTACGTCCTTCATAAAATACAGTATGAGCCACATATAACTATAATAAGTCTTTCCTGCAATTATCAATTTTTTAAATGATATCTAGATTTTGAAGAACCACCATCTATCCAAAAAGGCCTATACAAAAAGTGAGACTTGGCCTCAAGGAGCCCCCAATAACCTACCTAAACTTAAACATCAGTGACAATATAGTTTGACTCTTAATTAAAATCTAAGGAACCACAACAATTACAGTTAACCCACATCGTTTGAATAGAAAATTCCACATTAAGAATGTTTATAATTTATTTTAGGCTCATGTGCATTTTTCCTTATTGATCCATGAAATGATGGAATTGGTTCGAGTAGCAATCATGGATAGATTCATTATAGTTTTTGACCCCTAAAAAACTTCATGGATTATAAAATCTATATTTATTATAGAGGGAATTGCTACATATTTGAGTACTTAAGCAACATCAAATACATTTTTTCTACCTACCGAATGACTTGGATCAAGAAGTAAGGAACTCGTGGATTCTCTTAGACCAACACATGGCATTCCATCCATATCCATTGAAAATATCTACATTCAAAACAACTAGATACATGCAAGTCAAGATTTGTTTTATATTTCTAATCATTTATAAATATTTTTCTCATTCGAGCATCAACACGAGACCAATAGAATATATTGCAAGCATAATCATGAGACTAATAATAGCTCCATTTTTCTCATTCGAGCATCAACATGAGACCAATACAATATATTGCAAGCATAACCATGAGACTACTAATAGCTCCTTTCGAGCACACAGACTAGAAACCACCTATGAAAGACCAAGAGTCACAACTTAGAAATCCACTTATTTAGAAGCCACCTCCACATTCGAAGCCAACTCTAGAAGACCAAGATTCACAACTTATAATTCCATATTACATGTCCCACTAGGATTTGAACTTAGGTCTCCATATTGAGAACTCAATTCTTTAACCAATTAAGCTCAACCCCTTGGACTACAAGTCAAGATTAGAAATTTCTTTCTCGATATTTTTTGTAAATTTCTCTACCACCTCAGCAATATCCTTTCTAATTTTAATTTCTACCCTACCTCATCTCTCTTTTTTCTCATCTCTCCTATTCTCGTTAATCTCAATATCTACCATTTTCAACTATGTTATGAGGATGATGACAAGGCATTTTATAATGAAGTGTTGTAAGGAATTTTTAATCATTTTTAAATGGTCAACCAATCCCTTTGAGCTTCCTCCTACCATCTCACACAAAGGAATATAATGATTACTCAATATGTCTATTGATAAATTTTACACAACAACCTCATATCTTATCTCCTCATAATACATAGCCAAATCAACAAGTATGTGTTGATATTGGATGATTCAAATCATTTTCTTAGGAGACATTTTAACTATATTGATACTACTAACCACATATCAACCATCCCTCAACACTAGAAAACTACAATCTCTCATCCCTTATCAAACTAATTAAAATATATTTTTAACTATTAAATTATTTAATAATTAAAAATAAAAAGACAAATGTTAAGTTGATTCATTCAATCATTAAATAATATTTTAAATACTTTATTTTTTATGTAATTATTTTTATTAACCAAACTAATATTAGTTTCTCAATATTATTATATAAATTTATTTATTTATTAACTATAATGTGTGGGCTCTAAAATTTACTAGTAAGATTAACATAGTGTTTTTAAAAGAAGGGGTAAAAAATTATTAAATCAATAGAAAACTAGTACAATAACTAAATAATCAAACCCCATCCACCAGAGGCCCAAGAAGACTAGATCAAAAACCACAATAAATCCCAAAAGGAGTCAAAGCCACATGAAACTCCACCAAGATCCCTCATTAACAATGCATATCCTCTTACTACTTCAAGGCGTGAACTGGTTTCTGCATGGCTTTGTGTGATTTTGGACCAGACCACGGATCTTTCGTTGATGATTAAGATTAACTCAAAGTTGGGAGTGTGGCCGGAGCAGCAGGTTGAGTTTGAATATATCCCCTTTGCTTGCTTCCACTACAATAAGGTGGGGCATTGGGCGAAGAAGTGTCCGTTGAAGCCTGTGGTTCCTCCTAAAAAGAACATGGCTCCTCCCAAGGAATCTAAAGTCTAGAAGGAGGTTGGTCAGCATCCTGATGCTAATCTTGAGAAATGCTCTACTAAGCTTGTTGAGGGAGAGCCTATTAAGGGAGTGGGGTCTGAGGCCATTTCTCCTAGAGTTTTTGCTTCTTTTGTTGAGGAAGTTCCTATGGCGGAGGTCAGGGTGTTGGAATCTGCTGAAAGGAAGTTGGATTTGGTGGAGGTTGGTGATGTTGACTCATTGGCTCTGGTGGTTGCTGAGCCGAAGAAGGTGACTCCCCTGAAGATGGTATCTGAGGAGAATTTTCTTTCTTTTAAAGTGGACATGTCGATGTCTTTGTTAGTAGTGCTAGAGGAGAGGAGTGAGGATTTACCCTTCATTGAACCTCTAGTGGAGTCGGTTGCTAAAAAGCTGGTGCTCACCTCTTCTGTCATGGATTGCTCTAACTGTGCTTCTCAGGAGGAGGAGTCTTGGACAACTGTTCTTCCGGCCTCTAAGTCTCATTCTAAGAAAAAATCATTTCCTATGGGGTTGGAGATGGCTACTCAGAATCACTTGAAGCTAGATTGTGGCTCAGAACCTAGGGGCAAAGGTAGACCTTCATTGCAGAAATTAAGGGAGAGGGTTCGCAAGTGTGAAATTGTTTATGGTTCACAAATTACTCTACTTGAGATGGACCTGAATGGCCCCTCACAGAATCTTTTATGAAGATCCTCTCGTAGACTATTAGAGGATTGAATAATCCTCAAAAATAGGATCTTCTTGCTAATATGGTAAGAGATCATCGGTCGGATATTATTTTGATCCAGGAGACTAAGATGAGTGTTGAAAAGGTGTTTAAGATTAAGAACAGGTTCTTTAAAGAGTGCGGGTGTCAAGTTGTTGACTCTGATGGTGCATCTGGTGGAGTGGCAAATTTTTGGAATCCTAATGTGGTGGTTGGGATGGAGTTGTTTTCTTTTGAAAATCATGTTGCTTCTTCTTTTTTGTGCTTCAAGGAAAAGTTCTCCTAGGTTTTGTCTAATATTTATGGTCCCAATTTTAAAAGTTCCTGTAAGCATTTTTGGGATCGGTTGAATTCTTTTAAGGCTCAGTTCCATTTTCCTAACTAGCTTGTGATGGGGGATTTCAATACCCCATTCAATGATGCTAATAAAAGTGGGGGTTCTCAGATTGTTGATGATAGTCAGCTTGATTTAATGAATTTTATTAATGTAAATCTGTTGTTGGACCTGGATTTGGGGGGAGCTTGAGCTGGGTATGTGCAGGATCATGGTGGGCCAAAAAGTGGCGATATGATGGGTATGTGTAGGGTAAGTGGATGACGACTTTTTTTTAACCCAAATTTGATAAAACAAAAAGAGTTTTTAAAGGATATTCTCAGCTTTCCACCAATATAAATTATGCTTTACTTTGAATTTAATAAATAATTATTATTCATTTTCTATTTGAATTATGACTAAAGTCCTGATTGATAGGCTAATTGAAAAACATCTATAGCTTTCAAAGCGGTATCACATTTTTGAATCCAAAATGTGTCACATTCTATGCTTACATACTATAAGATTATAAATAAATAAATTGAATTTGAATTTTGACCAAGTTAAGGTGGTTAGACATACGATTTTTATATTTTTAAAAGTTGTAATAAAAATTCAAAATTAATTATTTATGGAAAAAATTTACAAAAAATATATGCATCACATCGAGACATGAGTCCTCTACTTATATCTAAAAATTATTAAAAAAATATTATCATTTTATTGTGGTTAGGGTGGTCAGACAAACACCCACTTCTTATTTTTTCCCTTAAATTTAAGTGCTACTACATTGAAATTTCAAATTTTCACCAAATAGATTTTTTTCTTTTTAAATAAACCTAGTATTTTAGAAACTACATTCAATTTTCTACAAATTCTATTCTTACATATTTTTTAAATAATATAGATAAGTTATTCAAATTTTTATGTCAAGTTGCCTAACTCTGATTATTTTGAATTTTTCGCCACTTCAGGGCCTGGTTTTTCCATGATGATCCTACACGTACCTTCCTACACTTGGTCTGATAGGTGGTCTGGAGATGCTCTGATATAGGTTAAATTGGATTAGACCCTTATCTCGTTGGATTGGCTGCACTTTTATGCTTGTTCTTTGTCTGCTCTAACCAGGGTTGGTTTGGACCACTTTCCTATTTCTTTGAATGCTGATCCTTTTGGTCATAAAAAGGCTTTTCCTTTCAGATTTGAGAAGATGTGGATTGATCATCCTAATTTATGTCTTAAGATTTCTCAGTGGTGGAATATTAATTTTGATGGTTCGGCCATGTTTAAAGTTGCCAAGAAATTGGCTTCAATGAAGCATAATTTGATTCGGTGGAATAAGGACTCTTTTGGTAATATCTTTGAGGAAAACTTGGTTGTGAGGTCTAAGTTGGATATTGTGCAGCAGACTTTGTAGGCTTCAAGGGACGATTTTTTGTTACTTCAGGAGGAGAGTGTGCTTTTGTCCAAATTTCATAATATTTTGGCTAGAGAGGAGGAGTTTTGGAAGCAGAGGTCACACGCTATTTGGCTTCTTAGTGGAGATAAAAATATGCAGTTCTTCCATCTCACTACCATGAAACATAGATCTTCGAATAGAATCTCTAAAGTGGTGGTGGATGATTCTTCTATTGAGGAAGATGATGAGATTAGATCTGTAGCCCATTCCTTCTTTGAGAATATTCTATCTGAGGAAGGTTCGTTGGATCTTGTTTGCGAGAAATATTTTCTTAATGTTATTCCTATTTTGGTGTTGGAGGAGGAGAATGATTTCTTGACTTCGATTCCTTCAGATGAAGAAATTTGAAAAGTTGTGTTCTCATTTGAGGGAAATAAATCTTCAGGTTCGGATGGTTTCCTTTTGTTATTTTTCCACTATTTTTGGGAGATTATCTCCAAGGATGTTATCAATGCCGCAAAGGAATTTTTTGGTAGTAGAAAGCTTTTGAAGGAACTGAAATCCACTTTTATTGTGTTAATCCCTAAGAAGCTTGGTACTGAGAGATATGGTGATTTTAGACCTATTAGTTTGTGCAATTCTATTTATAATATATTCTCTAAGGTGCTTGCTTTGAGGTTGCAAAGGGTGTTATCGAATATTATTTCTCCTCAATAGAATGGGTTTGTGCCTAGTTGGCAGATTTTGGATTCCATTATCACTGTTCACGAGAATATTCACTCTCTGAAAGTCAATAAGAAGCCTAGTCTTATTCTGAAACTAAATTTGGTCAAATCTTGTGATCGGGTGAATTGGAGGTTCCTTTGTAGTATCCTCAAGGCATTCGGGTTCTCGGATAGGGTGTTGCAACTGGTATGGCAGTTAATTTCCTCTCCTTCTTTTGCAGTGCACATTAATGGTTCTCCTTTGGCCTTTTTTAAAAGCTTTCGTGGCTTGCATCAAGGGGACCCTATCTCTCCTTTTTTGTTCATTATTATGGTGGAATCTTTGGGTCGGTATCTCCTCCAGGTGGTGTCTAATTAGGATTTCAAAGGCCTTTACCTCTCATCATGCCAGCTTTGTTGCTCTCATCAAAAATTTGTGGATGACACCATTATTCTTGTTGAGGCTTTTGTGGCAGCGGCTAAGTCTATCTGCCTTATTCTTCAAAATTATGAAGCTACATCGGGTCAGAAGGTAAGTTTGCCTAAAAGAACTACTTTTTTTCTTAATACATTGGAGCTTTTCCAATTGAGGATTATTGGTATTCTTGAATGTGGTATTGGGGAGCTCCCTTCTTATTTTGGGATTCCTTTATGCTCTAATGGTGTTCCTGACTCCTTTTGGAATAGTATCAATTATAAGTTTAACTCAAAACTTGCTGGATGGAAGGGTGCTTTGCTTAGTCAAGAAGAACCTGTTGGTTTATGCCTTAAGTTTGTTCCAAATTCCTAGAAGATTTTGGGAGAAAATTGAGTGAATTCAGAAAAGTTTTTTATGGTCTGGTGTGGAAGAGAAGAAAAGGTTACATTTGATTTCTTGGGAGGAGGTGTGTAGAGTTAAATCTCAAGGTGGTTTAGGGCTGCATAAATTGAAGGATTTTAATTTAGCTCTGATGGCTAAATAGTTATGGAACCTTCTTGTGTCTGATAAAGAATGGGTGGCCATTTTTGTTTCTAAGTGTTTGAGGGGTGTGGATAAGTTCTATGACTTGTTTAAGGAGAACTTTGTTCCTTCGCAAGGGTCAATCCTGTGGAACTGTATGACCCAGGTTCGCTCGACTATGGCTACTAGCTTGAGGTGGACTTTGGGCAATGGAATGTAAATGATTTTCTTTTGGGACAACTAGTGGATAGGGCATGGGCCTTTGAAGGATGAACCCTAGGCAGCTCCTTTCATGGATTTTTGTGTCAAAGAATGGGGTGTCTTGGTTGCTGATTATATTAGGTAGGGTAGATGGATTGGTTTTTATGTGGTTAATAGGGATTTGAAGCTGCTTGCTGATTTTTTGTCTTTGATTCATATTCCTTTGGAAGTTCAAGAGGATTCTATTATTTGGCGATTTACTTCCAATGGGAAGTTCTCGGTGTCCTCTACTTTTTCTTTTTTGACTCGATTAGTAGGTCCTCTACCTTTCTGGGGTTGTTTTTGGAATGGGAAGTTGTCTAAAATTGATATCTTCTTTTGGCTTTTGTGCCAAGATAAGATCCTTACCCTGAATAATCTGGTGAAAAGAGGTATGGCTTTTCCAAATAGATGTTTCTTATGTAAGGAAAATGTGGAGGATTATCTTCACTTGTTGACTAGGTGCAGTTATACTTGGGATGTTTGCTCTCATATTTTCAATCTGTGGGAAATAGTGTGGGTGTTTCCTGAGTCCTTTGTTGAATTATGTTCTCAATAGGTATCTCCTTCTCTAAACCTGGCCCTTTCTTTGTTGTGGTATCTTATTTTTCTGCATGTTGCTTGGGGTGTGTGGAAGGAATGTAACAACAAGGTTTTTCGTCAACACGAATTGTCGCCTTCTAGGCACAAATTGTCACCTTCTAGGCTAGCCTTTAAAATCTGTAATGCTATCAAGGAGAATTTCATGTCTGAATTCTTGAAGATTCCTTCCTTCAATGTGAAAGTGGTGGTTTCCCCCTATGATCTACTTGTGGGTAAGAGATGGAACCTTTCTTGTGATCTTTCTAATCTAGTGAATAAAGTGAAAGATCCCAGGGAGGGGTTTCGATGGAAGGCTCCAGTGATTGGATGGTATAAAGTTAACTTTTATGGAGCATCTAAGGGAAATCTAGGGCCTGCTGGTTGTGGGGGAGTGTTACGTGATGAGAATATTAGGTTTGTCTCTGCAGTGGCGCTCCCTTTGAGAAACCAGAAAAACCATTTTATGGAGGTAGCAGCAGCCTATCATGGCCTTTTTTTGGCTAAAAATCAGGGGGTTTCTAAACTCTGGTTGGAGGGGGACTCTCTTAATGTTATAAATTTCCTCTTGAAAAAATGCCCTCCCTCATGGTCTATTGCTCATTTTATCAATGATTCTTTAATTATCCTAAACTCTTTTGAGGAAATTAAAGTTTCACATGTGTTTCATGAAGCTACTAGGTTGGTTGATGGTATTGCCAATGTGGGTGTGTTGGAGAGAGTTGATTGGGGTTCGTATGAATCTCTTCCTCTTAATCTCAAATATTTATTTAATGATGACCAACTGGCTTATTTTTAAGACTAATTTTTTTTGGGAAAGGTTCTTCATTATTTTTCATAGTTGGATTGTGTGCGAGGAACCTTTGGCCTGTATGTTTCATTATTATTTCCTTGGTTTCTGTATTATGGAGTACTGGCAGTGTAAGCAGAGAAGTACCTTGAATAACAAGCCCACATGTATTGTGGGTGTATTTTGTGTTGCTTTGTGGAGAGTTTGGTTTATTTTGTATTTTATTAACTCTCTGGTGCAATTGGGTTCTACAAATTTTCATGCCGCCATGGGTGGAGACCATTATAGAATTGAACCAAGTTCTTGTGAGGAATTCCAGACTAATCCTATTGTTTGGGAAAATTTGGAGTTGGGTGGGGTTACGCAGTATTTGTAGAGAATTCAAGGTCTGGACCCTGATGCTACAGATTTTTTGGTGAAAGGTTGGAATGGGAGGATGTTGCGATATAAGGGTGTGGAGTTTAAAATTGATGAGGAGTTTATTGCTGATTCCACTGGTCTGGCGGTCTCAGGGAGGAAATTTTACAAAGATAGGGGAGTTGCTAAGAAGGCCTTTATGATTTTTTTCAAATTCAACAAGAAGAAGAAGCTTCAGGAAATTGGGAGTGGTGCCTACACTCACAAGTCTCTAAAGCCACTATGGAGGGACCTCGTGTTGGCCATAATGCACTATTTTATGCTTGAAGGTAGATTCTTTGTTGTTTACAGCTACCATTTCATACTTTTGAATCATTTTAGGCACAAGGTGTTGGTCTCCTTTCCTTTCTACCTGTCAAGTTCCATGGAAAAGAGTATTGAAGATCACAGAAAAAAACCCTAAGAAGGTGATTTTGCATGAGGGTCTTATGAATCTCTTTTTTTCTCATATTAAGCTTAAGTTAATTGTGGTTTCTCCTAAAAACCCTAGTAAGAAGGTTGTTAAAAATTCAAGTTAATATACTGCAAAATCTTTCAAGGAATGGGTTGGTAGTTCTGAGGATGAAGAGTCAGAGTTTGAGGAAATTTATGTGGATGAAGGGGCTCTGAGGAAGGGAATGATGACTCGAAAGAGTGGAGCAAGGGCTATGAAATGGATGTGGAGTTGTGAGATACCATGGTGAAGTCTGTGAAGAATATTTTGAAAGGAAAATCTAAAGGTTCCAAGAAAGAAAAAAAATTGGCTAAGAGGAAGATGGAGGTGGCTCTTGGTTCTAGTGACAAACCCTCCCTATGTCCTGGTGGTGGTGGTGTGAAGGATGTTGATGTAGAGAATGTCCCTGTTGGGGATCCTTTTCCCGGGAAGGTGGAAATTTCATCTATGTCTGCTCTTAAGGATCTTGATGATGAGGGTTTGTGTTCAAAGGTTCCTAGTGTTGATGGTAATGATTGTTCTGTTGAGTTGTTGAATGAGCCCGGGCCTATGGAGGTGTAAGGGATGGAGCAGGGGATGGAGTCAGTAATGCATTCTTAGGGGGTTTCTACGATTGAAAGGTTTGTTAAAATGGAATGGCTGGAAGTGTTAGCTAATTTAGCTAACTTGCCTAATAAGGAGCAGATCAAGGTGGATGTTGTAGAGGTTGAGGACTCCCCTGTTGAAGAGGATGAGGAGCATAAAATGGATCGATCTGATGCTCCTTGTAACATTGAGCCGAATGATCAGCCTCCTATTAACTACGATGATGTGAATATGAACATGTTCTACAACCTTGCTGAGGATGGGACGAGGAATTTGCTATCTCTAGTGAAGTGGTTGTTTTCTGAGGTTAAGGAGCTGAATATTCAGGTGAAAGTTTGGTAGGATATTTGTGTTGATATGCTCCATGGTAATCAGAAGGAGTGGGCTATTAAAGGAAAAGTTATATCTATGAATTTTTCATGTTGGATAAGTTGGTTATTGATGTTGACCTTCTGGTGGTTTCTCATGAGGAGAGGATTTCCTCTTTGGAAATGTCGGTCAATAAAAGTTTAGAGGACTGTGTTTCCAATCTTGAGGAGAGAATTGGTAAGATGTGGGATGATTTAAGAATTGTGGTTAATATCAGCAATAACTCTCTGAAAACCACAGCTAGGGGTCTCTCAATTTTAAACAAGAAATCCCTTAATTGGACGGGTAAACCTCTTGACTTGGGTGAGTTAGAGAAAGTGATTTCAAGGAGATCAACTGCTCGAACCAGGTGGAAAAGAGGAGGATTCTACTCCAGTGTTAGAGAAATATGTGCAGGTTGGGTCGTGCCTTAGGACAAGAAGCAACACTAAAAAGAGAGTGGATGTCTCTTTGGAAGAGCTCAAAGATATTGTGGATATACAGGAGGTCATTAAGGAGAATATGGCCTTGGTGAATGTCTTGGAAAAAATATTGTAGCTGACACGTTTCTTTTTGCTGGATTAGTAGGGTTGCTGATGTTTTTGCTTTTGTTATTCTAATGGGTTCCTTATGTCAGCTTTTTGGTTTTTTGGGCTACTAGTTTGTATTGCGTAGTTTATCTTACA
The DNA here is from genome assembly GCA_007258455.2 of Sequoia sempervirens. Lineage (NCBI taxonomy): Eukaryota > Viridiplantae > Streptophyta > Pinopsida > Cupressales > Cupressaceae > Sequoia > Sequoia sempervirens. The sequence goes on along the minus strand of VDFB02000003.1, from coordinate 521,211,573 downwards.
GCTTTTTGTCTTTGTAAATGGTTTTGGGGCCCCTTCAAAACCTGATCTTCCTTATCAAAAATAATGCATATCCTCTAAAATCAACCTCTCCAATATTTGGAAGCACTCTAGGGACAGATGCTCCTAGCCATCACCACTCCAATCACTAATAAAATATGAGGCACATTTATTTAGGTAATACACAACATTGTTCCACTCTCTCAAGATGTGGACAAAGGAAATATAATCCAAAGAATTGCTCAGCCATTCAATCTATCAAAACAACCAAATCCAACTACCAATTCACTCCAACAAGATCCTTTTTATTTAACATATTAACCAGGATCTTAGTTTGAATCACATGTAATCTTGTACCACCAAAGGACATACCCCTTTTCTAGATCAATAAGGATAGAAAGAGCTTTCATAAGATTATTAGACTAATGACCCCTACAGATGGACAAGAAAAAAGAGTAGCAATACAATTATCCCTTCCCACACCTCCAACCCCAGGGTATGTGCAGGATCATGATGGGCCAAAAAGTGGCAATATTATGGGTATTTGTAGGGTATGTGGCTGACTACTTTTTTTTTACCCAAAATTGATGAAACGAAAAGAGTTTTTAGAGGAGATTCTCAGCTTTCCACCAATATAAATTATGCTTTAATTTGAATTTAATAAATTATTATTATTTATTTTCTATTAGAATTACGACTAAAGTCCTGATAAATAGGTTGATTGAAAAACATCTATAACATTCAAACGGTATCACATTTGTTGAATCTGAAACATGCGTCACATTCTATGCTTCACATACTATAGGATTAAAAAAAGAAAAATTAAATTTCATGAAGTTTTGACCAAGTTAAGGTGGTCAAACATACGAGTTTTTATATTTTTTAAAAGTTGTAATAAAAAATTCATAATTAATTATTTACTTGGAAAAAAATTACAAAAAAATATGCATCACATCTGGACATGAATCCTCTACTTATATATAAAATATTATAAAAATATATTATCATTTTGTTATGGTTAGGGTGGTCAGACAAACACATACTTCTTTTTTTTTCCCTGAAATTTAAGTACTACTGCATTGAAATTTCAATTTTTCACCAAATAGATTTTATATGTTTTTAAATAAACCTAGTAGTTTAGAAACTAGATTCAATTTTCTACAGATTCTATTCTTACATATTTTTGAAATAATATAGATAACTTATTCAATTTTTTACGTAAAGTTGCCTGACACTGATTTTTCTAATTTTTTTGCCACTTAAGGGCCTGTTTTTTCCATGATGATCCTGCACATACCCCCCAGCATGCCTGAGATTTCCCTAGGAGGACCCATCAGTATTAATCTTAAATACACTTGCACAAGGAGGGGACCATCCACCCTCTCTTTGGGTCTTTATTTTGAGGTTACTTCTCACCCTTGACAAAGTAGGAAATGAACCAACCCCAAATAAACAGAATCTTTGCATCATCTCCACCTCTTCAAAGTCTAAAGGGGTGTCCACTGCATACTTATCTTGGATAGTCTCTTGGATCATACCCAGAATCCTCTATCATATCTGCTACACCACAAGCTTTTTCCCCTAAAAGATTCTACAATTCGTTTCCAACCACATATGCCAAAGGATACAAGAAGGCCTAATATTCCAAGCCACCTAAAGAAAAAATATTAGCAAGTGGCCTTCCCAAACTCCTCCAAAATTCAACAAGAGAAGTAGCATGAAAATAGGCCTACTTAGATAAACATCCCACTATACCTGTACCAAATGACCCAAAAAAAGGAGCATTGAAAAAAAATGTGAGGAGGATTCCCCACCATTACCATAGAGAACACACATAAATGACCTCTAGAAACCATACTTCCACAAATTATCCTAGGTGAGACACCTATTATGAACAACTAACTAGATGAAGAAATTGTATTTAGGCTGAGAAAACTTATTCCACACATTCGTCCACCAAGGGACTTCATCTCCCCATAAATTTTTGTATCCAAAACCTAATATCTTGAGGCCACCGAGTACACCCTCTATGACCATGCCTCTAAGCTAGTATATCACTCTTCACCAAAGGTTTGCATATTATTTCTGTAAGAATATGAGATAATTCTTCTCGATCCTCCATAGTTCACCTCCCAACAACCATTCAGTAGATTCCTTCCACTTAAACACTTCCACTTGTCCCAATCTCTTAGCAACTTTGGAATCCTCCAACCTAGTCCAACCAACCTCCAAGAATCTAAGACATAGAGACTATAAGTGTGGATACAGGGAAATCCATCTCATGAATCAAACTAGAACAAGGCTTCATAACCCTTGTTATAAATCCAAAACAAAACTTGCTTAATTAAGTTGTCACCTTGCTTAATGGTATTCAAAATCATAGATACCTTACCTAATAGGTTGATCCTAGGCACATATTCACTCGTCACTCCCCCCAAATACTTAGAAGAGAGGATCTTGGCCCAAGCTTGATCTTGATTGGAGCTCCACCACTAATTACCACTAATAAATTTTAACAACCAAGGCCTGTGTCATGATGATAATATGTCTTAGGCCAAGGCCACCCTCTTGCTTTGTCCTATAAATAGTCTCCCATTTCACCAAACTCCACTTCAAAGAAGTACAATTTCCAACCCATAAAAAATTCCTTAAGTGAGCATCCAACTCCTTAATGAATCGTAAGATGGAAACTTGCACCATGCACCTATAAATAGGGCGATCCTAAACCACTAATTCCAAAAGAAATAATCTACCAACAAAGGATAGCCACTTGAGATTCCAATGATTGACTCTTCCACAAAAATTATCTAGAACATTTTATCAGGTCCCCCTAGGCAAGGGGCCTACAAAGAAGGGAATACCTAGGTAAACAAAAGGAAAATCACTAATTAAGAATCTAAGGATCTAAGATATTCTAGACTAAATAAGAGGAGTCATGCTGAAGAAAAAATTAAATACTTTGTTTCATTAATCCTCTTCCCCAAACCTACAAGGTAGATATCCAACACCAATTTGAAGTTAGATGTTTCTATGATTTTGGTAACTCCTAGAAAAGTCATTTCATCCATAAATTTTAAGTGAGAATGAGATGGAAGACTATCACCTCAACTCCACCCTTGAATAAGCAATTGTCTCACATGGGATTTTAAAATTCTTCCCAATCCCTCAACCATTAAAATTAATAAATAGGGTAATAGAGGGTCCCCCTACTAAAGGCCTCACAAAGCACCAAATAATGTAGAGATATCACAATTAACTAACATAGAGTATGAAGTAGAAGTAATACAACTCATCACCCAATTGACCCAGTTATGACCAAACCCAAAATCAATGAGCAATTTTTCTAAAAATGACCATTTAAATGATCATAAGCTTTGTCCATGTCTATTTTGATGAACATATCCTTATCCCTATAATTCTCCATGGAATTAATTTCCTCAGTTGTAATAACCACCCCATCCAAAATTTTCCTAACAGTCACAAATTTTCCCTACTCCTTGGAAATAACTCTATTAATCTATGGATTGAGTATCTCAACAATTAACATAGAAATAATTTTATAAACCACATTGCATAAGGAAATTGGCCTAAAAAAATCTAATGAATTAGTCCCTTCTCTCTTAGCCATGAGCATAAGAAATTTAGAATTCATTGCTCTCAAAAAAAAATTGTTTCTTTGCAACTCTTACACTACCTCCAATAAGTCATATTTAATAATCTTCCAAAATTCCTCAAATAATTCTATTAGAAAGCCATCTTGACCTAGGGCTTCCCCTTTCTTCATCTGGAGCACTATCCCTTCTAATTCATCTAGAGATATGGGGTTGATAATAATCTCATTCATCTCATTAGAAACAACTAAGGGAATACAATCCAAAATAATATAATATTCAACCACCGCACTAGGAGAGTCCTCCATGAACGTAGAAGAATAATGCATAATAGAATCCTGTGAAATATCTCAAAAGGAAGATAAAAGATCTCCCTAAGAAGACACTATTAAGGATATCATATTCATGTGGCTTCTGGCCTTTACTGAATTAAACAAGAAATATGTTTTCATATCACCCTCCTGAAGCCAATCACTATGAGACTTTTGTTTCCAATAAATCTCTTCCTGTAATTCCCATTCCAATAGCTCCTTCAATTCTTCAACTTCTTCTTTTATGGAGTCCTCAGCAATCCCAATATCTTTATTCTACCTTGTGATGGTATCCAACCAGTTTTGGGCTTCCGATTTAACCCAAAAAGAATCCCAAGACATTGCCTATTCCACTTCTTAAGCTGATACTTCACAAAATGAAGCCTCTTAATGAAGGAATACATAGCCATTCCATGAGCTAGCATACCATTACTCCACCAATTCACCATAATATCTTGCAATGAAGACTCACATAGCCACATCAATTATAATTTAAAAGGATTCTTAGTGGCGCAAAAATCAATCACTGACAATTTGATAGGCCAATGAGCATATCCCCTCCACTCCAAAATCTCAAAACTTGTTACCCATTTTTTTCTAAGCCAAAAACTAGAAACTAAAAACCTATCCAATCTCTTGAAGATAGAATCTTCACCACATTTCCTATTGCTCTAGGTATATATTCTATTGCTTATCTTTATGCCAATAAAATGCAAGAAAAGAATATTATCCTTAAATATCAAAGACGATGGCTCTTATCTATATACTCCCCTCTCTTTTCATCCAATAGTAATAGAATTAAAATCCCCAGCCAAGGTCCAAGGAAAAAATGCATCTATGGATCACACATATCGAATGTGATTCTAGAGATGGTATTTACCAAAATAATCAATCAAGGCATATACACATTACTGAGCAAGAAAACTTCTCCAAACTCAAAAATAGAGGCAACCATAAACATAGAATTTTTAATAGAAATCCACCAAAGAGGAAAAATATCATGTGGATCCCATAAATAGGAATCCCCTCCAACACTAGCCCTCCACCATAATTTGGAAGCAATGTTCATCATTCCTTTAACTGCCAACTTAGACTCCTGAATAAGCATAACATCTAAATAATGCACTCTAATCAATTTGTAAACAACCTTTTTCTAGGGATTTTCGCCAAACCCCTTGCATTCTAGGAAAGGAAAATCACCTCTGAGGTTTAGAAAAGTGGGAATTAATAGCCTTAACTGACCCTAACTCCACCAAATTTTCACCCATTAATTTTATTTTTTCTTGTTCTTTCTTTCACCCCACCTTGGGAGGATTATTTGGGCCACCCTTTTTAATGAAATTTTATTATATCTCTAAAGAGGGTGGGGATTTACTTCCTTTTCCTAGAACCAAAACCTCTAATTTTGATGTTTGAGCACTAATATCCAAAGTTGATCTCTTTATCAATTTATTTCTCTCAGAAGGCTCCAACATATAAGGAACGTCATGAATCTAGTTTGTGTCCATCTACAAAGTGGTGAGACCAACTTGTAGATAGTTTTTACTAGAAATCTCCTTGGACACTAGATGCTTGTCCCCCAACTTTCCTACCCTGGAGATAAAATCATTTGAAGACACCTCTTTCTAATCCAAGTCTTCCAAATCCTCAATCTAGTTATAGGTTCCCTATCCTTGTCTATACTTGAGGGTTCTCTTCTATCCTTTTCCTTTATTTTTGGGCTTAACCAAAAAACCCTCCTTATATATATCTCCCTCTAATATAGGGGCTTTCCCTTTGTCTAGCATCTACACTAAATGAGAAGGCACATTGGTTGAAACCCCATTGGATGAAGCTCATTCATGGTTAACCTTAGGAAATTTCCTCTATAAATGCACGTACTCATGTCAGATCTGTCACTAAAATGAGAGAGCTTCATATTCAAGCTATTGAATCCATGATGTGGATCCAAGAAAAAATTCTAAATAATATGATAGAGGGTTATTTAAATCAATTTCAATACAAATATAAGCATATTAAATTACCTTCTTATCTAGCATATGTTGTGACACACAAACTAACTTTCCCAACAACAAAGCAATCATGTCCAGAATATCATTCCTTTAGAACTCCAATGGGAGCCATGAGAGTCACACCCATAATATAACCATTGACAAAAGCTCATCCATTAGATTAAAACCAACATGTTAAGGCTTAATGAATAGATTCACCTAGTTCTAAAACCAATATGCATCTAGGTTGTAGTAATAGATGAGGTTTCACACCTGTCCATTTCACACAAAAAATACCACCATGCATCAATGTTCTCATTGGACCATGGAATTATGTATTACACTTTTGTAACTTTATTTTTCTTAATCTAATGTTATTAATGTTATCTAGGTCATAATTTTCCCTAGGGTATACTATCATTATCATGATAGAGGTCGATTATTAGAGGCCAACTTTGAGTTGATTATGATTATGTTTATTGAAGCCGAGTTTTACTCATATTGTCATGCTTTATGGAACACATATATTTCATTCAAAACTCACAGCATTATGTCGATACAAGACAGACTTTTTTGACGCCATGGAGAAGATTATCTTTGACTAAGTAAACATAATTTTCCATGTTTAATACAACTATTGAAACATGAGAATAAGCTGACGACTTTTTCAATAAGAGAGTAAATACTTGAACCAACTCATCCCCAGATTGAAGTTGATGAGTGCATGTTGTTGCATTTTGGTAATTGACTATTTCTTACCACATAGAAACCGTGCCAAAATAAGATGAGAGTGGAAGCTTTGGCACCACCTCTAGAAACTTGTTTTCTGTAGATGTCTTTTGCTGGAGAACAATTTGAATTCTCCATGTGCAGATTTGAATAATTCTTTGAACTTGATGTCAACTTAGCACTTGAGTTGATCTGTAGATGATTTTGTTGAGTATGAACTTGCTTAGCCGCCACCTTTTTACTGAGTTTTATGTATTGCTTTGCATGGATTTTGTTGACTATTTTCATGCCTAAACTATAGGCTGGGAAGTTACCAAGCTTCTCTATAAATAGAAGAGCCATTTCATTTGAAAGGATGCATCATTTGCATTCTTATTGCAAGTCTTTATACTGCTTTATTCCCACTCTATTTTTATTTGTGAGAGAGAGATAAAGTACTCTATTTTATTTGTAAGAGAGTTTCTACTTGAGATATGTGAGTTATCAACTTGAGGGTTAAAGTTCATTGTGACGTTCTAGAGAAGCTATTATCAAGCTTGCTACTATTGGAAAGGGTTACATTGTTGTCAATTATTTGGATAAGCGATAACAGGCATGAGGATCTTCTTCTTTGTTATTTTACTTATGAATGATGTTTTATCCATGTATGCTTGAATTGTCTTTTCCAGTATGTGCATTTAGAGAGATTAGAATGTCTTTGAAAATGAAATTGAGTCTTCTATGTTGTTTTTATGATGTGCTATAAGTACTCCATAATAGGAGATTGATGTTTATCATCTGGTATTATATACTAGATATGATTGAACTTGAGTGGAACATGTGATACACCTAGCTAGGTTATTATTTAACTAGAATAGCTTCTGTTTACTCCTAAGATTGTTTATCCAGTATAGGAGGGGTCTTGTGTACTTACTTGTTAAGTAGGTTTATTCCAAGTATGTTAAATGGTGATAGGTTGTCTTTGGGATGATATATTATCCATTGAAGTAAATACCTATGTAAGATGGCCTTAAGTCAAATCGGTCCTGAGTAGTGTATGCGATAGATGACCTTCATTTGAAGCATTGAATGAGAACACTTTGGCCAAAGTAGTGGGAATTTCTGAGACTCCACTATAGATAGTGAGATTCCTGAGACTCTAGTGTCAGTTCACCATGATCCAGTATTACATGCTAGTTCCAGATTGTGGGATTACAAGTTCTAGTTATGTAGGATACAACACTAGATGCTTAGTTGGTTGTCGATATCGATTAGTCTACCAATCTATTTGTCGAAGGGAAGGGTCATCTATTGAATGATAGATGTGCAGGGGACTGTATTAAGAGTCTGAGGTTGGCAGAAAATTTCTTGAGTGATACTTCTCCTCCATAACAGGCAACAAAAGAACTAAGATTTGAAAGGAAGAATCTTGGACTGCCTTATAGCTATTTGTTCCAAAGCTCATGGAGCTATGTATGTAAATGTGTGCATTCTTGTATTGATGTAATTTATGAATTATTGTAATGAAATGAAATTATGATTGTATTATATAATGCATCCTTGTTCGTATATTCTCAATAAAGAAAATAAAATTTTAATTGCAACGGATTGTTACATAGTTTATTTACTCGTAAGGTGAAAATTTTGAAATTTTTACTTCATTGAAGGGTTAGTATGTTACACAAGACAAGCTCGCTATTTGTTCAAAAGGGGAGTTAGACAATTTAAAGATCTTTGGGATTTTGATCTTTTTGACTGGGCTCCTTGGAACAGAATTAAGGAGCAGTATAGATTGAGTTCTAGTTATGAATAGTTCATCATTTTTATTCTAGATCTCTAGTGTCGGTGGACCTGACTATGAAGTTATGTACTTCAAGGGACTGCTATTTGTTTAGATATTGGAAATGGTTATCTTACAGTCATTTCAATAATTTTCCATTAAAAATATATATATTTGAAGTTGATTCCTAAATGGAATATTGCTACTCGTTTGAATCAAAAGTGGAAATGCATGCTTAGCACTAATTTTTGGTTTAAATTAAGTGCTCAAATACAACGTTCCAAAGCTAATTTTGACTCACAAGTGTTGGTTTGGAAGGTATTACACTACAAGCTACCTGTGGGTGATATATTGAAGTGCATTATGGTTCAACCAGCAAGTTGACCTTTTTGTAAGGGTGTGGAAAGTTTGAAGCACATTTTTTGGAACTGTGTATATGTTTAAAGGAAATGCTTTACTACTTTTAGAGACTTCTCAGCTATTTTTAATCATAAATTGACTTGAAAAGAGGTTGTTTTTGGTCTTGGTATGCAAAAGAATGTGATGCAATGTTTTCTAATAACTTTTATCAGGTAGCTAGTACTTTACGGATTTACTCTTACATGTGTCTTCGGGTGGTTGTTCTCTTTTTGTGGATCCAGGTTATATGTAAGATGAATGAGAGGGCTAAACAATAGTTGCAATAGATTAAAGATCATATAGTGAAGTTTCAACTAGACAATAAAGTTGGTCATTGTCAAAATGTTATACAAATTTTGTCTATGTAATTTTATTTTATGGTTGATATTTTGTACAGCTCTCTAAACATCATGTGTCTCTTGTTGGTCCTTTGTCAATGTACTGTTACTATATAGTTTTGGTGGCCTTGTTTTTCAGCTATCGTTGGTAGGTATATTCTTGTACAATTTTTTTCTTTGTTCAATACCAAAAAAAATGAGAAATTTTAAAATTCTAGAAAAAATATGAACTTTAAAAAAGATTGGTTAGACCACTACATACAACAAAAATTCTATCCTATTTCAAAAAAAATATCAAAAAATACCTTTGATATATGACTATTTTAGATGCTCTCAAAGTTTATCTATCCTATTAGATTAAAAAAAAACTTAATAAAGAGGGGTCTAGGGGGTTGGTGGTAGATAGGAAGCTTGCATTTAGCACACCAATAGGGTGGTAGAGGAAGGATGAAATTTCAAATCGAAGTGGCAAGATAAGTAGAAAATGAGTGGAGAGGTAGCTAAGCAATAGAGTGGAGGGTTTAAAGTGGGGTTTTACAATGGCTAGTTTAAATATTGATTACTAGCTTTTAAAAGGATAGAAATGGTTTTAAGTCTGTAGGAGGGGTGTGGGCCCTTAGGCCTACTACCATAGGGGTGGCAAGTATGGGGTACCAACATATCCCTTTACCAACACATTTGAAAAAAAGTTAATTGGATTTTTAAGTTTGTCTTTTTACATGATTCTGTTTATTTTTTAAATTAATTTGAAAAAATAATTTAGTTTTTTATCTATGCAGGAATTTGTATGGCACCAAGTTGCATGTCTTGGGCTAAAAAATCATCAATTTGATCTTCATATCAAATTTGATAGCTTAACGATTAATTCTTATTTTTTATGCTTTCAACCAAACCTTATAAGAAAAGCATCTCAAATCAAGCAAAAGAAACCTATAAAATAATTATTATATTAGCACTATGGTGGTTATTTTTATATTGAGTTCACCAAATTACAAGAAAAGAAAATAGAGAAAATATATAAAAGAAAGAAATAAACATTTAAAATATAATTAATCTATCCAAGGAAACCTCCAATTGAGTAATGAGAGGAAATGCACCCAAAGAAACCATTATTGAACTGATCCAAATGATGTTGCTTCAAAGTATGTATTTGGATGCTCTCAATTCATATAACACAACATTAGTATTCTTTGGATGAAATATTTAATAGCATATGTTTGCAAGGAATGTGTTCTATAAAAATGATGGTTGAATGCATAATTTTTTATATATTTTTGAAATAAGACTAGATGAATGAGATTTAATATTAGATTGCATAGATTTTCAATTCAATATATAGAGAGGTAGCAATCACAAAGGAATTGAGAATTATTTTAATTTTTTATTATAATAATGGTTACTACTCAGCTAAATTTGATAAGTGAGTTAAAAGAAGTTAAGAATTTGGAAGTTTGAAGTGTATGGAAGAATTGAATAATTGCATGAGAGAGTGAACTAATTGCAGGGGTCACTTGAGTGATTTGAATAAATGAATGGACTAAATACATTGATGATTTAACTAGTTTTAATTAATTTGTTAACTAAATGAAATAAATTTTGAGCATTTATTTTTTTACAAAATAGATAATTGGGGAATATTAGGTAGAATTTGACATTTATTTAATTTACTAATGGATAATTGAGGAATAAATGAGTGAATTTAATCAACTAATGCTAATTTTTTGCTACATGAATTAGGAGCATCTGTAGTACCCCTTTGTTTTGCTTATGTTTCCTGACAGTATGTTTTTACTTTGATAGACCCTGATACATTATTTTGATGTATTTGATCACTGACAGTAGAGCGATGGTGGATTTATTTTATGATGTGATGATACACTATTTGGTGGTGATTATTTCTGACATGCTTTATGTTAGCATAGATGTTTACTTGAGATGATATTTCTATATATGCTCATGGTAGTTTAATTGATATTTATTTTGTCAGTTCAATGTAATATTGTATTGGTGAAGAGAACAGTATTACATCACTCACTTGTGAGTGCCTTGTGATTCCCATGATATTCTCTTCACGGTGTGTTTGACTTATGATGTATATACATGCATGACATATGTCTGATTGCAAGATTGTAGGTACATGACATCGACTCCACCTGGTTTCACAGGTCTGAGTGTGTCCAGGCTCAACGGTAATGTTGATTGGAGATAGTAATGAGGTTTTTCCTAGTCTAGCCACAAACCTAGTCACAGTGTGTTATCAGTTTATGTCTAGTATGTTTGGTTGTCACATCTACATTTTCCTTATTAATTATTATTTATCTATACAAGGTTTATTTTATGAAATTATTGTTAGATTAATGTTCTTAATGATTCTGTGTTTATTTAATTAATTTTAAATAATGTTGTTAAAATATTTTTATTTTAGTTAATTAATTAAATTTATTTATTTGGTAAAATAATTTATTCATTGTGATTAAATTTGTTTTATTAAGTAAATAAATTAATTGATTATTTTTTCTTGATTGAGTGAATAGTTTAAATATAAATATTGGATGCTATTATGTGAGTTGGAATTTTAAATTTGCATAAAGTAAATGATATTAACTTTTGAATTTTTAAATTAAAAAAATGGTATAAATTCTTTATAATTATCAAAAGAAAATATATGAGAGTTTGTTAGAAGACATTTTATATTAGCCATATGTGTGAGTAAAATTAAATGCAAAACTCTTGTTGAAAGATTATTCTTGGAGAGAATATTGCCAGAACTATGAAAGGTAAGAAGTCACTTCACGGAAGAGAAAAAGAAAAGAGGAAATTGCTAGAAAGTTATTTTTGGGATTTTATTGGTTAAAATTGGAAGAGGTTCTCGAGAATATTTTTGGTTCAGTATTTTGCATCTTTTTAGAAGTGGAGATTTTGGAAAGGGCTTTGTAAATTGAACTTAGAAGGTGAAGCTTTGCACCAACCTTCAAATTCTTCAAGCTTTAGGAAAATAGGCATAACGCCCCACCACATGACCCTAGAGGAAGTTGCAATTAACTACTCAAACGTACTAATTTTTTTTTGTTTAAGTATAACTAATCATGCAAGATCACTATCCATTGCCAACAACCTCTAAGGTTACGAGACTGAGATTACTTTAAAACCCAAACAAGAAACATGAATAGCAACATAACATTTAATTATTTACAGAATTAAGAACTCATACATTTCATAAATGAAAAATTACATCAAAGGATAAGAGATACCACATGTTTCAATAACAATTATTTACAATAAGGTTACAACTCTCATTCCCCAAATGAGGTAAATCCAATAAACATGGTTACAAATTACATCTTCCACCTCGATAACATAAGAGGGGAAATAAAATACAATAATCAATAGAAATGAATAAAGCATGAAAAGAAACTGGATCCCACGAGCTCTCCAACTATAAATCTCATCCACACGAACAAGAAGATGACCCAACGGATAAAGGTGCACATTCCACCCAACCAAGTGGTACCCAAAGGCCCACCCCCCATGCTAGGAGATAGTAACAAGGAATCCTATACAAGACCACCTACCTCTAGACACAGGCTAACTCACACTGACACAACCAATCACATGAACCATACAACCATAAGATTAACACAAGTACAACTCTAACATCACTAACATAAGTCACATTGCTTCCTGAAATAAAAAAGATCGAGTATGATAAGAAGACCATACACATAAAATCACGTACCAACTATTGTCGTAGAAAGAGTGTCATCACATATCTCAACATGGGATCTCCTCTAGGAGTCTTCATAGGCTCCAGCCCCCACTCTGAGTTGTCCTGGTGGCCTCTACCGAATCTCGGCACCCATGCTCACTCATGAGGAATCAAATACCTCTTGTAAGGACAAGATAGATGACCTTGTCATTCTAGGCCTTCCCATCTCATCCCAAGTCTATACAAGCCCTTGCATCCATGAGTGAGGCTCAATTATCTTAATTAGTGTGAAATACTACCTAACTTCTAAGTACATTAATTTAGTTATCACTTGATTAAACCACTTATGAAGCTTTCCCAGTTTACCTCTTTGGGCTCTAGCCCCTAATAGAAGCCACTCTTCTACTTGACAAGAAACCAACATGAAACCAATCACCAAGGGAATCCCAAGTGCATACCAACAAGATAAAACCACTCCAACTCTAGGAGGAACACATAATGAAAGTCACTCCAAATAATTGGAGGTGACAAAACATATAATCCACTCCTTCCAAAGGAGGCACAGACTACATAACCCTCACCTAATCCCAAGGAGGCACAAACCATTCTCGTTCGTGAAAACCAGGAAAAACAACATGATACATCTATACTCACTACCCAAGACAATCCAAAGGTTGGCTAACATTTTACGACAAGTCGTGCACAATTAACTGAAAAGCCCCATCTGGAAGACTTACATAAACAAATAACTCAATTTCCCAACATCGAAAATGAACGAAAACATCACTTAGAAAGCATTTTAGGCAACTCAATAACCTAATGTTAGGATTTCCTAAATCCAAGCCAAGCAATGACATAGTGCATGAAATCAATTTAATTAACATTATTGCACATACTCAAAAGTAAATCAAATCACATTGGAAACATTAAGGAATTGAAAAACTAATAATTTAATATCATAATTACTTTATAACAAAATACACATTTACTTGTTCGATTTAAATCATAACATTTTAAAATAACTATCTCTCCTTTGCTAAATAAATCATTCTAAAATCCATTAATCTTGCTATTAACACATTACATTAAAATCCAATATTTGTTCTATCAAATAAATTATTTTTATAATAAATTCAATAATTTGACTATGAACACAATACCTTAAATTCCTCAATTATATTTATATCATGCCATTGAAACAACAACAATTTTAATATGTGAATAAATTTAAATGTATATAAATACATTTAATAAAATTGATAACCCAGCTATATATATAAAAAAGATAATATACATATATATATACATAATATATATATACTTATGCATATTATATATATATATATATATATTTAATTATTCAAAACCTATATATAATAATATTCTAATATTATATAATATAATATTAAAATATATTTAAAACCTATATATAATAATATTTTAATATTATATAATATAATATTAAAAAATTAAAATATATTTAAATCTAAAAAAAATGAAATTTTAAAAAAAAGTCAAACACGAGTATAGGGGCGCGCGACGAACCTAGGAGGTCGGTTGTGTTAACCACAGTCGAACCCATGGTTGTGGTGCGGCTGTGTTAACCACAGCCAAACCCACCATAGTGGGTGGCGGCTTTGTTTAACACAGTCATTCCCTCCACCGTGGGTGGCCGTGGGGGGCGCTAGGCGAGGCTCCCTCCACCATGCCTCCCATGGGGCACGGTGGGGATGAGCCCCCAGCAACCCCAAAAGAAAAAAAATCATTTTAACAATTTTTTTTAAAAAAACGAAATTCCCAAAACTCAAAACCATGTGGGTTTTTCTCAAAAATCCGATTTTCTTATCTATTACAATAGGGTTTTTGTTTCCCAACGAAATTTCACAAATACATAATATATATATAATTTATATATGTATATATGAACTTTTCAATATATATATATATTTATATTTCTCTCAAATTTAACCAAATAACAGTTTAGAAGAGCAAATAAATTCTAAAAAGTTGTTTACAGCCATAATACCATTTTTCTTTTGAAGAAATTCATTTCTAAACTGAGGTTTTAAGTTTTGAACCAAGATTTGAACATGGGTTTTCACAAATGTTTCCAAGCAAGTCTTCAATTTGAAAAAACAAGATTTCAAAGCATTTACAACAAGAAGGAACCTATGATCTAGAAGTTTGATGAATAATTTGATGTTGAGCTTCTTGCCAACTCCAAAACTCCAAATCTCCTTCCAAGTCTCCACCTTCAAATCCAAGATTCAATCCAACCAGAACAAAACCCTCTTTTCCTTTACAACAATTTCTCTCCAAACTTCAAATTTCTAAATCCCCAAAATCCAAAAAAAGGAATGGCTGCCATAAGTTTTCCCCAAATTAAAAATTGAAAAAAATTAAAAATGAAATTGTCTTTGTTCTCATAGAGTTTCCCCAAATTGATTCAACCCTCTAAAATATCCCATCCACCATAGTTATGGCAATTTGGAGATATTTGATTTTTAAAAAGATTTAAAACAAAATTGTTTTCAAAATGAATTTTTTTTTATATATTTTAAAAAAATTATTTTCAACAAAAGGTATTTAAAACTTTTTTTAAAAGAGAATTCTTTTACATATAATTTTCAAAGAGTGTCATTTAAACATAATTTCCATTTTTCTCAATTTAAATCAGAATATCTATTAATTCCAAAACAAATAACTTAATTCAATTTATCACCATTAATTTAATTAATCAATAAAATAAATCTAATCCAAGATTAGATTATTTTATTAATTAAATTAAATTAATCAATAAATAACTACATTTCTAACATTACAACTAGATAAATTTAATCAACAATTTAACCACCCAAGCCATTTATTTACCTTTTCCACTTACAATTAAATAAAATCAGGGAGAGATAAACAACAAAGAAGCAACTTAACCCGACTAAAATCCGATGACACACTATGACTAGGGTGATGTCTTGGCACAGAAAACCTAGCTACTATCTCCCAATCGAATACTATTGGCCAATGGACACACACAACCCTGTGAAACCAGGTGGAGTTGATGTCCTGTACCTTTCAACCTGCAACCAAAGAGTATATCAAACATGCATATATATAACATAATAAAACACACCGTGAAGAGGAAATCACAGAATCGTAGGGCACTCGCAAGCGAGTGATGAGATCTCGTCCCCTTCACCAATACACTCATCATGGACTGACAGTTTCATCATAAACAATTATCTCATGCAATAACATGTTACAATAACTAATCATCATTACACCAATTAAAACATGCCAAATAAAGCATCAGATAAGATACATCACATCACACAAATAGACTATCGCTCTATAAATAATGATCAAATAACACACAAATGATACAATATCTCAATAACCAAGAAGCATAGCAAAGCAAACGAGAACACACTGTCTAGCCAGAAAGAAAAACAGAGGAGCATTACAACATGTTCCTTTGTTATTTATTATTATTTATTTTGTTGATTTGAAAAGATTGTCTGTACAAAAATTCAATTTAGTAGAGGCTTTGTTAAATTTGTTAAATGGAAAGATTGTCTGAAGAAGAAAATTTTGATTAAAGCTTCTGTAGAAAAATATATTGAAACTTTCTCTGTGAAAATTTTTTGATTGCTAATGTGTGTAAAATTACTGAAGGTCTTGTTGAAAACATTCCTGTAGAAAACTTGTTGATAGCCTCTCTGAGTAAAATTATCGAAAATATTTTGTGCTTTTGTAGAAAAATTTACAGTAAAATCAGAGAGCTTCATAGAAGATTATTGTTAAACAATAGAAAATTTTCAAAAGAAAACATAAAACCTCTGTAGATTTGTAAATAAAATTCTCTGGTTAATCTCACGAAATGGAAACCTCTGTAATAAATTTTTCTAAATATTTCCTGTAGAAAATATTTTGAGAATTTGAATTGAAAATGAAATCCTCTATTATGGAAATTGAAAATTTCTGACAAAATTGTGAAATTGGTAAACCTCTCGGTTTCCTGTAGAAAACCCTCTGTGAAGATAATTGTCTGATTATAACATTCTTATTAATTAATTTATATATATGTATACATATGATATATACACATATACATATACAAATATATATATATGAATATGTATTATGAAATCACTCTGTAGAATTTTATTTTTAATAAAATTGTAAAAATCTGTATGCGATTTTTTTAAAATCGTAGGGTTTTAAATCATAGAAATTTTGTTTAATAAAGTTTAGTTTTGTTTAACGTATGGGAAGGGAAGAGTTGTGGTTGTTCCCACAGCCGCCGCCCCAAAGGGAGGTGACGGTGGGAGCAACCCAATGTTGCCCCACCCACACAGGCCAGCGCCCATGTATGGGAGTCAGCGGCTGTGTATAAATACAACCTACTAAATTTGTTTCATTCGCCCCTTAGTTTAATAATTCCATTTTATGTGATTCTCTTTATTAAATGCAAATTTTGATTTATAAATTTTAAAATTTTCAATATATATATATATATATGTATGTAAATATATACTAATTTATATATATATATATAGATATATATATATATGTATATATATATTGTTTGAGGAAAATAATTTAGTATTTAAATAAGATTTCTTTATTAGATGCATGTAAATGCATGAAATTAATTATTTTTAAACACTAAAATTGAAAAGAGAAAATTTATTTTTATTTTTATATGAAATTGAGAAAATTGGAGTTAGACTAATTGTTTTAATTTCCTTATTGTTTGAGAATGGAATTATATTTAAGATACTTAATTTCATGCAATATGTTAATGACTTAATTGGATTTAGGAAATCTTAATGTTAGGCTCTTATTTTGCGTGAATTGCTTTTAAGTCATTTTTACTCATATTGGGAAAATTGAGGATTATACGAGTTTATAAGTCTTTCAGATATCGTTTCCTTGTGAGGGATTTGTTTTATGATGGTTCCATATTTTGAATGAACTTGGGTAGTGCACATAGTTCTATTCGGTTTAGACACCTAGTTTTATGAACAGGTTGTGTCGCCTATCGTATTAAGTTGGTATTTGATGTTGGTATGTGTGCACCTTGTCTACCTATAGTTAGTGGAATTAGTTTCCTTATGTTGTTATTAGAGAAATAGCTCTTTATGAGGGCCGGCACACAAAGTGGTGCCTGGGTAACTCATGTAGAGTTAGTCTAATCAGTGAAAACTAAATCAATACATTAGGTAGTCTAAAACATTTAACTGGATATATTATGCCTCGCTCATTGACTCAAGGGCTAGTTTAGACTTGGGGATGAGTCGAGAAGGCTTGGAATGGAAAGATCGGCATCTTGTCATTATGAAAGATGATTAATTCCGCAATAGATTGCATGTGGGGCCGAGTTTCGTAAGAGGTTACCAAGGTAACCCAAGATGGGGGTTGGAACCTAGGAAGATTCATCTGGGTAACCTATGCAACATTGTGATGACACTCCACCTATAATAATAGTATCTTTGTGAACTTATTGTACTTGATCCTTCAATTCTAGAAGCAATGTAACCATTATGTTAAGTTTATTCTTCTATAGTTTTGTCTATGGCTTTTCCTGTGTCTATGGATTGTAGGTTATGTCTACGGAACCCTTTTACTATCTCCTAGCACGGGGGTGGGCCTACGGGTACCACTTGGTTGGGTGGAACGTGCAACTTACACCTAGGTCCCCAATTTTTGTTCGTGGCGATGGGTACTTCTGGATTGGAGAGCTCGCATGTGGATATGTTTTTTCTCTTATTTCTCATTTGTATCAGTGGATACCTTATTTATGTATCACTCAATTGTAATCGAGCAGAATTTTTGTAACTAGTAATTGTACACTTTTGTATGACCTACCTCATTTGGAAATGAGTATTGTAATTGTTATTATAAATGTAATGTAAGAATGAATCATTTTTGTACTTTATACCTTTAGTGATGTAATTTATTTTTATTGAATATATGTTCTTAAGTTTATGAGAATTAATCTCATGCTATGTTTAGTTACTTTTGTTATTTATGGGATTTTCATGTAGTTCATTGTCGTGTATCTTAGGGAATGTTTGCATTTATGATATTATGTTACATGTAATAATACACTTTTTTTTTTTAAATTATTACACTTCCGTAGTGATTGCAACATTTCTTAAGGTTACGTGGCGAAGCATTATAGAATCCACATACATAATATGAAGCAATATCATTTGTCTTGAGTTCAATAGAGATTTTTTGGGTACATTTACTCTCATCATTCAATCAAATATTTTCTTAGATAAAGTAATTGCATTTTTAAAATCTATTTTTAATATTTATATAGTACCTATAAGTATTATGTTTGTTATCATGGTGATTTTATAGGGGACTAGAACTTACTAAATATATATGGATTTATGGATTCATATTGTATAGATGATATCGACAACAAGAGATCTACCTATGATTATATCTTAACTTTATTAAATGGTGTTGTCAATTAGATGAGAAAATGCATGGCTATGGTCACATTTTCCACTATAAAAGCTAGCTACTCATTCCTATAAACAATCCATCTAGCTTGCAAGATTGTAGTTAGATATGGGGCTAAGTCAAGGAGTTATTATAATTCTATGATGGTGGACAAATTTTCCTCAAGAATAATAGCACTTATAATATTGGAAGATAAAGGAGATTGAAAATTGATATCATCAACAAAATTTGAAAAGCTTTTCTAAAACTATATAATAATATGTGCGAGAGCGATGCAGATTGTAATGGATATCCTGGCACACCTCCCAACCAGTGCTACCACATTGGATTATGTGCGCCTGGTTATGGCTATTACTAGCTTAATGGATGTGGATACTAGTTTGTATACTGTTTGTTGAATTCATTCATCTTTTTAATAAAAATATGTATGGTGTGTTGGTTTTATTAAAGTTGTCATGATTAATAGTAGTTTTGGAAGTTTTAAGATTTTGATAATTGTTTAACAGATTTCTGGATTTGATTGTGTGATATATTTTTTGCATCAACGTTTTGGATCACACTCTGTGATCTATTATAGAATGAAAACCATGATAACTGAGTGTAATTTTCTTGTATTTCGCTACAGTTGTTGTGACGTTTGGATCAATAGGATTTTAAGATATGATTTTAAAAAAATTATTTGACTATTTAGTATATATTAGTGTTCTTTTATCTTCCTGATGATGAATCATTTAGTGTGGTTCGAAACATTGATTCAAAAAAAAATACACAGTTAAATCCAGAAGTGTTTACTAGTATCATTCATGAACTGGAAAAAACATACCATCTGTTTTTTTGTCTTATATCTTATGTTTGTTCTTCATTCCATTCATTTAATTTATTTAATCTAATTTTGTATAATTAGTGGTCAATGTTAGATTCAATCTTTTTTGCATGATTTTCTTTTCTAAAATATTTGATGAGCTTGAAGTTCAATGATAAAAAGAAAACAGTTTGAAATTTTATTTCTAAAAAAAGTTAGTAATAACTTTAAATTACCAAATGTTTTACTCTTTCTAAAGATATATTTAAAAAATAAATCAATACTTACTAAAAAATATTATTTTAATTAACTTTATTTATATAAAAAACACAATATTACTTTAATTAAATATTAAATAATTTGTTGATTAAAAAATTAATAATTATTTTATTTTTTTATGTGAAAAATAATTATCTTATTTAATTATTGTAGATATATATTAACATACAAATATGCATCTAATACAAATATGCATAGATACATTTAAGTAAGAGTTAAAAATAAATATTAAGCAAGGATTTGTTACATTTGATATACTATGAATTTTTCTTTTGTTATTTTTATTTATTTTTAAAAAATAAAATTGAATTTTTTTTTAAATAGTAAATAATTATCTTATTAGCCACAAGTATTTCTTATATGAAATTTATCTTAAAATATGCAAGATGATAGAAATCATCTCTCTCATTCATTTTTTATATAGTTTTGTGTGTGTCTACGTGGTTGAATGATCCAACATCAAAAAGAGTTTGGAGATATCTTAGTGTTGTGGTTCTAGGCCCCATAGACTATTTGATCTTGTGAATGTCATTAGAATATTTAATCATTCATTCAATCAATCATCCACCGGTGAGATCTCAACAATGCCTAGACCCCGTCCTATTTCTCATGGGGACTCACACAACACAAAATTATCACATGGTGGATTAACATATCCATAAATTATTTTTAAAAATACCCAGAGTGGCATGACATGTAGACTTATCAAGAGGGGAGAAGCTAATCTATTGACAAAACAAACATGTTTTAGACATTATAACATAACACCCCATCCCCCATACGATAATGTCCTTGCGATAGACTATCAAGAAGAGCATGCCATTACAAAATGAGATATACTTATTTCAAAATCTAGTAAATGACTAGAATATAAAATCATTATTATCTTGATAGATTATAGGCCATTACCTACAAAGATGTCTTTATATTCATTAAGGTCTTTAGTTTTACAAGGTGCCTTTAATAGATTTCAATTAGTAGTTTATTCAAAATAAAAATATTTCAATGTAGAATATAATATGTAGTTAAACATCAATATATTTTATATTATAATGAAATTTATACATTTTAAATTATATTATATTTTATTTATATTAATAATCATTTTTTTATACTTTTTATTATAATAAATCTATATAATTTTATATTATATTATATTATATTTATATTAAAAAATCTAATTTAAAAGATAAGTATAATTAACATTGAAACTAATAGTAAATAAATTAAGGATATATATTAATTTATTAATAAATTTATAATTATTTTTAGAATTTTTTAAAATAATAATAGATTTATCTTTTAAATTGTTTAGTATGTTTTTTAAATAGTCTTAAAATAAAATAATTTAATTTAATATTGTTATCTCTTTACATTTTTAGATAGATGTATTTTTAGATATCTATATGAACTTTAAATTTTTAGATAGATATATTTTTAGATAGAATATTAGAAACTTATGTAGAATATTAAATGAACAAAATTTTGAAACTAAATTTATTATTTAAATTAAATATATTTATTTATTATTATATAAAAAAATTAGTGATAGTGAGATTACCTTTCTATTAATGTTAATATTGTTTGGTACTAATTATACTTTTGATATATGTAATTTTTATATTTAAATTTTAATAAACCAAAAATTAATATTATTTTTACTTAATTATTTTACTAACTTAAACAAGATTATTATATATTAAGGTTACATATTTTTATTATTACCCATCTATTACATTCTATTATTTTACTAACACTTTAGATTTTGCTATATTTTGACTTTGCAATTTTTGACTTATTTAGTTTTTCATTTAGATTTAATATAAAACATTAATTATTTATGCTTCACTATGAATTAAAATAATACTAAAACTATTTGTAAAGTAGTTAAAATTTTTTACATAATTATATTCTCCCTTTGCCTTATTAAATTTTAAACTATTGTATAAGTAATCATATTCCTAAACTCTCTACCAAAAAATAATGATTTATTTAATTTATTTTAAATTATTTTGAAAATTTTCTTTCATTTATTAAATATTTACGTTCTTTTACAAGGTTTTGTTGATATGTTTCTTTTATTAATTATTTTATAAATTATGTAAAATAAATATTTTCATTTTAGTTAATAATTAAATTTGTAAAGAATGTAGAGATAGAAAATTAAATCTTATGCTAATTCATTTTATTAAGTGATTATCAACACCACAAAGTCATTAGAAGGGTGTGAGGTTGTATGGGCCTTGGGATAACTTGACCTCTTAATGTATCAACATTAAAGAACATATAATCAAATAGTATCTACATAGTCATTATTTTGTATGTGAAACTAAAGAAAAGAAAATATGGGTATAAGGAAAACAATGACATGGTGTAATTTAAGATTCTCAAAGGTGATAAACAAGTGAAAACAAGAGAATTGAGAAATAAGATATAGTAGGTCAATCACAAGAGATTCCATCCAACAAACATTTTGTAACTTGGTAAATATTCTTGATGAAAAATGAGAAGTCCTATGTGATTTCCAAGTGTTTTTCTCCCTCTTTGGTGCTCCTCTGAGCTAGATCTTGAACCCCTACTACCCATAATTGCATATCATTAGGGATGGACTCCAAAATGCCTATAAAGAAATTAATAGTGAGGTAGGGGGAGAGGCATATATATATATAGAGAGAGAGAGAGAGGAGGTGAAATAGAAGTTACAACTTGAGAGTTAGGGAAAATAGAGTATGAGATAGAGAGATAAGAGAGGGAGAGATAGACATAGAGAGATAGAAAAGGAGTCAGATAGAGTGACATAGAGAGATAGATCACCATAAATACTTGTCATCTTTGGATTGTTGGCACAAAACACTTGATCAAAAGCTAGACTCTATTTTTTTCTCTCTTTCCCTTTATTTCTCTTATTTATCTCTTATACCTTATCTCTCTCTATCTACATATACATATGAAACATAGAAAAATGAGGTGTAGGGTTCAAACACATAGGGTTTTATACTAAATTTGGA
>VDFB02000003.1:521135325-521188066 GCA_007258455.2 Sequoia sempervirens | reverse complement strand
GGAAACTATCTGCAACAAAATCAGACTCTTGTCATGTAATGGTTGCCATGTCCTTTGTTGTTTCCTCATTCTTATAATGCTTCCCACAAAGATGATCTTTTGGGGGTGAAAGATTAGCATCTAATCTTGAAAAAAAAGCTTCTAAATCATCCCAAAAGAAGTCCTCCACCTTGAAACTTCAAACCTCAATAGATTGTGGATCTTCATCCATAATAACAGGGGTTGAACATGCTTGCTACTGCTGCTCCAAAACCATGGAGTTATCTTCAACCATCAAGCCCAAACCAAGCTGTTCAGAGGCTTCAACTAGTGTAGGTATAGCTGATCTATCTTCCTCATCCTTAAAAAATAAAGGAAGAGCATCAAATGAGATGATTGATTCCTCTATTGCATCAACTTTTTCTACCATTTTAATTTCTTATTGCTGCAACACTGTTTCATCTTCATTTTTTTCTTGCAGCAAACCAAGAAACTCATTATCAAGAGCACGTGAAGGCTCCACAACAACAACCTCCTCAAGGATTGGTTCCTGTGAGGAATGGAGGTTTGCAAAACTTAGGATCTCCAACATAGAAGATCCTCTTGATGGCACAAGAGGTTGAATGGGAGTTTCAAGGGGGTGATTGGGATTCTTGAAACTAAAATTTTTTTCCTTGCAAACCTCTTGCACACTAGGTTGTTATGAAACAAAAGGAGGGTTAATATAAGATTTAAGAGGCTCGCTAGGTCTCTTGAAACTTGGGAATTTATGCTTTCTTACCTCCTCCTTAGCAGGTTGGTTTAGAAATGGTGGAGGTGCCTGCTTGAAACTAGGCACACAAGGGGCTGCCTGAGTCTCAGGCACTTGTGCTAGGGCAAGGGAAAGATGGATTTTTTCTTTCCTAGCAACAAGATCTCTTGCTACACACTCCTCTTGTTGTTTTCTTTGTGCCTCCATCTACTGCTCATACCTCCATTGAGCTTCAAAATTTTGTTGTTATGCATAATGAGCTTGATAGAAAAACTCATCATGTCTTGGAAAGTAACCTTCTTGCTTCCCTTGATAGGATTGATTAGCCCACTCTTCCTGCTGCTGGTCAAACCTTTGTTGTTCCTGGAGCTCAATTTTTTTTAAAAGATATCCTTGATCATGGGCATGAGTTCACTTAAATTTTGGGGCTGAAAGGAAGAACAAGGAGCCTCCTATTGTCCCCGAATCTCACCTAGCTGTCTTTTGAAATCAAGAAAAATTCTTGTGGCTTCACTTATACTTAAATTATGAAAATTATGGGATTGACCAAGAGAGGAACAAGGCTGATTTTCAAAGTAATGAGTCTCTTGGGGCTGTTGATATGAATGTGTAGGTGTCTAAGAAGACTGAGCAGGGTGGATTGGGTGGTATGCATTTTGAAAAGATTGAGAACCTACAACAGGAGGGTTCTGTGGAATGGAATGTGAGGTATAACTAGCCTGATATGGCTGAGTGGGAGGAACAAGGCTAACATTATCATGAAATGGGGGAGTGTACATATGGTTTCCTCTAAAATATGACATTTTTAAGAATGGAAAAGATAGGAAGTTCACCTTCAAAATTTGAAAGGAAGACAAAGGACTACCCAACCAAATATTTTGGGTACATACCAAAGAGTCACCCAAAGATGTATCTTGCAGAGTCAATAGGTGCTTGTAGAACTGCCTCCAAAGGATGAAATGTTGAAGAAGGAACCACTTTCTCAATGGCATGAAGTAAAACCAACATTTCTTGAACAAGTATATGTGAATGGAGTTGCCATGGTGTTTGAAGATATGCCTCCAAAGGAAAGATGCATTGAAGAAAACACCAAATTCTTCAATGGAGAGAAGTGTCCCACCGGACATGCCAAAAACTATTGTCACATGAAATTGCACCCTACTGAGCACGGAGCTCAACATTCCAATGACACAATGGAAACAACCTCAAGGTGTGGGAAATTTGTGCGTATGAGGTTGAATCTCTGGAGAAGGCTGGCTTCCTTTTTCAATCCAAGTGCAATGTGTTGGTCCAATCCAACACATGAAAACCTACCACTAAGAGCTATCAAGGGAAAAGGGTTAGAAAGAATACGTGAAGGGAAGAGTGGAGGTGACACATCAAGATGGAAATGGTGCTTCTTCTTGAATAATATTTGCATGATACATCAAAGAAGGGGACCAAATAACTTCACACAGCTCTCTATTTGGTTGATTTCAGAGGTAAACATAGAGGTTAGGGTTTGAAATAGCACTAGATGGAAAGAGGGTTTCTCAACACAACAACTATAAATAATTTTAACACATGTATACATAAAATGCAAACAAACACTCAAACATGAAGGTAATGAAATTATTCATACATAGAAGAGGAGAGGATCAACAACAATGATTAACTTCATTAATACAAAGGCACATAACCAATCTTTACAATTGCAAAGATGCAAAATATAGTGCAAAAGAAAAACCTTAGAGGAGCCAGAAGAAGAAGAACCCTTGAATTTTTTTACAAGTGTTTCCTTTATAGTTCAGGCATAACTGAGATGAACAATAATTAACCCTAACCCAACTAGGGTTGCAAATCAAAGAGATCTGACCAAGAAATAACTGCTCCTAAAATATGTTCTGTGAAGAACCATAGATGCCATACCTGCTGTTTAAAATGTACCAAGAAGGACCTGGAGAGAGAAAAACTAGCACGCTATCTGTCTTGCCATAAATATTTGTAGGAAAAATCTATGAAGAATCCCCATGAAATCCATGATTTAGGGAATGTAATGGTCAAAAGGGACAAGCAACAACAATAATGAAGCATGGTGCCCTATAGAATCAACTAGAGAAGTCATGGAAGAATGATAAATGTTGTTCTTGAACCCTAAAAAGCATTCTTGGGTAGTTGGGGAGGTTGATCATTAATGGCGATGTCTAATAAAAATGTGCCCAAATGTGGAATGTTGGGGCGTTGGGCCCAAAAACTTGCCTTCTGCAAGATACCACAATCTTGCCGAGTCATTCTTGAACTGTCACGGGGTTGCACTAACCTTCACCACACAAACCTTTACTTCAATACCACAAGTTACTGCCATGCTGCAGACCTTCATCCTGACCATCGTGGTATCGCAGGCCAAGAAACTCTTTACCACCATATCACATGTCACTATTGATGACCACTACGGTACGATAGTGAACATACCGCTACCCCACAAGCACCCTTGATGAACATTGTGGGATGGTGGGAAGGCTTACCTCCCAACACCATAGACCACTTCCATACCACAACCCCTTCCAACTAACCATTACGGGATGGTAGGAAGGCTTATCACACAACAAAAGGAGACTAGAGAGGGTGAAGAAGAAAGGAAGCAATTAGGGTTCAGGCTGATGAGATACCTCTTACCAAAGAAGGTAAGAGGTAAAGGGGAAGGCTGAAGGATGAAACCCTAAACCTCGACACTTAGTTGATTCTAGAAGAAAAGAGTGAAAGTGAGAGGGAGAAGGAAGAAGAAAGTGAAAGGCCTGAATCTAAGAGAGATATTTTAGAGGTCAGACCTTGGACTGTCGAAGGTCGGACCATCGAGCGATGGTTGATGAAGGGAGTGGAAGAAGGTAAAGGGGAAGGCCAAAGGTCGACCCTCGAAAACTTGACACTTAGTCAATTTTTTGGTGAAAATGGGGAAATGAGATGAAGGATGTGGAAGCATGGAGAAGGAGAAAGAAAGCATGAAGGTAAGCAGGTAAGGGATAGGCCAAAACCTCAAAAATCTGGGACTTAGTCAATTTAAGGAACCCCCAAGGAAAACTCATGCAAGATGGTCAATTTAGGATCACTCAGATCAGATATCAATGATGGGTCATCTAAGGGTGGCATGAAATGTCAACAGTTATATAAAGAGATAAATGATTTTCAATATTTTGGGGTTGGCATGAAATGGGTACCTAGGGTAGGGGAATACCACAACTCCAACTCCAAAAGTGTTAGCAAATTTTAGACAATGGAGGTCTGAATAATGGGGTGAAGATGGAAGGGGTGTTTTAGGAAAGGGAATCCCAACACCCTAGCAAAGGAGAAAGACTTAGTTAAGTTTAGTGGAGAAATTTTGGGATCAAATATTGTGGATGACAATTGATGGGCCTGATTAATAGCTAGTTTTCTCTTGTTTAGTTTATATCTTTTAACATTTCAAGTTGCTTATTTCATAGACATTCCTGAACTTATATATCTTTTTATATCTTTTATGCAACCTAAACCAAAATTTGATATATGGAAATATGATTATGATATGATGATGTTTGCATGGATAAATGTGTGAATGTTTATGAAATTCAATATGAACCTGTGTTTAATTCATGGTTGTTAATGGTGTGTATACTTTAGATGAAACTAACTTCTTGTATCCAGTAGAATTGTAACCCGCAACGACTAGAAAGCTTAACCTATAGCCTAAGGATTCCAAGTAGATTGCAGGGGAGATTCTAGAATGTTGGAAACATGACAGTTGTAGAAAATGATGGTTCAAGTGATCATTGAGGAGGTCGATTGTGATTCATTAGAACATCTAATAAAACAATGGGAGGAAGAAGTTTGTAGTGATCAAGAAGCTGGCATGACTGTTATCACAAAGAAGATCTCTGTCATACCATTAGGGTAGAGTTTTAATCCTACTTATCTTCTTCTATATATTTTAGTTATGGTTTCAGTTGCAAAGACTTTATCTCTCTCTATTTTGAAGGAGAGTAGACACCTGCATTTAATTTTTGTTTTAAGTCTTTATGCAAATAAACCTCCTCCTGAACCTATATAGTTGGATTAGTGGTTGAGGAGTAGATCTAGTTAGAAGATATGTTTTGATAGTTATAGATTTGTTTCACAAATATTACTTCTTTGTTAGTTTTCTATTATGCACCCATGAATGATAAATCTATGAAGATTCTTTTCAGATTGTAGAGTTAAGTTATATGCAATAAATATGTTCTAGTTTATTGTTATAATTAGTTGATTCAAGTAGCACATATTTGGTTTATCTTGTGGGTACAAAAAATTGAGAAAGGGCCACTTGAGGTAATGTTCACCCACCTTAATTTCTACTATTAAATTAGATGTTTACTTTGTTGCATTCATTTCAAATAGATTCTTCATTACATGCACATGAATGATATCTTGTCTCATGATTTATGTTCAGTAATGTATCATTGAGTTGTCCTTAAGAGTGATTCAAGTAGTTAGAAGTAAGAATTAGTAATTCTAGTGAATTAAAGAGTTTAGGTTTAGCAGTTAATAGTTACATTGTTAAGCCGAAGGTACCCACAACATTAGTAGTAGATTAAGTTATTTTCCCTATTTTGCAATTTATGCTTTATTTCATTTTTTAGCCTTTACTATTTTCCTACACATGTGTAAAATCACCTATACTTGATGATATAGGTCATGTAGAGTCTATAAAAATGAACACATAGTGTCAACATCATCAAAATCTTATGAAGGTCTAGTTGATAATTAAATGAAGCCTTTACAAGGGTTTAGTGGACTGTTCAACTAGGAACCTTTCCTTTGAATTGTGTGTCTAACACCAAGTTGACTAAGCATTAGTGAGACCTTAAATTTTTGGCACCGTTGCCGGGGATGGTGCTCCATTCAGGATAATTCTCATGTGTAATTTTAAGTTTTCGTAGTTGGAATTTTATTTTCAGCATTAAGGTAATTAGGTTTTAGTTATCAATACAAAAATGCTTTAGTAACAATGTGTAGGAGTCGTTGATCCAAAGAGTTACAACTATTGTATGTGGAGGTAGTGAGATGCTCTGGGAAGATTTCTCCCTTCAAAACATGAAGCTTTGGAGGATGCTAGTGATCATAGTGCATAGAGTGAGGGTGTTCCTAAAGAAGAATTCTCCCTAACACTAGTATTCACGTCAGATACAGAGGAGACTCCCCACACACAAATCATCACCATAGGTGATGCTGTAGTGGATGACCCACCATAGCATGTAACCTTTGAGTTCCCCACAATTGCCAACTAGGAGAGAGCAATTGCACTGAAGAACATACCTCCTTCTGCATTACTTGTCTTCTATGGGCTGGTCACAAAGGACCCAAATACCTTTCTTTTTGAGTTTGATGTATTGTGCAAAATTTATTCTTATACGACAAATGCACATAGTCTCAAATTGTTTCCAACAAGCCTAAAGGATGCTGCTCTGAGATGGTTCATGGGTTTAGGAAGAGATGTTCCAAATTGGAATACCATGAAGACATAGTTCCTGGAAAAATACTAGGACTAGTATAGAAGAATAGACAGAAAGAGAGATGGCATCATTAGGATGTCACAAAAGGAGGATGAATCTTTGGAAGACTACATGGAAAGGTTTTAGTTTTTCCTTAAGAAATCCCACCAGAACAAACTCTTGATGAGTCTTTAAAGTTGTTATTCTTAATGGGGATTAACATGAGGATTGCATGGATTCACTTAACCTCATTGGGTCATGAGATATCTCTCAAGAACCATTTTAGGAGATCTAAAAGGAATGCAGGAACCATTCAAGGTCTTTCACAAAGAAGGTTAGAGGAGACATAATATCTTACATCACCAAACCATCCAATGGAGTCTCTAGAGTTGAATTGAGTAATCTTCTATCAAATATAAAGGAGGATATTATTAGCCATATGGATACACAGTTAGACACCCTTCATATAAAAAATAAGCAAGAAGAGGCAAAAGCAACTCATAAAATATTTCCCACATTGTAGAAAAAGAAGGACTAACTGCAAATGCAAGAAGGTGGCAAGTATATTTGAAGATAAGCAAGGGACATTAGAATTTCATGCATTGGACGGAGAAGATGGAAAAGTATTCTATATAGCTCAAAGGAAACCATGGTAGCCAAGATAAGGTATGCCCCAAGATCATTTGAATTACATGTCATTTCTTGGTAGCAATTCAAATCTTCCTAATTGGAATCCTCAGTCTTGGGCCAATATGAAAAACTAACATTGGTTAATTCCTCAAACCAATTGGAATCAATAGAAAAAAAACATGTGACCACCAAAAAATTACCAAGGATATAATTCTAAATGGCCACCCCAACAAAACCAATGGAAACCTCAGTGGCAAAGAGGTTAGCAATGGAAAAACTAAAACATAAATTATCAGCAACCATAGCAGCCCTTGCAGCCACAACAACAAGCCATTATGCAAAACCCAACAAATCTAGCACCACAACCACCTAGATCACCTCATCTACTAGCCCAACCTACACCTAACCCCAATAACAAGAATTTTTAGTAGGATTATACTAACAAAGATATTTAATACCCTACTTGTGGGGTAGAGGTGAGTGATGTCCACCTCAAATTAGGGAAAACTTTGGTTGGGCCTTTATCTCCTCATATCACTAAATTGATTGATGAGGAACCCCCAATAGAGACCTTAGACAATCAACCTAAGGAGCCCGAGTCAAATCAGATTAAATAAACTAATCCAAGTCCAGAGCCTCCATTCCTTGAAAGATTAGCAATTCAAAGGCATCAAACACAAGCTGAAACTGACCTATTGGGACAACTTAAGGATGTTCGTATCAAAATACCCCTTATTCAAGCCATTAAGGAGGTTCCTATCTATACTAAAATAGTGAGAGAACTATGCCTTAAAAATCCAGGAAGGAAGAGAAAAGAATCTCAAACTGTACATGTCTTAGGACAATTTGTAGACATTATGTTGGAAAACATAATTATCCCTAAGTATGCAGGCCTTGGGAGTCCTATAGTGGATGTAAAGATAAATGGAACTCTCATTAAGAATACCTTAATTGACTTGGGAGCAACTATTAATGTAATGACTAAAGAGACAATGAAGTCATTATAGTTGATAGAACTCAGACCTACACCTACTATTTTGTAGTTGGTAGATAGGTCCATAGTTAAACTTGAGGGTATAATTGAAGACTTTGTAAGAATATTGGATTCATGGGAGTACCTTGTAGATTTTATGGTATTGCAGCTAAAAGCTAATCTTGCAGGCTACCCCCTCATTTTAAGAAGACCTTGGTTGGAAACAACAAATTCCTTTATAGGTTGTAGGTCTAGGAATATGATTATCTCTAATAGAAATGTGACTAATAAATTGGTCCTTTATCCATTGGCCCAACCATATATTGACCTAGAACAAACCATTTGGCCTATCCCGATGAGGAGGATCAATACTCCTTGCAACCCTTGATGACTATTGAATGCAATCCCTTGTTAGAACACCAAGATTAAGATGACTTGATAGTAAACATCATGCAAAATAATTATGGTAGGGACTTGCAACATCAAGACTGTTTGACATATTTGCATGATCCTCTTCATAATGTTATCCCTACTAGTTCATTTGAGTCAATTTCCCAAATAATTCACAATTTGATACCACACCAATGTATTCCAAACATAGAAGGACTTGACATTTCATTAGTGCAAACATCATCCAAGACTTTAGACATAATGTTAGGTGAAATATTGAATGTTAACAGTCAAGTGACTGATATGCAAAAAACCTCACTGATGAATGTGCTGCAAGCACACACAACAAAATTTGCATGGGATTATCATGACATGAAGGGGATAGACCCAGACTTGTGCATGCATATTGTTGCCCCAAATAATTTTTTGGCGTCGTGTAAATTGAGCTAAATCTTGAAAGGCCGCTTTAAGTCAAACCAATCATAGAATCTTGTGGGTTTCTGTCAAGGAACACATGTGCAAAATTCTGAAAATTTGAAAATTAGGGTTTTTCCCTATTTTCAGGGAAATCCCCGAAAATAGGACCTTCCCAGAAATGATCGAAAATGATTTTGATAGGCTTAAAAGGCTTCATGATCACATTGGTCAAGTCAGAATCATCAAAAGACACGTTTTACTCTGGTGGGTCTATTTCTCTTTTTCAGGAACGAAGTTAGGAGCTCCACACCATTAATGGCAGATTGGCCAGTACCAGGTGCTGAAAGCTAAGCTTCAAAAGCTTCAACGACACAACCATGGCGGAAAAGGTCAAAAAAGATGCTGTTTGACGAAGGAGATTCCTGAAAACGAAAAAGGTCAAAATTTGACTAACTCTGGAGATGTTACGAAGGGGAGATTGCTCACATGTTGAAAAGGCGCCTTTTTCAAGCAGGGGCGCCCATGATCTTTGAAGGTCAAATGAAGTCAGTAAGATCATCCGAAGCAGTCATTCTCAACGTTTGATTGCTGGCTCAACAGTGAAACAAACATCCAAATCATCTGATGAATGGATCGTAAGCGGCTGCTGACAAAGCAAAAAGAGGCAGTTGAGGAACTATCAGGAAACCACAGATAAACGATGAAGTTCTAAGAAAAAGAGCCTTTTCAAAAGAAAGGCGCCCTTTCTTTTGGACTTCCAGATGCTGACCAATGACAAAAGGCTTCCTTTGATAACCTTCTCAGCTCAAGCAAATCTCGGAAACGCAACTGCAAGCATCAATACCTGACAGAGCAGTCAATGGATAATCTGGATCAAAGTAGGCAACTTGTCAGATGAAAATAATCAAGCTAAAAGGCAAAAGCGCCCTTTTCAAGGAGGGGCGCCCTTGGATAAAGGAACCCTAATTTGAGATCCAGATTTCCCGAAGACAGTCATTCTTAGCAGAACAGAGCTAGGTACCTGATGAAACATCAAGTGAAAACATCTGACTCTCCAATCAACGAGAAATCCAGTTCAAGGCACGAGAGGTCATTTCAAATAAGCTGAAGAACGAAGATTGAAAAATCACTAAGGCATTGGCAAAAGCGCCCTTTCTTGGGAAAGGCGCCCATTCTTTTGGAGCCCTAAACTCAGTTTTTATCATTCAGTCTCCCAGGCACTTCTTTCCAGTATGGATCCAGCTCCGCAGTGAATGTGTCCGTGACGTCTCAGGGTCAACAGACAACGCTAGATTCAGGATCAAACAGGGGGTTTTCAGGAGAGAAAATACTAAAAAACTTGCAAAAGATGAAAAGGGACGCCTAAAAGAAGTCAAAGGTCATTTGTTGACTAAAGTCAAAAGCTTTTTGAGTTAAAGTTGGCTAAAACGCTCCACGATTGGTGGAAATCACCTTTTTAACTTCAGATCAAACTCAAATCACCTTTTGAGCTTGTGTTAGGTCCCCAAATTTGTGGATCTGAAGCTCAAACATATATATTCAAGGAGATGGCGTCCATTTCATTATTTCATTGCAGGTTGAAAGATAAAAACAGCCACAAAGCTCTCAAGGACGCCATTGAAGATCTGAAGGAGGTTTTCATCCGTTCTTCATTTTTATTTGCAGATCTGAAGCAGGAAAAGATTGCCATTTTGAGGATTGGATCAGAGATAGTTTTTTTAGAAGATCAGATAAAACTTCCAATCCACCTTCTGTCTTTTTCCTCTCTTCTTGTCTTAGGTTTTCTTGCATCTGACAGAAAAAGCAACAGGCTACATCAGATCTGATCAACTGGGTAGATTCAGCATCATTTTCCAGAGAAACCCATCTCGACAAATTTTCCAAAATCAGCAAACTTGCTGCCCCTATTTTTGGGGGTTTTTCCGAAAAAGTTTCAGAATCCAAATCTGAGGAACTGGGTTTGTTCAGCATTGAAGCACGAACAAAACCCATGTGCCAGATTTTTTTCGGAAAAATACTTCTCGGCAGGGGCTCCGAAAATCATCTGAACTAGGTCAAGCTTACAGTCAATCTTCAAGTTTTTCAGGATGCAGTACTCCCAGGTGCAATACGAGACCAAGACGGTCTTACTCCATGATTACCTGAAAACAGTTGACACAAATCTACACCAAGTAAATCCAGTGGTCGATTTGGAGCAGTTAGAAGGCATGAATCAAATAACATTGCAGAATATCGAAGAATCCGGATTGCTGCAAGCCGCATCAATTCCCATCACACTACAAAGCGTAGAGCTCGTAATCGCTTGTATCAAGCATTACAACCCTACCACCAGAGAAATCAGAGCAGCAGATGGAAGAATTGTTTGCAGTTTAAAGCCTCAGGATATCGAAAGATGTTTTGATATTCCCTCACATCCTAACAGCAAAGTCATATCATTGACGGAATGTGAGAAAGCTTTTGAGACAGCTAAGGACAAATGTCAAAGGATAATGGCCGAAAAATGGCTGAAAGTGACAAAGGCAAGCTTGCCTAAGTTGTTGGGGCGAGGAGAATGTAAAGACGAGTATGAAGTGCGAAGAAGGAGCTACAGCAGATTCAGACTCCCACAAATTGCTGATTTCATGTCAGCAGACATTGAGGGCCTGTCAGATGATGAAGGGGAAGTCATTCTCCCCACATTCTTCGCAGATTCAGTTGACTCCCAACCGCTCCCGAGAGTGGATTGGTATGCCAAAGAGGATACATCTATAGAAGAAAGAACGAGTAGAGCGGTTAGAAATAGCCAACTCTATCTCGACAGCAAGAAATCAAGGAAGGTGATACCTCACAGAACAGAGCCGCCACAGGTTCAGTCTACACCACCTTCCACTTCAAGAAGGAAACCTAGACAAAAGCAATGGTGCAATCCTCCCCGAGGGATGAGGATGTCAAAACCTAGAACACAGAGGACACCAGTGGAGAAAGCCACACATAGTCTTGAAATAATCATGGGTATTGCTGCCCCAGAACAAAGAGTAGAGACTGCTACCCCTGATTCAGCAGAAGTTATCACGGAGGAACCAGCAGCAGTAGTTGTTGAAGAACCAGTGGCTGAGCCAATGGCAGAAGCAACAATAGTAGAAGCAGCAGCAGAAACGGTGCTTGTTATGGAAGCAGAGCCGCCAAATTCACCAGTACCACAGCGGTCACAAGTCCTCATCGACTTGGATTCGCCACCGAGAGACATTGCTCCAGCACAGTCTCACACATCTAGCATTCAAGGGCCTCACGTCCCTCCTAGTGAAGTTCACCGAGATTCTATTTGGCTTGAAGGCTTCCTAGAAAGAAAGAGGGAAAAACCCTCGTATGAACTTGACTTTACCGAGTTCGACCACGTCCCACAAGACACGTCGGCGAAGAAGTTAAAGAAGCAAGTTCACATAGAAAGGAATGCAGATTGTGAGATCATTATAGAGACTGCCGCCCCACCAGTAGAGAAAAGCATACACGAGGTTCAAGTAGAGGACTACACTTTGTCTCAACTCAACCTCGGGAAGACTACACGACAGGTGGAGGCGGATCTTCTCGGAATAGCTTCGGTGAGCGTGCAAGAAAGGATGGCAAAGGACGGTAAGGAAAAGGCAGCCTTAAAGGCTGAAAATCAGAAACTGAGGTCTTACATAACCAGCTTGATACATGGCACACCAAACGTCTCAGCCCTACCAGCAGGACTACTAGATCTCCCCGCCGAACAAAATCATCGGCAATTGTTAACATTCGGCAAACACTTGAGAAATCAGGTGGAAGAGTTTGTTCTCAAAGGTAGATGCGTACTGGCGAACCTATACTAGTTACGGGATAGAGCACATGAACTTTGTGTGGAGATCCAGCAGTCGGAACAAAGGATTGCAGAAAAGAGGCTTTAAGACGAAAGTACAATTGCAGATTTGCAATTAGCATATCAATCAGTATACTCTGAGGAAAACAAGCAACATCTTTTTGCTTGGAAGGAACAATTGGCGTACAAGGTGAAAGCCTACGACGCTCATTCAGTAGAGTTGATTGATTACAGAAGGGTGGTTGCCACTATTATCAACTTCGCAAGAATGTTGGTAATATCTTTCCCTTGCATGGAATATCAGCGTGAGGGAGGAGAATACGTTGAGTTGGTGACTGTACAGAACCAGTTCAGGGATGTCATCCGCAGCACCTTTCTTGACGATCCAGAGGGTTGTAAGCTGGCTAAGGTAGCAGCTTTATCAACCAAGTTAGAAGAGGCAGCATCTCAATGCATTGACTTCGGAAATCAGCTCACAACGGGTGAGGTCATGCTCCGACGCCACGTCATCATCCTACAAAGCATTAACTCCCCGGAAGCCGATGAAGTCAATCAATGGATTGAGACACTGTTGATTAATGGCGAGCTATAAATGCACCAGAAAAGGACGCCATACATCCTCCAAGTGGCATTCATGAGACTTGAGTTGACTTGACGCTTCTTTCCAAGTCAACTCAAGATGCTATTAAATGTAGTTGGAGTTAACTTGATGCTTCTTTCCAAGTTTAACTCCACTTTCCTTAAATCATGCATTGTCAGATCCCACTGATTAAGGATGTCTAATTGACTTCCATGATTTGTGGATCTTAGATCTCCACTAAATGTGGATGTCTATTTTGGAGGGAGACTTTACATTTAAGTTCACCTTTAGTTTGCTTTCAGTCAACTGAAGTAGTTTCCAGTTGACTCTTTGTTGACTTTCAGTTAACTGAAGTAGCTTTCCAGTTAACTGCTTGTTCCCCCTATTTAGGAATAAATCTTGCTAATTGATTGGCAAGAACTCATTGTTAACTCAAGGAGATTTTGGGGTTGCCCACTCCTTTGAGTTCTATAAATAAGAGCCTTGGGCTCATTATTTGTTTAACCTTTACTTGCTATGCAAAATTGCTGCACCATTGTTGCCAACACTTTGAAAGCGAATATTTGTTCACTCTTGGATGAGAGTTCGTTGGTTGATTGTAATTGTGCATGATTTCGTGCCTTTGCTCTCCCAACTTTTGTAATTCGTTGATGAAGCATTGAAGAGGAATATCAGAAGGCGCTTGCATTTTGATCATCTTATTTGAAGTTATGTCTACGTCTTGTGTTTAATAGCTTGTTGTCTCATTTCCCTCCTCGGATAGGAGTCCCTCCTCCTTGGATATTTGTTATTGACAGTTGTCGTTTGATGTTGTTTAATGTATTGACTTCCAAGCTATACTTCGGATAGGAGTCCCTCCTCCTTAGCAAGCTCGTTGGCCAAGGCATCGTGATTTTGTTGTTTCTAGTAAACTATTTCTTAAGCTCATACCTCGGATAGGAGTCCCTCCTCCTTGGCAGATCTCGGATCTAGTTTACCGTGCAGAGTGTTTGCTTGTACCAACCTTATCCCGGTGTATACCCGAGAGTTCAGAGCCTCGGTCATATCCTCTGGAGACGGCGAATTCAAGTGATCCAACCATTCCATTCCCGCTCCTTTACCCTCATGCTCTGTTCATCTTGAAGGTATTGGATAGATAAAAGCTAGTTAGTCGTAGTTAAGATCTGCAGAAACCAGAGAAAAGCTTAGCTACGGCGCATTGTGTTTATGCACCCTTGTGTCCTGCCGCTGAAGCATAAAAAGATAGGAACTTAGTTAAACATTTCCCTTCCCTACGCATTGCTCCCAGCAGAGAGGGACTTCTCCTCTTTAAATAACGAAGAAGTGTTGCAAAACATTTGAAATAGCTGAACGTTTACAATCAGCACTCTAGAGGTGCTAATTTAAAGCCAACACATATTAATGATGGTTTTAAACCCATAAGGCAACACCAAAGGAGAATGAACCCTACAGTCAAAGACATAGTTAAATTAGAATTGCAAAAATTGTTTGATGCAGGCTTTATTTATCCTATCTCTAATAGTCAATGGGTATCACCTCTAGTAATTGTTCCAAGCAAGGAGAAAGTGGAGAGTATGTGTAGACTATCGAGAATTAAATGCTACAACTAGGAAGGACCACTTTCCACTCCCCTTCATTGACCAAGTACTTGATTCATTAGCAGGCAAGAAGTACTCCTTTTTGGATGGATTTAGTGGCTATAACCAAATTAAGACTATCTAGAAGACCATAACAAGACAACATTCACATGCCCTTGGGGCACATATGCTTATTTTTTCCAGCCATTTGGCCTATGTAATGCACCAAACACTTTCTAGAGGGTATCATTGAGTATATTCTCAAACTTTTTAAATGATTCCATGGAGGTTTACATCGATGATTTTACAACATATGGGAATACATATGATGAAGCATAGTGACAATCTAGAGAAGGTGCTAAAAAGGTGTCAAGAACACAACTTGTCCTTGAGTCATGAAAAATGCTTCATGATGATGATAAAATGGACTGTATTGGGACATTTTTTGTCAAATGAAGGAATTCAAATGGACCCCAACAAAATTGAAGTGATATCAACACTCTATTTTTTTCAAAGACAAAAAGATGTTAGAAGTTTCGTAGGACATGCTGGGTATTATAGGAGATTCATCCAAGACTTTAGCAAACTTGCAACTCCACTATTTGTTTTACTGTCTAAATATGTAGAATTTGAGTGGATAATTTCTTTTCAACACTCTTTTGAATCAATAAAGGTAGCATTAACCAAAACACCTATCTTGAGTGGACCAGATTGGACCTTACCTTTCCATATCCATACATATGCTCCTGATTTTTCTATAGGAGCTATTCTTGGACAGTAGGAAGGAAAGAAAGAGTATGCCATATATTATATCAACAAAAATCTACAAGGGGTTGAACTCAATTATATAGTGACAAAGAAGAAGATGTTGGTAGTAGTATATGCAATAAAAAAATTCAGAAATTATATTATAGGATATAGAGTGTTCATACACATTGACCATACAATAATTAGGTATCTAATGAAATAAATAGTGGTTGGTGGAAGGATTTTCAGGTGTTTGTTGTTACTTTAAGAATTTGACATTACCATTGTGGATAAGCCAGGTAAAGAAAATGTAGTGGAAAATTTCCTATCTAGACTACCAACCAAATCAGAAGAAGATGTTGATGGTTCATTATCAGATGAACACTTATTCACTCTACCTCTATATACAACTTGGTTTGTAGACATTACCAACTATCTAGTAGCAAGACAGACACCACCTCACTTCTCACCAAGAGAAAATAGGTAATTGGTTCACAAGAGTTTTCCCTACTCGTGGATAGCTAGATACTTATTTTACATAGGCCCAAATAACATAATGAGGAGATGTATCAAACAAGATGAAGTATATGATATCCTCATTGCATGCCATGATGAACTGTGTGGGAGACACTTTGCAGCAAAGAGGACAACTCTTAAGACTCTTAACACTGGCTACTATTAACTAACTCTTCATAAAGATGCATTGAAGTACACCAGGGGCTATGATAGGTGTCAGAGAATGGAAAGGAAAACAAAACTAGATGAAATGCCATTGCATCCACAATTAGCAATAACACATTTGATAAATGAGGATTATAATTTATTAGCCTAATATCACCAACATCAAACAACAAAGAATACATACTGGTGTGCACAGATTACCTTACTTGAAGTGGGTGGAAGTTAAGGCTTTATAATTTGCAAGAGATGGTAATGTGGCCAAATTTCTCTTTGAGGACATATTTATAAGATATGGAGTTTCAAGAGAGATTGTCACAAACCAAGGATGCCAATTTACATCAAAGATGATAATTTTCTAATACAATCAAATGAAGTAGCAGGGACCTGTAGCATCACGCCTGAAGGCAATAAATTTTAAAAAGGGACATGTTATTGGAGGCACCCATAGCACATCTAACAACCATTTCAAAATTACCACCCACATTAATTGCATATCATTTATTTCAAACTCCATCCCTCCTCACATGTAGCCACATATATTTCATTTTATCACATGTGTAGAGGCCTACTAATTTTCAGTAAACTTGGTGTCAACCACACAATTTAGAGGGGTTCCTACTAAATAGTCCACTAAACCTTTGAAATACCTTCATTTAATTATCAATCAAGGCTAACGTAAAATTTTGATGATGCTAGAACTGTATGTGCATTCAAAGACTCTTCACTACCTATATCATCCTAGCATAGGTGTTTACACATGTTGGAAATCATAAATTACATAACTGTAAAAAGAAGTAATGCTAAAGCTATTGCTACGGGTACTTACAACTAAAGATCGTGACTAGTTCACTATCAAGAAATGAATTTTGTAACTAACCAATACTCGCTAACTTGACTATTTTGACTAACTCTGGAGGATAATGCATGAAAAAAATTAAATTATGAATACAAGACAAGATATTATTCACATTCACCACATGAAGAATCTGATTACAACAAACACAATCATGAAGATAACTACTTTAACAAAAATAAATGTACAAAAAGAAAAGTGGGGAACAGTTACCTTGAGTAGCCCTTGCTCAAGTGTCTGTTTCCACAAGATAAACCTAAGTCCAACTCTTCAAAATAATTCAACATAACAATAACTGAAAAGATCTTCATTGCATAACTCAAGATATCGCAATCCAAAGAGATTCTTCTAAAATATTTTATTCATAAGATCATGATTGAAAATCAAAACATTGTCTATGCTGAAATAAAAACTAACTGAACATATCTATTTGCTATATTTTCTATTCTTCCACTAACTAAATAACTCGACCATCAAACCATTCATATAGTTACAAGGGAGTCTTATTAGAACAAGGAATCAAAATAGAATTTTAGCCATTAATCACCACTCCTTACAAAATAAAGCGTGATAAAGTATGAGTAATTAAAACACAATTAAAAAGGTAGAAGAATTGGAAATGGACTATAATTTTATCGTAACAGTTTAAACTAGAACATGGACTATGCAAACAGTCACGTTGGATTCCCAATAATGGTAGAATTCTTCTCCTCTAATAGTCTTATTAAATGATGTGATGATTCACAACAATCCTAACAAGTAGACGCCTCCAATTATGCAGCTAATGCATTCTTCTAACTTCCCCTGCATCGCTATTTGAAACTCCCTTTAGCTGTGGGATACGCCTCCTAATTGATGTAGGCTCCTTGGTTGCAAAGAGTTAGTTCACACAACATCCAAATAATACTAATAACCACAACTTAAACAAAAATATTCATTGCATTTCATACATATCCACATATTAACCATGCAATAACTATCATATCATAATCATATTTCCATAGTCTTTAAACCAGGTCCAAGTTTGCATAATGATCATAAAAGATAGTAAAGTTTTAGGGATATATAGGAAATAAGTATCTAGAGGTGTCTAAAAGCATGTACTAAAATAATAGTAAACTAACTAATAGTAGGCCTCATCATTCCTCCAACTAATCATTTTCTTGTCCTCAAGAAAAGCAATTTGAAGACTGGAGGTTGTACAAGGTCATCCACTGAGTCTGTGATCACATCCACTCCTTTTTGCTATCTCAAGTAAAAACCTTTATAGCATGAAATTCTTTGCCACCTGACATCCTCAACTTCTTCTTGTTCTTCATTTCTTTCTCCTATCTAATGTGATACTAGGTAGAGAAGCATTAGTGGAGAGAAAGTTAGAGGTACCCATTCAAGTGCTTTGTCTTTTGCAATGTCCATGTACCTTTGGGTTCTTTCAAGAATAGCCATAAAGTTATATATAGAGCAAGGATTTTTTTTTGTAACTTAGGGGTTAAACTATCCCATCTTTCTTGTATAGACCAATAAGAATGATGGAGACCTATTGTTAATCTCTGCATTCTTTCATAATAATTTATTCTCAAATTCATAATCTTTCTGCCTACACCTTTATACTTCAAAAGCTCTATCCATTCATCTATTATCATATGGGACTTCTTAGATTCCTTTCTGATTTGGAGAGCAATTGATTTCTCCCTCTCTACATAGTCCTACATAATCTCACCCCTCTATATTTCATTTCTAAAGTATGAAGCTAGTGCCCTAATTTTTAAATCACCCACAAATGGTAATGGGTTCCACTCTCTATCATCTAACACAACATAATTATGTAAATAGAATTCACATAACTGATCTTGTACATTAGTTGTGGCATCAAAAAAAATATTTATAGAGTCAAACTTTGTACTCATTGCAATTGGCATGTTACTAATCAACTGGCTAAATTGAAAGCTTATAAAATTTTCCTCTAAAAATAAAGTATATACTATAGTAGGAGGTTTGCACTTAACAATTTAAGTAGCCTTATTTGCTATTTCCTCAACATTAACTGTTAGCTTTTCAATTCATTTTCTTTATTCTTCAATACTCGGGATATTCTGAAGCCATTCTTTCCTTTTCCTTTTCCCATTTTTCTTTCTGTTGGGAGAATTCTTGAGTTACCTTCCACAACTGGTAGCCTAGAGACATAGTAGTATAACAAGTTGGAGTCTTTGTAACAAGGGATCCTTTGTTTGCAGATGTGATTTTTGTGTTTCCTTCCTTTACCATGGCAAGTTTTGCAAGCAAGTCCAATTTAGACCTATGCCCATAACTATGAAGTTTCTCCTCCAACTCTTTAATCTTCAAGTCCCTTTCCTTATCTCTTTGTTCATATGTCTTCACCAGTTCCTCTAACTTTTTAATTATTTCTAATGATTCCTATAACTCCTTTACATTTCTTTCTTCTATAAAAAATTATCATCTTCTTCAATATTTTGGTCATCACCAACCCTAGTATATGAACAACCCTC
Source organism: Sequoia sempervirens (assembly GCA_007258455.2). NCBI lineage: Eukaryota > Viridiplantae > Streptophyta > Pinopsida > Cupressales > Cupressaceae > Sequoia > Sequoia sempervirens. The sequence continues at coordinate 521,168,684 of VDFB02000003.1, read as the reverse complement.
ACTATTAGGGCTTTGTGGGGTTCTTTTCCTTGTTTTATTGGAAACAAAAATATCCTCTAAATCAGATTCAAAGGTGGGTGAAACATACCATTTTATTTTAGCAGGTGTATGCACATCCTCAAAATTTTTTTCTTGCAAGTCTGAATCTTCCACTATCACAGTAATCTTTTCCTCTTGTTTCTTGACACTATCCCTCATAACACCCTTCCTTTTCAGGCGATGTGAACACCTTGGCTAGGTGGGTTTCTTCTTCTACACTTTCTTGGGTGTAGAGGAAGGTCCACCTTTTGTCTTTCTTGTTTTTGGTGTCTTAGAAGAAATTGGTGTTTCTTGGACATCCTCTACCATAGGTTGCTTAGAGGCTATGGGTGGTGACCTTTGTAGACTCTGCTCCTCTAGTTCTTCCCTACTGTGGGTAGGTGAAGTAGTAAGTGAACCAGAGGGAATTTCCCTAAATGATGTAGTAGGTGGTTCCAAACTCTATGGAACAGTTAGCTCTTCAAGAATATTAATAATATGATCACAAATTAAAAATCTTTCCCAAGAAACATGCTGGTATTGAACCCTTAGAATTCTTTTCACAAGTAGGGTAACTAAACAATAGTGTGATAGGGCTGTAGTGTTTCTTTTCTATTTGTATTCATACCCCATTCTCTTCAACATGTTATAAAGGAAATTGGGAAAATTAACCCTTATATCATGACAAAGGTGACTCAAAAGTTTGAAATGCAATGTATACAAAAGAGATTGTCTACCATCACATATAAGATATTTGATAATTGAATTGGGTGCATTAGGCAAGGAGTATGAAAGGAACATGGACAACTACAGAGTTAGGTGGCTTCCATGATTCAGGAAAAGAGGGCCAAGAAGGGAATTATAGAGATTTACGTGATTTGGAGCCCTTTTCTTATGACATTTTTGAGCTCTATTTTTATAAGACCTACTTCTCATTACCGTAGGTCCTAGGGATGGATAGAAAGATTCAAATCCCTTCTAGCTCGATTATTTTGGCAGTTGATGTCCAGAGCATAGATGTGAATAGGCCTTATGATTTTGTAGGGTATGTAACTGATTAATTGTACAAGTTCCTTTGTGCAATTAAGAGGGATCCATTTAGTTCCATGCACTTTAAGAAGTATTCTCTTCTACTGCACATGATTTTGTATGCTGGAGTATAGGTGTGGCCACCACACTTCATATTAGGGCTATGGGAGAAAATAATTTGGTGTTGCTAGTCCAAGAGTGGAAATATTTGTGGGATAAAAATTGTAGGTTTTATAATTATTATACCTTTGAAGGGTTTTTTGTGAAGCAAATGAGGAAGGGCCTAGGCCTCCCCAAAAATTGAGGATTGTCTGATGAAGTAAGAAGGTTTTTAAGGCCCACATGACTTCACCCCAGAGAAAAAGATTAATCACAACTGGGGTGATTGGTTTTTCTATGCAGATGCCACAGTGAAAGGATCTATGGGACCTCAGTGGCACCTCATGTTCTCCCCAAGGTTGTACCTAACATAATTTATTTTTTGGAGATCATGTGGCAGTTGAATGAGTCTGACAAGACTCATTTTAGGAACAACAAGAATCATGCCATACTCCCTAGTTTTGTAGCATATTTAGATTTTATGGATTTTTCTAGGGATGGTATGTAATTGGTAAAGGAGAAGTTACTCCCTTACAAAATTAAGGTTGAAAAATTTCAAATTTTTGACCCTGAAGGCTTCATCAACAGGTGATGTAGGAGCATCCCTAGTTGTAAAGCAATCTTGTATCAACCAAAAACATTCTTTTTCTTGTATTTTGGTCTATAGCAGTTACGACATTTAATTTTGCATTTCTCCACATTATTATTTCTTAGCTCATGAAGCAAGATATAGAATCTACATGTGGTCATCTACATCATATCCAAATTTTAGATCATTTGCATTTTTCTACAAAAAATTATCGCTCTCAGAACTTCACTATAATTCACAACCAGAGCATTTGGGGTCGACCTGGTCTAGATTTCTTAGTGCAAACCTATTCTAGATTGTGTGGAGCTTAATGGAACACCTTATGAGGTTTTGGGTCCAATGGGATCTATCTTGGAGATCCACAATTCATTTCATTTTGTGAAGGATTATCTTCCATGTTTTGAGGCCGACTTTCACACTTGATCATTCATCGGGTTTGTAAACCCTTGAGGCTGACAAAAACCTTTGTTGGAGATGGAGAATTATATTTAAGATCATTTGTGACTCATTGTAATTCAATATTCAGTCTAGGAGATAGATAGTTCATAAGTAATTTAGGATTAGTTATTCGAATAAGGCCTTTCACCAGTTGTAATGTTAAATTCCATTGAGGTAGGTCTATGAGCTCTAAATATTTTCCCATGAGGCATATGATGCATGTAAGATTTCCAATTCAATAAAGATTTGTGCATGCAGAGTATTTTCTTGTGTTATTTCTATTGTGCAGACTCTAAGTTACACAATTGGAAAGTTCTTTTTGAACCCTCCATCCGTGACTACACCAAGTGGTAACAATGTGATTTTTTGAGTCCTAAAGGAGTTCCTCTTGGTGAATAGATCACCAACTTGAGGTAGAATACTTGTGTTTTCAACCGATCACCGATTGTGAGGTAGTTGAAACACTTGTAGCTAGATCGCTGAATTGAGGTAGTTGCACCAGATTTGAGAGGAGAGATGCCACCAAGGAGAGCACCTAAAATTGAGAATGTTTCTAGGAGAATGAATGAAATGTTGGAAGTAATGCGTGAAATGCAAGTTCAATTAGACGTAGTAGAAGAAGATGGAAGGTGAGGTCTAAACCCTAGACATGAGGATGAAAGTGATGATGAAGAAGATCATGTTGCAAATCAAATTGAAGAAACCATAGAGGAAGAAGAAGAATAAGATTAAATGAATATTTTGAAATCCATTTGGAAAATTGGTAAGCGACCTAGAGTTGAAATTCAAAATTATGTGGGAAATTTAAACCCTAAAGAATTGATTGATTGGATCAATGATATTGAATAATTTTTTGAATATGAAGAAAATGAAGATTTGGAAAGGGTGATATTTGTGAAAAAAAGGTTGAAAGGACATGCTGCATTATGGTGGAAAGAAGTTCAATTGGATAATAACAGAAGGGGAAAAGAAAAAATCATAAAATGGGACAAAATGGTGACAAAGTTGAATCAATTCATACCTGCTAATTATAAATTGGAATTGTTGAAAAGATTGTAGAACCTAAGGCAAAAGGAGAGATTTGTGAATGAATATACTGAAGAGTTCTATAAGATGATCATTAGGATTGGACATAGTGAAGCAATAAAAGAGAAGGTTGTGAGGTACATCAATAGACTGAGAACAAACATCCAAGAAGAACTGAGCTTGGTAAAGATGACATTAGTTGAAGAAGCATATCAATTTGCATTAAAGATGGAAGAGAAGTTGAATAAAAAATTTGAAAAAAGGTAGAGAAGTGCAAGATGAAGATTCTAGAGGACCGGATTGTAAACTGAAGAGAAAAGACCTTATGCAGATCAAAATAAAGATGGGAAACCTTACCAGAGTGAGAAGGACTGTAATTCATACCGTAGAGGAAGAGAAGATAGAAATTACTACCATATTGATATAGGAGGTCATAATTCATACCACAATGATGGATACCAAAGAGATGAAGTCAGATCTAAGTGAAGACCATTTAGAGGAACCTATTTCAAGTGTGGAGGTGAAGGACATAGAGCATTTGAGTGTCAAGGAAGTACTAGAAAGAAAACTAAGCATATCAGAAGAGTAGCCTATGTGGATGAAGAACCCGTTGAATCCACTAATTCAGTTGGGAAACCTGAGAAAGGAGAATCATTAGTGATGAGGAGAGATTTGATGCATGAAGAAGTGATTGAGGAACCACTGTGAAGAAAGAGCTTATTTAGAGCAAGATGTAAGTCTGGAGGAAAGGTATGTAAAGTTATCATTGATAGTGGTAGCAATGATAACCTATTTTTAGAAGAGATGGTTACCAAGTTGAATTTGGAGAGATTGAAACATCTAAACCCTTATAGGATAGCATGGATTCAAGATGAGCATAAGATATTGGTGAAATTCCATATAGGATCATATAAGGATGAAGTATTGTGTGATATTATGCCTCTTGATGCATGTCATTTACTGTTAGGAAGACCATGACAATATGATAAGAAATAAATTTATGATGGAAGAATAAATAACTATGCTGTAACTTCAAATTGCAAAAGAATCAAGTTGATACCTTTAGAGGAAGAGGAGAAAACTAAAGTTTGTAGCACTGCTAGACTATGTTTGGTAGATGGAAGGAAGTTTCTGGAAGGATTGAGGCATGAGAACATGCGTTTTGCATTGATTCCAAAGAAGGGTGGTAAACCGGAGGTAGAGGATTCTACCAGAGAGAATGTAGAGGTAGCAAAAATGTTAGCAGAGTATGAAGATATCATGTTAGAGAATGTACCAAATGGAATTCCACCAGTTCAGAGTATCAGTCATCACATAGATCTAATACTGGGAGAAATTTTTCCAAACAAGGCAACACATAGAATGACACTAGTAGAGAATGCAAAATTAAACTGACAGATACAAGTGTTGTTGAAGAAAGGATTGATTAGAGAAAGCTTAAGCCCATGTGCGGTACCTATTGTACTTGCACCAAAGAAAGATGTAGAGTGGAGAATGTGTACAAATTCAAGAGAAATCAATAGGATCATTATCAAGTATAGATTTCCATTGCCAAGGATGGATGACATTATGGACTGTTTGAATGGAGCGAAGTATATCACAAAGATTGACCTAAAGAGTGGATACCATCAGATCAGAATCAAAGAAGGAGATGAATGGAAGATTGTATTTAAGATTAATGAAGGATTGCATGAGTGGTTAGTAATGCCTTTTGGATTGACCAATGCACCTAGCAATTTCATGAGATTGATGGATGAGGTATTGAAGAAATTTTTGGGTAAGTCTATCATTGTGTATTTGGATGATATTCTAAATTTTAGTAAGACTAGATAGGGACATTTGTGGCACATCATACAAGTATTGTAGAAGTTGAGAAAAGAGAAGTTACTGTTAATATCAAGAAGTGAAGCTTTATGAAGACAAAGTTGGTGTACTTGGGTTTTGTCTTTTCTGTTGAAGGATTGAAGATGGACCCTGAGAAGGTTAGAGCAATTGTTGATTGGGCTACATCAGTGAACATTGGAGAGCTAATATCATTCCATGGATTGGCTAATTTCTAGTGGAAGTTTATTAGAAGCTCTAGTAGTATTTGCACACCCATGACAAAGACAATGAGAGGAGATAAGAAGGACTTTAAGTGGACATCTGAAGCAAAAAGAAGTTTTGAATTACTAAAGTAAAAGGTGATAGAGAAACTAGTGTTAACATTACCAGATTTTGACAAAGTATATCAAGTTGATTGTGATGCAAGTGGAAATATAATAGGAGTAGTGTTGAGTCAAGAAGGGAGACCTATAACTTATTTCAATGAGAAGTTGAATGATGCCAAAAGAAGATATTCAGTTTATTATCAAGATTTCTATGCCATAATCCAAGCCTTGAAGAAGTGGAGACATTATTTGTTGCCTAAGGAGTTAGTGTTGTACACTGATAATCAAGCTTTGTAGTATTTGAACAATCAAGGAAAGATGAATTAGAGACATATGAGATGGGTTGAGTTCTTGTAGAGATATACATTTCTGCTGAAGCATAGGAGTGGAAAGTCAAACAAGGTTGTAGATGCATTGATTAGGAGAAGGAATTTTCTAATAGAGATGAGGATAAAAGTAATGGGTTTTGAAGAACTTAAGCACATGCATGAGAATGATCCATATTTTACTAAAGCATGGAGAGCATGTAAAGAAATAGTAGTACCAAACTAGAGCCAATAGTTAGACTATTTCATTCAGGAAGACATGTTGTTCAAAGGAAATCAGTTGTGTATTACAAGGTGTTTAATGCAGGAGAATCTGATTAAGGAGAAGCGTAGTGGAGGACTAACATGCATTTTGGAGTTGATAAGATAGTAGCTTTGGTGAGTGAACACCATTTTTGGCCACAAATATATAAGGATGTTAGGAAGTATGTTCAAAGTTGTAGAATTTTTTAGGTTGCAAAAGGGAGTAGTCAGAGTACTGGATTGTACAAACCTTCGACAATACCAGAGAGACCTTGGGAAGATATAAGCCTAGATTTCATATTGGGATTTCCAAGACAACATAGAGGAGATGATTTTATAATGGTAGTAGTGGACAAATTTTCTAAAATGGCACATTTGTTTCCTTGCAAGAAGACTAATGATGTTGTGCATGTTGCTGACTTATTTTTCAAGGAGATTGTGAGATTGCATGGATTACCTAAGAGTATAGTTTTTGATAGGGATACCAAATTCATTGGATACTTTTGGAGGATATTATGGAAGAAGATGAAGATATAATTGAAGTTCAATTCGACATATCACCCACAAACAGATGGACAAACATAAGTGGTAAACAAAAGTTTGGGTAACCAATTGAGATGTTTGGTTGGAGACAAGGTGGGAAATTGGGATATAGTTCTACCGCAAGCAGAGTTTGCATACAATAATTTAGTAAATCGGAGTACATGAAAAACACCATTTGAGATTGTAACTGAAACACATCTCAGAGAAGTTGTAGAGCTAAGAGATATCATTTTGGAGGATAAGAGGAGTGCAAAAGAAAAAGAGTTTGTAGGATTCATGGAGACATTGCATAATCAAGTCTAGAAGCATTTGAAGGACATGCATAGTAAGTATAAAGAAATTGTAGATGAGCATAGGAGACATACAAATTTTGTTGTTGGAGATGCAATAGTGATATATCTGAGAAAGGAAAGATTTCTAGTTAGAGCATACAATAAGTTGAAGAGGAGGAAGTTTGGACTATGAAAAATTCTAAGGAAGTTTGATTCTGGAAATGCATATGAAGTGGAGTTACCAGAGACATTAGGTATATTACCTATTTTCAATGTTGCAGATATATATGAGTATCATGAAGGAAATTCAAGTGATAGTAGCAGTGAAGTAGATTTGAAGGAGCAGTTACCACATCAATCGCCAGAGGATATTGAATAGGTTTTGGATACCTGAACTGGGAAAAGTAGTAGGAACAAGTAGTACAAGGAATATTTGGTAAAGTGGAAAGACAGAAAAGTGGAGGATTCATCATGGATTTATCAGGCCGAGGTGGACCATTTTGGTTTTCCTCTTAGCCCTAGAAAGTGAGGGACTCACTTTTCTTCCAACCTCAAGTGTTTGATGCAGGAGCATCCCTAGTTGTAAAGCAATCCTATATCAACCAAAAACATTCCTTTTCTTTCATGTCATTTTGTAGCAGTTTCAACATTTCACTCCACATTTAATCACATTATTATTTCTCAGCTCACAGATCAAGATATAACATCTACACTAGGTCAGCTACAACATATCCAGATTTTAGATCATTTGCATTTGTCTACGAAAAGTTATCACTCTCAAAACTTCACTGTAATTCACAGCCAGAGCATTTGGGGCCGAATTGGTCTATATTTCTTAGTGCAAACCTATTTCAGAGCATGCAAAGCTTAATGGAACACCTTACAAACATTTTGGGTCCAATGGATCTATCTTGGAGATCCATAATTCATTTCATTTTGTGATGGATTATCTTCCATGTTTTGAGGTCGACTTTCATGCTTAATCATTCATCGGGTTTTTATACCCTTGAGGCTGATGCAAACCTTTTTGGAGCTAGAGAATCATATTTAAGATCATTTTTGACTCATTGTAATTCAGTATTCACTAGGAGATAAAAAATTTGCAATTAATTTAAGATCAATTATTCAAATAATGCCTTCGGCTAGTTGTAATGTTGAATGCCCTTGAGGCAGGCCTTTGAGCCATGACTATTCACCCATGAGGCATATGATGCATGTAAGATTTCCAATTGAATAAATATTTTTTCCTAAAAAGTATTTTCTTGTGTTATTTCTATTGTGTAGTCTCTAATCTGCATGGTTGGACAGTTCTTTCTAAACCCCTTATTCATGACTGCACCAATAGGGAAAGAGGGATATATAGGTTGTCATCCTATCTTCATCAACTTTACAACATTAAAGATTTAATTAGGAATTGCTCTTCAAAGAGATAGTCTTCCAAAAGGAGGGAGCTGTGGGTTCAAATTCAGCTTGCAGAAAATAAAAGGATGAAGGATGAACCATCCTTCAAAGGGTCATTTTTCCAAATAAGGGACCCCATAGTTATAATGATGACTATGCTTGACAATGCCAATCAATTGTTGGAAAATGACCCACAGGTTCCCCCAAGCACTTCAGGTGCTTCCTCTTCATCTAGAGTAAAAGTACCACCAAGCCCACAACCAGTGAGCCCATTGTAGGCAATTGACCCAACTGTTGGATCTCTGGTAGATTATCCAATTGGTCTTGAGGAGATGGATGAGGATTCTCTCATGGTTAAACAAATTATTTATCCTCCTAGGATGCTAATTGAGAGACTTGCAGATGACATATTATTCATCAATTTTGAATCAGGTAGGCAAGTGGTTGATGACATTTGGGCTAAGGCTAGTGAAGAGTTTTTGAAGGATGAGGATTTCATCAACACATAGGAATTCAAGGGCTTGGTCCTTAATAACAAAGGAGAATAGTTGAGATTAACTCTTACTACAAGAAGCTTCTCTGGGTAGGAGCAAAAGGCCACCATTAAATAATATTGGAAAAAGGTAAAGGAGGAGATGAAGGACATGACCCTAACGAAGGGGATGGAATTGGTAAAGGGGGTAGGATGTTTGTTGCTTCCTAGTTGGGATATCTCCTTAGCCATTGCATTTGATGCCATCAGGAGGCATCAGGGTGAGAATCCAATCTTAGGATCAGAGGAACAAGTTGAAGACTTATATTTTGGGTTTGGATTCCACCCTAGACATGAGACAAAAAAGCTAAAAGTAATTAGCAACCCTAATTATCTCACTAGCCACATTTTTGTCTGAAGGGTTGGAGATACAAGTGCTACTCAGGAAACTTCCTTGAAAGTTAATGTAACTCTTTTTACAGAGGCAACAATTAAGAAGTTGCAAGCTAATCTAGATAGGTCAAATGCCCTAAATCAGAGGCTTGAGCAGAGGCTCAACAAAGTTCACGGCTTATTACCCCCTCCACAACAAATAGATGAGGCTCAAGCCTCCCATGAAAAAGATAAACTAGAGATGGAGATAAAAGGATTGAGGGAGAAGCTAAAACAAAACACCACAAAGGCCAAGGTAGCAAAAGAAATATCCACAAAGATCTTTGACTTGGTGGACAACATTTTGGGTTATAGGTTGTCCAAGATCCTATCACATGTTGACAAGGTATGAGACAGTTACTCAAGGTTGAAGGATGCCTTCTCTACCCACAACTAGATATGGATGAGGTTGAAGTACATGCAGATCAAATGGTCCTAGGGAATTGAGGTGTTGAGATTGCTAATTAGCAATTCAAATTTTGATAGTATCTTGGTATCTGAAATTTTGAGCGAGTTAGATTGTTTGGATGACATAATTAGTCATCACATTAGGTATAGGGATCTATTAAGGTGGGATCTTAACACTTTTGATGACTTTTAGGAGTTTTATATGCCTCTAATTTTGATTAATTGTGGGGATATTATGATAGGTGTGGAGTGGAAATCAAAGTTTTCCAATCTCCTCACTCCCATGTAAAATAGGAAAAATAAGGAGGGTGAAGTTGATGTTGATCAACTAAATGCCAGTATAGATGCACTGACCAAACCGAAGTATAGTTTGATAGGTTTCCTAGACCTAGTGCAGATTTTGATTGGCATTGACAGCAAGACACATCTAGAGAGGGTCAACAACTTTTTTCCACCAAGGATTGAAACCTTAGCTGGGCAAGTGGAGCACATGGAAGAGTAGGATGATGCAACTTGAGTTGCATTTGAATTGGTCTCCAACCACCAAATATAACTATTGTATGGGTTTGTCAGATAAGAAATGTCAAAAGTGTCCTATTTGATGCAGGGAGGAATTTTGAGAAGATCTTCTACCATATGCTAAGTTTAATGTTACAAAATATCCCCAACTACTTTTGGAGTGGCTCTCAACTTTTTGACCAACTTTTGTCCTTTGTAAATATTGCCATCGCCTAGATTTTTGTCTTTTGTGACTAGGTGATTGAATGAGGCCTTTTAATTGTTGCTTCCTTTATGTCAATAAAAGGAAATTCTAGGCCTCATTCAAGGGGTTCCGCTTCTTAGAGATTGTAAATATTTGTATAGGTTTAGGTTGAATAGGTAATTCCTATGAAGAAAAGAGGAAATGTTGAATTTTTCTCTGTAATAACAATAGATGCCCTAAATACTCATTGTATTGCACAAAAGTGTTAATACTAATCTATCATTCTTTCTATTATTGTACACACTAATTTTGAATCAATATAATCAAGGATTATCTTCTGGTTCATATTTCACATTTTGTGTTATGGATGTATGAATTGTTTGTTTCTATTCAAGGAATGGAGTAACTTTACTTCCAGTTCATTTATCTGGGGTTGTGTTGAGCTATAATTTGGATCTTTAAGCAGTTTGATAATATTGTTTAATTGTTAGTTTCTTGCTGTAATGCAATAAGGTTATTAGAAGGAAAAGGTTGGTCTGTTGTAGGAATTTTCTTCATTTATAGACTTTGTGTGGATAAGGCACTGGTCAATCTAGAACCCAAAGTTTAAATTTAAGACAGAATCAGATAGAAAATCTAAAAAATATTTACTTTCTATATTTTATATTTATGTTATGTTCAAAATCCACACTACAAGTCTTTATAAGTCATTCAAAGGATTTATAGGATGATTTAGCCCATCAAAAACACTTGTTGCAAGTTAGTGTGAAGAATCTGTTAGCAAAGGAATCATTACAAGTTGTCATTATTGCAATATGTTATAGGGGAACCCACCTTGGTTTTGGAAAGCATAACTTAGTGTAGAGTAGAACTTGTAAAATATGTCTCCTATTCATTGGCCACTGACCTAGGGTTTTTGTGGATAAAACTAGCTAAATTTTAGGAAAACCTAAACAATTGGTTGGAAACACCAATAGGGGCAAGAGTGAGGGAGAAAGAAGGTGACAAAGACAAGTAATAGAGAGAGGGAGAGAGAGGAAGATGGGGAAAGATAAAGAGATAAATTTAGGGATGGCGAAATAGGGAGTGTATGTATGAGTGAGAGGGTGAGATATGGAGAGAGATAGAGAGGGAGGGAGATGGATAGAAATAAAGAGAGGAGAGAGGAGTAGAGAGATGTAAAAAGAGGGAGTTACAAGGAGAGAGGGAAATATAGGGATAGAAAAAGGGAGAGATATGGATAGAAATAGGGAGATATAGGGATAAAGAGAGGGGGATATATGGATACAAAGGAGAGTTAAAGAGATAGATATAACTTGGGAAAGATAGGGGTTTGGAAAGATAGCGGTGATGGGAGAGAGATAAATATATATAGGGAGAGATGGAAGGATAAAGGAAGAGGGAGAGAGAAATATAAATATAAAGAGGGAGAAAATGAGAGAGGAGATGAAAAATAGAAAGATAAAGATATAGAAAGTGATAAATAGAGATAAATAGGGGCTATATATGGAGAGAGATCAAGAGAGATGGAGGGAGATATGAAGTAAACAAGATAGAGATAAATATAATGATATATATATATAGAGGGAGAGGGAGATATGGAGGTATGGAGATAGAGGGGGAAAGAGTGATAGCTAAATGAGGTGACAAAGAAAAGTAATAGAGAGAGGGAGAGAGTGAAAAGGGGGGATATAGATAGATAGAGATGTATATAGGGAGGGAGAAAGAGGGAGCGTTTGTATGTGTGTGAGTGAGAGATAGATATAGAGATAGGGATGGAGAATTAGGGAGTGTGTGTGTTAGTGAGGGAGAGAAATGGAGATAGAGATAGAGAGGGGAAGAGACATACATACATACATACATCACATACATACATATATATATATGTATATATATATACATACATATATATATACATATATATACATATATATACATGTATATATATGTATATATGTATATATATGTATATATATGTGTATATATATATATGCATATATACATATATATATACATATATGCATATATGCATATATATACATACATATATACATATATACATATATATATATATATATATATATATATATATATATATATATATATATATATATATATATATATATATATATATATATATATATATATATAAGAGAGAGAGATGATAATGGTTTCACATTTTACATCTATAACATCTAACAAATTCCCCCAAGGTAGTTGCATTTGTAACATCTACAAAAATCCCATTCCATTATGCTATGAAATATGCCATACCTTATTCTAGAGCTCACTCCAAGTGCCACCCATTAGATTCAAGTTGACAAGGAAAAACATCTGATTTATCTCTACATAGCATAGGTTTTATGTTATAAAGCTTCAATACGTCTTGCCCAAAAATGATGGGAAAATTCCTTTCTAGCTAATACATTAATAAGGACTTCAATGTAGGTTGATTTATAGGGATGATGAATACCATATAGCATAGAATTAACTTTCCCAAAGATTTTTTAGTGTTAAGATATGTTGTATTGTATATTTAAACTTGATATTGATATAATTATGCGATGATAGAAATGGGTCCTTTTGTAATGAGATAAAATGTTCATAATTTTTAGCATGCTAAATTATGGTTTATTAGTGTCTTGATAGATATGTATTGGAAGAATTATTATCTATCTATATATACATGATATGCATATATTAGAACTTATTTATATCAAAGCAACTCCAGGCAAGTAGTAATAAAATGAACTAAATTATGCCTTAATTTAGTGTTGTAATATGTATTTTACATATTCACATTAAGTTTAGGGCCCTATTAAATAAAATGGACTTAATTGTGCCTTATTTGTGGTATTGTAAGGTGTACCTTTACACTTTCACACTCATCTAGGGATTTATTGATTAATTGAGGTTAATTTTTCTTAATTGGCCCCTTTAATTCAAATCCAAGCCTAATTAATTACAATTTATGAAGAGGAAAAGCCAACATTCATTAATGCCATAACATAACATTTATCATTGGAGAATATGTGTCCTAGGTAAGTGACCTAGGACCCTAGTTCAAATTATGTTTTTGGCGGTATTTTAAATATTTCAAATCTATATTTCAATGTCGGCTTGTGATATTTGAATTAAGGATAAATTACTATAAATAAAAGGTCATTTCATCAATTCAAGTAAGCTAGAAAGAGGTGAACTTAACAAAAGCCAAGATTATTTTTAAGAGTAGTCAAGAGAGGATTTCTTCATCATTTGTTGCAGCAATCAAGATCCAAGCATTATGTCAAAGTTATGTGGAGTCATGCATGTTTTGGAGCTAATATGTTGATGTAGGTTTCATGATTCAATCAAGCATTCAAAGTATCATTTCAAGCAAAGATTCAAAGTCAAAATCCACATCCATTGAAGCCATTTCATGCAAGTTGTAGACCTCCATTATCAAAGGTTCATCCAAGGGTTTGGTGAACTTTGTGATATTATTTTGTTCATTCATCATCCCTTTCATGCTATTTCATTTCATTTCAAGGTTTAATTACCAAACTGGGGTTTGACCAAGGAAAACCCCCATTCACCCAAAAATAAACATTTTCCCCTTCTCTTTGTGTGTTGTAGATTTGTAGGTTGAAGAAAAGTTGAAGATCTCAAAGTTGGAAAATTGCAAAGTTGCATTTATTGTCACCTTTGTTGTCATCTCACGAAAAATCAGATCTCAAACTTATTTTTGATTGTCCGACGGTGAAAATCGAGAATCTGGGAGTATAGACACAGGAGAAGAGAACCTAGAAATAGATTTTGGAGAGTCCTAGCCATGACCCATTCACCATAGGGAAAATGAGTCCTTAGTTAGCTCCCGAAAACACCTTTTTGTGAGAGGTACACAACATTTATCTCTTCCAGATTCTCCAAAATGTCTATAGGTTCAATTAGTATTATGCTAAATCTTTTGAATCCACTTTATAGATTGCAATTTGGAGTTGATTTTTTATTTTTGATCTTTCTCCCCAAAGTGTTGTTTGGCCTAGACCCCCGTCCTTGCAAAAAAAGGGAAATTGCCAAATTCCTCAAAGAATTCACTCACCTAAGGGTTGAAAGTGGATTTTGACTTGAGGGATCTCATTTCCTAAATGAAATAGAAGAATAGATAGGTTCATTCACCCCATTTTTCCCTTGTTATTTATAGTAAGTTTGGTGAAATATTCCGAATTTAGTATAAAACCCTATATGTTTGAACCCCTACCCATTTTTTCTATGTTTCATTTTGGTGAACCTGAGTTTTGAACATTCTAATTTCTGATTTGGAGTGCATTCAAACCCTAGATCTAGGATTAGGATTAATTCATTACATTTAGGGTTTCTTAATTTGGCATAAAGTTGCATTGCATTTTAGGTGTAAACTTGCATTTTGCATTGATTTTAAATCTAAAAATTCAACAAAAATTGCATAATGTTAGACTGATTTTGCGTAGTGTTTGCATATTAGTGTACTTTTCATCATTCACATTCAAAAATTAAGTCAAAATTGTATTTCAAAAAATGTCATATAGTTCATCATTTCCATTAATTTTACTTGCATTAGGTCATCAAATTCTAGAAAATTCTATTACAAAAATTACCAGTTTGAGACTTGAAATAGAGAACACATATTTAATCACTCAGAAATTGCATTTTTTCATTAAAAAAAAAACTTGTATAGGGACCCATTCACCCCTGGGCGAATGAGTCCTTGGAGGCCTACAAAAACTAACTTTTCTGAGCTGTTTTGTGGTTTTTTGCACTTCCTAGGCCTGCTAGTAACCTATAGTATCAGTCTGGAAAGTTTCAGGAATTTCTATTTTATGCATCTAGGTCAAAATGTCCATTTACTGTAGCCATTTTGAATCATTCCAAAACCATTTCAGTAGCAAAAATTATTAGATCTGAAAACATTTACATTGTATTCTTGATGCTTTGCATAATTTGGATAAAAGTACTTTTCACTTTTGGATACACAATGTTTACATTCTTGATGCTTTGCATAAGTTGGATAAAAGTACTTTTCACTTTTGGATACACATTGTTTACATTCTTGAAACTTTGTATAAGTTGGCTAAAAGTAGTTTTCCTTTTTGGATACACATTGTTTATATTCTTGAAGCATTGCATAAAGTGGCTAAAAGTACTTTTCATTTTTGGGCACACAATGTTAGTATCTTAACTTTCTAAGCATTCCAAGAAAAAATTCATCTCTCCCCCTTATGAGAATGTTTTAATGAAAGAGAATACAATAGTGGAAAATCATGGCAATCAAATTTGGTCTTCTCCCAATATCTCTCCTATTTGTGAAGAAGATATTTTGGTGTTAGAAGATCCAATCAATGAGAGTTATGAGAATCCTATTTGTTTATCTTCCCCTACCTCTCCTACTTGGGAAGACATTGTTGGATAAAATAATGAGACCATTGACACATCCCCTAATATCACTTTTCCTATTTGTGAGAATGATTTGATACAAGAGAATACCATCATTGATAAGCAAGACAATCCAACTATTGATGAATCCCCTACTAGTGATGAAGTCATTTTAGAAGAGCCAACCATTGAAAGTCATGAACATCTAGTTTGTTGCTCTCTTGAAAACTATCCTACTAGGGAAGACTTCATGGTGCAAGAAAATGACAACATTGACATTGTCTTTCAAACAATAGTGTATAGGAGCAAATTTGCACCCCTTACACAAATTCCCCTTTTACACTTCCTCACCTTAGAAAACTAAATCCAAAGTCAAAATTCCACATTAGTTGGCTGACTTCCTTCCACTCAGCATTTGTTTGTTGTGTGAGTAGAAAAAAATTTGTAGGGGATGCCCGTGTGATACGTAGACGTCCGCGCTGCGCGCTTACGTCCATGATGGATTCCTGTGTTTGAAGTTGACAAAGGCATTAAAATTTTGATTGGAGTCAATTTGTAATGTCCCTCTTCGATCAACTGACCCCGAAAATGGAAAATTCTTCCCTCTTCTCCTTCAAATTCATCCATCTTCATCTCATTTGATCCTCTAGCAATTTTCTTGATCTCTTCACAATCTCATTTCATTCTCTAAGCAACAAATTGGAATTCTCAAGCACTTCCAACATTCTTCAACACTCGATTGCAGTGACAACACTCCATCAAATCCGCAAAGCAAGTCTGAAGCAAGCCATTGCAGCGTGGGCTTGAGGTTTTACAAGATCTCCATTCATCATAGTTGAGGATGTGGTGATTGTTCAAGCCTTATTTCTCCTCCATTATCTAGTGAGCTCCTAGTGGAGGTGGTAACGTTTCGCTCCTCTCCTTTGTGATTTGGTTGAGTAGCTCTTTACTGTTTTGTAGTGTTATTTACATTCCTTCCTTCTTTACTTCTTTATTGTATATTTCTCTCTCGTTGCTATCTGGCTGTTCGTGGAGGTGGCAACACCAAAACAGGGGTTTGACTGAGGCAAGCCCCTATACAGCCCCAACAATTTTCCCCTTCTTTCTTGCGTGCAGGTGAAAGAGCATGTGGGGCTAGCTGGCGAATGTGCATTTCTATGAGATTATTTTTATTACTTTAGCCTTCATCTACCTACTTTATCATCTTCATTCTATTTTTCTCATCGAAACCAACCAGCTAGGCCGATTAGTTAGTTTTTGAGTAGTTTGTACTGTGTTCACTATTTTATGACCATACAGATGCCAGTGTGCCCGAGAGACGTCAGCGCACCGTGCTGACGTCCCAAAACTGCACCGTCGTCCTCATAAAGAGAGATGTATGAGGCACAATACTGGCTCCAAAAACTAGCTCACCTAGCCCAAACTAAAGTTCGAATCTGTAGAGTGATTGAAGTACTTTATAGTCCTCATCATTCTCTATCCCTATTCCTAAAACATCCCTTTAGAGTAAGGTAAGTTAGGGCAGCCCTCTGCTCTTGGCTCTCTGTGACCTAGGGCCTTGACGTGGTTAGTCCCCCTCTCTTACATTTTTGGTGAACCTGACATGAACCATTTTGGTTTCATCTTGCAGTACTGAAAGCTCCTTTCCTAGTTTCCTAGGAGCATTGTAGGTGTGAGCGTTGTGGGGATTTTATCCTTGCAACCCAGCCTACGACCCCTAGTAGGCATAGTTGGAAGGTTCTAAAAGTGTTGCGTAACAAAACCTTAATTGGGTCACTGTCCTATCTTTCAACCTTTGGGGGGCTTTGTGAGAGTGTCGTTTAGTCCATATGATGGCCTCTTTCTTGCATCAACCTATCCCCTTTGTGCAGCCTATGAGTATTGGTACTAGTATAACCTTCACCTCGCAGGATCTGCTGATGGGTTTTAATAGAGAACCATCTCCTCCTTATATCCTTACATGAATCAACAGGAACACTGTAGCAAGTGTTCTTGTTGACCCAATGTCTCAGGTGAATATCATAACTAAGGAGACCATGTTAATTAACTTTCTTTATAAAGATGGGTATGACGCACCTGTGAGCGCTATCCGTACACATAACAAAATTTCCATGCCTCCTCTTGGTAGTATCAGGTTGTCAGTCCTTGTCAGACCTAAATCTGTGAACTTATTGTTTGACATAATCCTGAGATATGAACTCTTCAAGTTAAGTTGGGTATCCCCTAGTTAGTAGCTATGAATGTAGTACCCTCGGTTGTGCATAAATGTCTAAAATTTATCCATGAGGGTTTTGTGCATGTGATTCATGACATCAGTTATAAATTGCCGATTGCTCGTGGTAGTTACTCTCTAGATAAATTTTGGCCTGCACCCAATGGTCCTCTTCCACCTAGGAAGGACCTCTTGTACCAGATATATCAGAAGTACAAGAAAGGGCGCTTAGTGCCTAGAGTGAGATACCCTCCATCACCTTATGCTATTTTGCATAGGGCATGTTTAAAAGCTGATAGTGATGTCGCCAAGGCCTATAGAAGAGAAGAAGAAACACCCTCTTAGGGTCCCTCTTCTTCCTCTACCACTACTCAGCCTGATGCTTCCTCTCACCCCATTGGAGTGCCTTCAGATTCTATTCCGCGTTTGCGGGAGAATCCTATGGTGCTCACTTGGCGAAAGCCCAAGCGTCCCACGTTTGAGCTTCATGTTCTTCCTATAGAGTCTAGGCCCGTTTGATATGGTAGAAAGAAAGGTCCTCATGGGGAATCCTCTATGTCTCAGCCTCTGTAGCCTCCTACTGCTTCTACTCCTGATGCAGTAAAAGGGAAGAGGCCCATTATCGAGGCATTAGAACCAACTCCCCCTATTGTTTCTCTTCTTCCTGCTCCCGTTTAGGAACTTGTCCCTTCGTTGGAAACAACTGTGGTGGACACTCCCATAGTTGAGGAGTCTCTCATCCCTTTTCAACCCTCGGTCTCTAGCTCAAAGAGTTGTAGAAACTGCCTTGTGTGCGAGCACAAGCACTGACGAAATGATCTCGTAGCTGAGCAGGCCACCTTGTAGAGGAAGGAAAAGGAGATGGCCACCCCTACTTTAGGGCCTCCTGATGTGTCCTCTCTCCTCCCCTTTACTTTCGTTTAGTCTAGTTTAGTCTCACTTCTGGCTCCCGCTATGAGTGTGCCTAACCCCAAGAAGGTGCAAGTTTTCATCACTCCTTTGGTGGAGCCACCCTTGTTGATGTCCCTTCCAGATGTCCCTCCTTTCCCTAAACCCATTAATATGATGAATAATTCAGTGGTATCTATTGGGGATTTCTCTTCCTCCTCCTCCTCCTCCTTCGCACCTCTCACCTCATCTGTGGGGAGTTCGTATCCCCCAACGAAGCAGAAGGTAGAGGGTGACCCTTCCAATGATGGAGGGTGTAAGAGGAGCCCACCTTCTTCGAAAGGTGGTCCTCTGCTGGCCTGTTCCATCCTAGTAACGGAGCTAGCCTTGGCTTCCCCTGAGTTTGTCACTGCTCCTAAGTAACTTGGTGAGCCTAGTAATGAATCTTGGGCACAACCTTCTCCATTCGTTGAGGTATGGCATGGAACTTTAGTAAAGTGCATGTTTAACTCTTTGGATGAAGTTCCAACCTTGTTAGCGATCTTCACAAAGTCGTTGACCATAGCTCCACAAGAGCCTAGTGGAGAAGACCTTGTTAGGCCTTCTTCCTTAGCCCTTGTTGCGGGAGGGTCAGAAGCTCCTCCTCTTAACATCCCACCACTGCAAGCTCTTCCTCCTTCCCCTTATGAAGATCTAGATTGGGAAGCGGACAACCTCTTGGTCGATTAGTGTTAGGGGGAGGCCTCTTCTTTATCTTTAGATTAGATGTGTGTGTGTGTTGTGATGTGTTCCCTGTAACTATATTATATGTTCCTGGATGGCCCTTGTCACCCTTGTTGGTGCTTGGATATAGGTTTGGTTTTTGTGTCGTAAACCTTCTTCTATTTGTATCATCATTCTTCCATGTTTGTGATTAATTTTTGGTAAATTGGGGATGATGCAAAGTGTTGGGGGCATTTAGGCTTCCCTTCCATGTTGACCCAATTTTTATTTTTACTATGTATTCTCGTGCATTCTTCACATGGTTTGATATAGTAGGGGGTTGATGACAATTCATTTTATATACTATTATTATACCTATATATATATATTTATGAGCAGCTCTGACCCCGAAATATCAGATCACTCCTGTGCCCTTTGTTTGTGACCATCCTTTTTTTTTCTTGTTCTTCTTATCTTTCTCTCTTCTTTGCTTGGGTTGTCCCTTTCATGTGTGACAATGCCATTACTCTGATCTTCATAAAATGTATTCATTGCCAACGAATCTTTTCTTGAGAATCTTCGCAAACTTTTTCCAAAAACCGCATTCTCGAGTTGGACCCTAAAAAAAACATGTTTCCTTCATCATGGGTTCACAAAGAAAGAACTTGAGAACTTTCCTTCGAGGTGGGAATAGCCTTTACTTTCCCCTCGCAAGGGGGAATCTTCTTCCTTTTGAATTCCTTGATGAAGTGAACATCTTTCGAAAGGATTCCTTGCTGATGAATCAATTTCTCTTCTGCATTTTCAAATAGCGCATCCTTTGAGTGGACCCCTTTGAAAGTTTTCCAACTTGGAGACGGTCTGCGTGACTATTCGCTTTCTTTCCTGCATGACCGCTTTTAGACATCTTCTATATGCAGGTAAACATGTCGCTTTACAGGTGTGCCTATGAAGCCGCTTCCTGACTCTACGGAGTCTCCTTCTTTGGGTTTCCTCCATGTGAGAGATATTGGGGGACACCTCCTTGTAAGTCTGCGGGCCTGTAGGGAACTTTTTCTAGGCTTCCTTCATGTGAGAGTTCTTGGGGGATGCCTCCTTGCAGGTTCGTGGGTTTGTAAGGAACTTTCTTTTTATTTCCTTCATGTGAGAGATCTTGGAGGACAACCTTCCTTACAGGTCTGTGGGCCTGTGAGGCGCTTCCTTTCTGGGGCTTCCTTCATGTGAGAGATCTTGGGGGTCACCTCCTTGTAGGTCTGCGGGCTTGTAAGATGCCTTCATTCTACAACTTCATAGTTCTGTAGAGCTATGGAGTCCTTTTCCTGCCATGCGTTTTCAAGCTTGCTAGATTGCGATCTGCTTCCTTGATGGTTCAGGTATGAATTTATAAGCCTACTTACTCTTTGATCTACTTTACCGAAGCACTCATCAGTATTCATGATCGCTAAAGTGGGGGAAAAAATGTATAGGAGCGAATTTTCACCCCTTACGCAAATTCCTCTTTTACACATCCTCACCTTAGAAAACCAAATCCAAAGTCAAAATTCCACATCAGCTAGCTACCTTCCTTCCACTTGGCATCTTCCTATTGTGTCGATAGAAGAATATTTGTTAGGGATGCCCATGCTACACACAGACATCGACGCGGCACACTTACATCCCTGACGGATTCCCACATCTGAAGTTGATAGAGGCGTTACACTATCGATTGGAGTCGATTTGTAATGTCCCTCTTCAATCAACTGACCCTGAAAATGGCAGAATATTCCCTCTTCTCCTTCAAATTCATCCATCTTCATCTCATTTGATCCTCTAGCAATTTTCTTGATCTCTTCACAATCTCATTTCATTCTCTAAGCAACAGATTGGCATTCTCAAGCACTTCCAACATTCTTCAACACTCCATTACAACGACAAAACTCCATCAACTCCGCAAAGAAAGTGTGAAGCAAGCCATTGTAGCATGGGCTTGAGGTTTTGCAAGACCTCCCTTCATCACAGTTGAGGCTGTGGTGATTGTTCAAGCCTTCTTTCTCCTCCATTGACTAGTTATCTCCTGGTGGAGGTGGTAACATTTCGTTCCTCTCCTTTGTGATTTGGTTGAGTAGATCTTTAATTTTTTGTAGTGTTATTTACATTCCTACCTTCTTTACTTCTTTATTGTATATTTATCTCTCATTGCTATCTAGCTGTCCGTGGAGGTGGAAACACCAAAATGGGGGTTTGATTGAGGCAAGCCCCTATACAACCCCAACAGTTTTCCCCTTCTTTCTTGTGTGCAGGTGAAAGAACATGTGGAGCTAGTTGGCAAACGTGCATTTCTATGAGATTATCTTTATTAATTTAGCCTTCATCTACCTGCTTTATCATCTTCATTCTATTTTTCCCGTCGAAACCAACCAGCTAGGCCGATTAGTTAGTTTTTGAGTAGTTTGTACTATGTTCACTATTTTATGACCGTACGGATGCCAGTGTTCCTGAGAGACGCCAACTCACTATGTTGACATCCTAGAACTACGCCATCATCCTTAGAAAGAGAGATGTCTAAGGCACAATACTAGCTCCAAAAACTAGCTCGCCTAGCCCAAACTAAAGTTCAGATCTATAGAGTGATTGAAGTACTTTATAGTCCTCATAATTCTCGATCCCTATTCCTAAAACATCCCTTTAGAGTGAGGTAATCCCTCTGCACTTGGCTCTCCATGACCTGGGGCCTTGACGTGATTGGTCCGCCTCTCTTACAAATAGTAATGTGGCTTCCTTAGATGAAGATGATGAAGTGACATTAGAATCCTCTTCACTAAGATCTTGAAAATAAGGATAAGTTTGTTGAGATTATTAACATTAGAACTCCCTCGAGTCCTCTAATTCTTATACTTCCTACACATCCTTTAATTATTGGACCACCTAAGCCACAACTTGTCCTTCTTCCACCCTCACAACAACCACAAGTTCAAAACAAACCTGTGCTTATCCTAAGACCACCTCAACACAATGTTTCACAACAACTGAGTTACAATACCATTTCTCACACATACAATACAAGGAACAATAGGCAACCACAAACCACTCCCACTTCATTACCATTTCCTCAACCTATCTTTCCTAGTGCTCCTCGTTTGCCTTTACAAAGTGGAAAGGAGTATGATCTTGTTGAACAACTTAAGAACACTCCATGCTAAGATATCCTTATGGGATCTTATTCAAGCCTCACCTAGTTACCATAACATGCTTCAAAGTGCTTTATAATAGGTTCCTATCCCTTCTAATGTGCAACCAAATGAAATAACAACCATAATTCAAGGAATGAATGCATACATTATTTTCCACCAAAGTGAGCTCCCTCCTTTGGATGCACAAAAACAATATGAAGCTTTCATGATTGTAACCGTTATTAATAGGACAATAATAAAAAGACCCTTGTTGACAATGGCTGAACCCTTAATGTGTGTAGTGTGAACCTTTTAGATAAGCTTGGAATTGACAAGAGTAGGATTGAACCTGACTCATTGTCCATTAGTGGATTTGATAACATAGGAAAACAATCGCTTGGCGTGATCACATTACCTATTATCATTGGGAAAGCTACATTGCAAACTACTATGCATGTCATGCCTGATGATCTTTCATTTAATATTCTTTTAGGTAGACCATGGATTAATGAAATGTAGGGGGTGCCTTCAATGCTTCATCATTTATTAAAGTATGTTTATAACAATAAAGTCTACACACTCAAGGACGACCCTGAACTTGAAAGTTGTTTGCACATTGAGAAAGATAAACAGAGTCCTGTGAAAACATTGATACCAAATTTAAAAGTTGAACCCATCCAAGAAGAATGAAAAGATAAGTGCCCTAAACCCTTCACAATGTTATGAGTGGAAGATTTGGGATCATTGGATTTTACACATACATTCATGGGAAAATACAAGATCATAACAAAAGAGTCTGAACAGGGAAAATAAAAAAGTGGTAATGTCAACACAAAATTTGGAAGAACCTTTGAAAGCATCCACTTCAACCACTTTAGAAGAAGAAACAAACTACACAACAACCTTTTATGAAGTTTATTATGAACAACCATCAAATTCGAAAGAAATGGAAAAGCTTTATGGAAGAGGTTATGAGATTTTGAAACAACTTGGTTATAGTGGAAAATGATGTGGTGCTAGAGAACAAGGTATCTATGTCCCTATAGAGCCTAACACACAAGAAACACTCATGGTCTTGGTTATTGTCCCTTGAAAGAAATGAAAGAATCAAATAAATCTTTGCTTAATATCAATGTCATCACATAAAACACTCCTAGGACATGTCTTAGTAATGATTGGAGTTCATTCAATTCTACACCCTCCCTTATAGGAGAGTAAAAAATATCACAATCCAAAGAGTCTTGTGTAAGTATGACACCTTGTAATAAGAAAGAGATATCTTTGTCACAACATAAAGGAACATCTTCTATTGATCAAGAGAGTATCTTATCGAGAATCCCCCAAGATCACTTGATATATCTCCCTCCAAGAACACGAAAGAAAGTTTACAACAAAAGTCCATTTTGTGCATATCATAGAGTTCATGGTCATTCTACTAATGAATGCAAGGCTTTGAGTAATAAAATTCAACATATTAAGGATTGTGGTACTCTTGCTTATGTTGAAGCTCCCAGTTCCTCTAATTGATACTGATTTTCATTCTATCATGCTTCTCATCAATCATCTCAGCTCACCCTTGTCTTGCACTAAGTGGGGGAAAGGGGGTTAGGTAGCCTTGTCCTCGTATGACACTCATTGATTGTCTCTTTTGGATAGTTGACTGCTTTCCATGTATATATAAGAATAAGCCTCTAATTGATACTGATTTTCATTCTATCATGCTTCTCATCAATCATCTCAGCTCACCCTTGTCTTGCACTAAGTGGGGGAAAGGGGGTTAGGTAGCCTTGTCCTCGTATGACACTCATTGATTGTCTCTTTTGGATAGTTGACTGCTTTCCATGTATATATAAGAATAAGCTTGGGATGTGGATGATATGCCTTAAGTTGGCTCACATATGATGTACTGTGTTATCTTTAATATTGCATTTTGGGGTAAACCCCTTATTCATGATGTAGTTTCATTCGGGAACATATGACTTAGCATAGGGATTTTTGAATAAGCTCTCATGTCTTCTTCATTGGTCACTTTAAAGTTGACTGCTCACAAAAATGGTGTTAGCAATCACTTTAAAGTAGGGGAATACATCGACACTCATGTTTCTTTGTGCAATTTTTTGTCTTCTTGTGACGCGTCCTTTTCTAGGTGGTGTCATTGGGTTTGATATCCTCTGAGAGCGTGATATTTCTTTGATTTTTCCTCTCTTGGAGATATTAGGCATGATGATCTCTAAGAAGAGACCTTACAAAAATTAAGTGAAGTCCCTTTGAACAAACCCTTATATATATATTGTTCATAAGTGTTTAGCATAATACAACTTGTTAACCTTGTGAAGCTCGAAGTCTGTGTGTGTGTGTGGTTCCCTATCAGAGTTATCAGAAGGATAGCTTTGGTATGGTAAGTATAGTGAGAGCTTAGACAAAGGCATGAATTTCTCACTAAGCCACTCTCCTGGGGGCTCACCTAATGAATGGCCTAAGGTTCCATTAGCCTGAAGTGAGCGTGTTATGCTTGTGAATGTGTTGGACAAACAATTGAGGGTTGATCTACATCTAGTTGGACAAACAATCGAGGTTTGATCCACCCCTTTTTATTTTTATTTGTTGTTTTTCTTTCTTTTAGTCTTTGACATTGTCTATTTGTGTATCTTGTCTTGCTACTACATATCATACATCTTGTGTGTGTCCCTTTGTGCTTATGTTGGTTTGACGTAGGATATTGGATCCTCGGGGCTTGATCACCCTCCTTGATCTTTGTCATCCTATACCATCCACATTGGTACACTTGGACCCCACTTGACTACTTAAGTGTGAGTTTGATGCAAGTTCCTCCTCTCACTAAAGTGGGGGCTAAATGTAGTGTAGGAAAAAGTATCCCTTTTTCACATTTAATTTGGGAATAAATATTAAATAAAATGAGCTAAATTATGCCTTAATTTAGTGTTATAATATGTATTTAACATATTCACATTAAGTTTAGGGCCATATTAAATAAAATGAACTAAATTATGCCTTAATTTAGTGTTGTAATATGTATTTTACATATTCACATTAAGTTTAGGGCCCTATTAAATAAAATGGACTTAATTGTGCCTTATTTGTGGTGTTGTAAGGTGCAACTTTACACTTTCACACTCATCTAGGGCTTTATTAGTGGTGGGGTTGAAGTGCCTTGGTGATAATCAATTCATAACCTTCATCTCTCAACTAGATATCCGTGGGTCTCACTTGAACACTGGGACCCTGAATTCAAGTGTATTTGGTGAGGGTATTTTAATGATTTCAAATCTATATTTCGAAATATTAGAGCGTGATATTTGGTGGGATAGAGTACTATCCAATGCAAGGGTTATTTCATCCAATTCCATTAAAGCTAGCTTAGGGGTGAGACTTAACTTAAAGGCAGAGATTGTACATCCGAATTATTCAGGGAGTTTCTTTAAATGGAACATTTGCGAGAATCAAGATCAAGCATGATGTCAAATTTATGTGTAGTCGGCCATGTTTTTTTTTTTTTTTTTTTAGACTAATATGTTGATGTAGGTTTCATGATTCAATCAAGCATTCCAAATTATCATTTCAAGCAGATTTAAAGTCAAGATCCACATCCCAGTGGAAACCATTTCATGCAAGTTGTAGACCTCCATTATTAAAGGTTCATCCAAGGATTTGGTGAGTTGTGGCATTGTTTTGTTCATTCATCATCCCTTTCATGCTATTCATTTCATTTCAAGGTTTAATTACCAAAATGGGGTTTGACTAAGGAAAACCCCCATTCACCCAAAAACAAACATTTTTCCCTTCTCTTTGTGTGTTGCAGATTTGCAGGTTGAAGAAAAGTTGAAGATCTCAAAGTTGCAAAATCACAAAGTTGCATTTGTTTTCATTTTACGAAAAATCATATCCTAAATTTATTTTTGACTGTCTAATGGTGAAAATAGAGAATCTGGAAGTGTAAACACATGAGAAGAGAACCCAGAAATAGATTTCAGAGAGCCCTAGCCAGGACTCATTTGACATAGGGTGAATGGGTCCTCAGTTAGCTTCCAAAAACACCTTTTTGTGAGAGGTATGCAAGATTTATCTTTTCCAGATTCTCCATAAAGTCTGTAGGTTCCATCAACACTATACTAAATGTTCTGAATCCACTTTATAGATTGCAATTTGGAGTTGATTTTCTATTTTTAATCTTTCTCCCCAAAGTGATGTTTGGCCTAGACCCTCGACCTTGCAAAAAATAGGGAAATTACAAGATTCCTAAAAGAATTCACTCACCTAAGGGTTGAAAGTGGATTTTGATTTGAGGGATCTCATTTCTTGAATGAAATAAAAGAATAGGTAGGTTCATTCACCCCATTTTTCCCTTATTATTTATAGTAAGTTTGGTGAAATATTCCAAATTTAGTATAAAACCCTATGTGTTTGAACCCTACACCTCAATTTTTTATGTTTCATATGTGTATGTAGATAGAGAGAGATAAGGTATAAGAGATAAATAAGAGAAATAAAGGGAAAGAGAGAAAAAATGGAGTCTAGCTTTTGATCAAGTGTTTTGTGCCAACAATCCAAAGATGACAAGTATTTATGGTGATCTATCTCTCTATGTCACTCTATCTGACTCCTTTTCTATCTCTCTATGTCTATCTCTCCCTCTCTTATCTCTCTATCTCATACTCTATTTTCCCTAACTCTCAAGTTGTAACTTCTATTTCACCTCCTCTCTCTCTCTCTCTATATATATATATATATGCCTCTCCCTCTACCTCACTATTAATTTCTTTACCAACATTTGGAAGTACATCTAACATGTTATCCATAATTATACTAATTGGTAAGTTAAAATCTATAGAGGAGAGAGCACCAAGGGAGGAAGCCACTTGGAAATCACATAGGACTTCTCATTTTTCATCAAGAATATTTACCAAGTTACAAAATGTTTGTTGGATGGAATCTCTTGTGATTGACCTACTATATCTTATTTCTCAATTCTCTTGTTTTCACTTGTTTATCACCTTTGAGAATCTTAAATTACACCATGTCATTGTTTTCCTTATACCCATATTTTCTTTTCTTTAGTTTCACATACAAAATAATGACTATGTAGATACTATTTGATTATATGTTCTTTAATGTTGATACATTAAGAGGTCAAGTTATCCCAAGGCCCATACAACCTCACACCCTTCTAATGACTTTGTGGTGTTGATAATCACTTAATAAAATGAATTAGCATAAGATTTAATTTTCTATCTCTACATTCTTTACAAATTTAATTATTAACTAAAATAAATATTATTTCTATAATTATAAAATAATTAATAAAAACATAATAAAAACCTTGTAAAAAAAGAACATAAATATTTAATATTGGAAAAAATTATAAAATATTCAAAATAAATTAAATAAATATTGTACAAAATTCAGGTAAAAGTTTAAAATATAATTACTATACAATAGTTTAAAATTTAATAGAACAAAAATAATTATAAATTTAACTACTTCTAATAGTTTTTATTTATTATTTTAATTTCACAAATAAACATAAATAATTAATATAATTTTATATTAAATCTAAATGAAAAACTAAAATAGAATTAAAAAATGCAAAGTCAAAATATATAAAATCTAAGTGTTAATAAAAATAATAGAATATAATAGATAAAATTAATAATAAATAATAGTAGCCTTAATATATAATAATCTTATTTTAAGTTAGTAAATAATTAAATAAAAATAATTATAATTTTCTAGTTTATTAAAATTTAAATATAAAAATTACATATATCAAAAGTATAATTAGTACCAAACAATATTAACATTAATAGAAAGGTAATCTCACTATCACTAATTTTTTTATATAATAATAAATAAATATATTTAATTTAAATAATAAATTTAGTTTCAAAATTTTGTTCATTTAATATTCTACATAGGTTTCTAATATTCTATCTAAAAATACATCTATCTAAAAATTTAATGGTCATATAGATATCTTAAATACATCTATCTAAAAATGTAAAGAGATAACAATATTAAATTATTTTATTTTATTTTAAGACTATTTAAAAAACATGCTAAATAATTTAAAAGATAAATCTATTATTATTTTAAAAAATTCTAAAAATAATTATAAATTTATTAATAAATTAATATATATCCTTAATTTATTTACTATTAGTTTCAATGTTAATTATACTTATCTTTTAACTTAGATTTTTTAATATAAATATAATATAATATACAATTATATAGATTTTATTATAATATAAAGTATAAAAAAATGATTATTAATATAAATAAAATTTCAATATAAATAAAATATAATATAATTTAAAATGTATAAATTTTATTATAATATAAAATATATTGATGTTTAACTACATATTATATTCTACATTGAAATATATTTTATTTTGAATAAACTACTAATTGAAATCTGTTAAAGGCACCTTGTAAAACTAAAAACCTCAACGAATATAAAGACATCTTTGTAGGTAATGGCCTATAATCTATCCAGATAATAATGATTTTATAGTCATTTACTGTACTTTGAAATAAATATATCTCATTTTTTAATGGCATGCTCTTCTTGATAGTCAATCGTAAGGACGTCATCATATGGGGGATGGGGTGCTATGTTATAATGTCTAAAACATGTCTGTTTTGTCGATAGATTAGCTTCTCCCCTCTTGATAAGTCTACATGTCATGCCACTTCGGGTATTTTTTAAAATAATTTATGGATATGTTAATCCACCATGTTTTGTGTTGTGTGAGTCCCCATGAGAAATAGGACGGGGTCTAGGTATTATTGAGATCTCACTGGTGGATGATTGATTGAATGAATGATTAAATATTCCAATGACATCCACAAGATCAAATAGTCTATGGGGCCTAGAACCACAACACTAAGATATCTCCAAACTCTTTTTGATGTTGGATCATTCAAC
Organism: Sequoia sempervirens; assembly: GCA_007258455.2. NCBI lineage: Eukaryota > Viridiplantae > Streptophyta > Pinopsida > Cupressales > Cupressaceae > Sequoia > Sequoia sempervirens. Next base: position 521,139,244 of record VDFB02000003.1, on the reverse strand, counting down.
CACATAGACACACACAAAGCTATATAAAAAATGAATGAGAGAGATGATTTCTATTGTCTTGCATATTTTAAGATAAATTTCATATAAGAAATACTTGTGGCTAGTACTATTTAAAAAAAATAAAATTCAATTCTATTTTTTAAAAATAAATAAAAATAACAAAAGAAAAATTCATAATATATCAAATGTAACAAATCCTTGCTTAATATTTATTTTTAACTCTTACTTAAATGTCTCTATGCATATTTGTATTAGATGCATATTTGTATGTTAATATATATCTACAATAATTAAATAAGACAATTATTTTTCACATAAAAAAAAAAAAAATTATTAATTTTTTAATCAACAAATTATTTAATAATTAATTAAAGTAATATTGTGTTTTTTATATAAATAAAGTTAATTAAAATAATATTTTTTTAGTAAGTATTGATTTATTTTTTAAATAAATTTTTAGAAACAGTAAACATTTAGTAATTTAAAGTTATTACTAACTTTGTTAAGAAATAAAGTTTCAAACCGTTTTCTTTTTATCATTGAACTTCAAGCTCATGAAATGTTTTAGAAAAGAAAATGATGCAAAAAAGATTGAATCTAACATTGACCACTAATTATACAAAATTAACTAAATTAAATGAATGGAATGAAGAACAAACATAAGATATAAGACAAAAAAATAGATGGTATGTTTTTTCGAGTTCATGAATGATATTAGTAAACACTTCTGGATTTAACTGTGTATGCTGTTTGAATCAACGTTTCGAACCACACTGAATGATTCATCATCAGGAAGATAAAAGAACACTAATATGTACTAAATAGTCAAATAATTTTTTAAAAATCATATCTTAAAACCCGATTGATCCAAACGTCACAACAACTGTAGCGGAATACAAGAAAATTGCACTCAGTTATCATCGTTTTCATTCTATGATAGATCACGAAGTGTGATCCAAAACGTTGAAGCAAAAAATATATCACACAATCAAATCCAAAAATCTGTTAAACAATTATCAAAATCTTAAAACTTCCAAAACTACTATTAATCATGACAACTTTAATAAAACCAACAGACCATACATATTTTTATTAAAAAGCTGAATGAGTTCAGCAAACAGTATACAAACTAGTATCCACATCCATTAAGCCAACAATAACCATAACCAGGCGCACATAATCCACTGTGGCAGCACTGGTCGGGAAGTGTGCCGGGATATCCATTACAATCTGCATCTCTCTCGCACATATTATTATATAGTTTTAGAAAAGCTTTTCAAATTTTGTTGATATCAATTTTCAATCTCCTTTATCTTCCAATATTATAAGTGCTATTATTCTTGAGGAAAATTTGTCCACCATCATAGAATTATAATAACTCCTTGACTTAGCCCCACATCTAACTACAATCTTGTAAGCTAGATGGATTATTTATAGGAATGAGTAGCTAGCTTTTATAGTGGAAAATGTGACCATAGTCTTGCATTTTCTCATCTAATTGACAACACCATTTAATAAAGTTAAGATATAATCATAGGTAGATCTCTTGTTGTCGATATCATCTATACAATATGAATCCATAAATCCATATATATTTAGTAAGTTCTAGTCCCCTATAAAATCACCATGATAACAAACATAATACTTATAGGTACTATATAAATATTAAAAATAGATTTTAAAAATGCAATTACTTTATCTAAGAAAATATTTGATTGAATGATGAGAGTAAATGTACCCAAAAAATCTCTATTGAACTCAAGACAAATGATATTGCTTCATATTATGTATGTGGATGCTCCCAATTCATGTAGCACAAAATTAGCATTAGTTGATTAAATTCACTCATTTATCCCTCAATTATCCATTAGTAAATTAAATAAATGTCAAATTCTACCTAATATTCACCAATTATCTATTTTGTAAAAAACCAAATGCTCAAAATTTATTTCATTTAGTTAACAAATTAATTAAAACTAGTTAAATCATCAATGTATTTAGTCCATTCATTCATTCAAATCACTTAAGTGACTCATGCAATTAGTTCACTCTCTCATGCAATTATTCAATTCTTCCATACACTTCAAACTTCCAAATTCTTAACTTCTTTTAACTCACTTATCAAATTTAGCTGAGTAGTAACCATTATTATAATAAAAAATTAAAATAATTCTCAATTCCTTTGTGATTGCTACCTCTCTATATATTGAATTGAAAATCTATGCAATCTAATATTAAATCTCATTCATCTAGTCTTATTTCAAAAATATATAAAAAATTATGCATTCAACCATCATTTTTATAGAACACATTCCTTGCAAACATATGCTATTAAATATTTCATCCAAAGAATACTAATGTTCTGTTATAGGAATTGAGAGCATCCAAATACATACTTTGAATCAACATCATTTGGATCAGTTCAATAATGGTTTCTTTGGGTACATTTCCTCTCATTACTCAATTGGATGTTTCCTTGGATAGATTAATTATATTTTAAATGTTTATTTCTTTCTTTTATATATTTTTTCTATTTTCTTTTCTTGTATTTTGGTGAACTCAATATAAAAATAACCACCATAGTGCTAATATAATAATTATTTTATAGGTTTGTTTTGCTTGATTTGAGATGTTTTTCTTATAAGGTTTGGTTGAAAGCATCAAAACATAAGAATTAACTGTTAAGCTATCAAATTTGATGAAGATCAAATTGATGATTTTTTAGCCCTAGACATGCAACTTGGTGCCATACAAATGTCTTCATAGATAAAAAAATAAATTATTTTTTCAAATTAATTTAAAAAATAAACAAAATCATGTAAGAAGACATAAACTTAAAAATATAATTAACTTTTTTGCAAATGTGTTGGTAAAGGGATATGTTGGTACCCCATACTTGCCACCCCTATGGTAGTAGGCCAGAGGGCCCACACCCCTCATACAAACTTAAAACCATTTCTATCCTTTTAAAAGCTAGTCATCAATATTTAAACCAGCCATTGTAAAACCCCACTTTAAACCCTCCACTCTATTACTTAGCTCATCCTTTCCTTTGCTTAGCTACCTCTCCACTCATTTTCTACTTATCTTGCCACTTCGACTTGAAATTTCATCCTTCCTCTGCCACCCTATTGGTGTGCTAAATGCAAGCTTCCTATCTACCACCAACCCCCTAGACCCCTCTTTATTAAATTTTTTTTTATCTAATAGGATAGGTCAACTTTGAGAGGATTTAAAATAGTCATATGAAAGGTATTTTTTGATATATTTTTTGAAATAGGATAGAATTTTTGTTGTATGTAGTGGTCTAACCAATCTTTTTTAAAGTTCATATTTATTTCTAGAATTTTAAAATTTCTCATTTTTTTTGGTATTGAACAAAGAAAAAAATTGCACAAGAATAGACCTACCAACAATAGCTGAAAAACAAGGCCACCAAAACTATATAGTAATAGTACATTGACAAAGGACCAACAAGAGATGCATGACGTTTACAAGAGCTGTACAAAATATCAACCATAAAATACAATTACATAGATAAAATTTGTATAACATTTTGACAATGACCAACTTTATTGTCTAGTTGAAACTTCACTATCTGATCTTTAATCTATTGTAACTATTGTTTAGCCCTCTCATTCATCTTACATATAACTTGGATCCACAAAAAGAGAACAACCACCCGAAGACACATGTCAGAGTAAATCCATAAAGTACCAAATACCTGATAAAAGTTATTAGAAAACATTGCAACACACCTATTTTACCATATATTTTTCAAAACATGTCGAATAGAATCAAAAATCACATCCTTTTGCATACCAAGACCAAAAACAACCTCTTTTCAAGTCAGTTTATGATTAAAAATAACTGAGAAGTCTCTAAAAGTATTAAAGCATTGCCTTTTAACATATACTTA
>VDFB02000003.1:521056997-521135225 GCA_007258455.2 Sequoia sempervirens | reverse complement strand
CAGTCTACCTCAAGTTGGTGATTTGTTCACCAAGAGGAATTCCTTTAGGACTCACAAACTCACGTTGTTACCACTCAGTGTAGTCACGGATGGAGGGTCAAAAATAACTTTCCAATCGTGGAACTTAGAGTCTACACAACAGAAATAACACAAGAAAATACTTTGCAGGCACAAATCTTTATTGAATTGGAAATATTACATGCATCATATGCCTCATGGGAAAATATTCAGAGCTCACAGACCTACCTCAATGGAATTTAACATTACAACTGGCTAAAGGCCTTATTCGGATAACTAATCCTAAATTACTTTTGAACTATCTATCTCCTAGACTAAATATTGAATTACAATGAGTCGCAAATGATCTTAAATATGATTCTCCATCTCCAACAAAGGTTTTTGTTGGCCTCAAGGGTTTACAAACCCGATGAATGATCAAGTATGAAAGTCAGCCTCAAAACATGGAAGATAATCCTTCACAAAATGAAATGAATTATGGATCTCCAAGATAGATCCCATTGGACCCAAAACCTCATAAGGTGTTCTATTAAGCTCCACACACTCTAGAATAGGTCTGCACTAAGAAATTTGGACCAGGTCGGCCCCAAATGCTTTGGTTGTGAATTACAGTGAAGTTTTGAGAGCGATAATTTTTGTAGAAAAATGCAAATGATCTAAAATTTGGATATGGTGTAGATGACCGCGTGTAGATTCTATATCCTGCTTCATGAGCTTAGAAATAATAATACAAAGAAATGTAGAATGAAATGCCAAAACTCTACAGACTAAAATACAAGAAAAATAATGTTTTTGGTTGATACAAGATTGCTTTACAACTAGGGATGCTCCTGCATCACCTGTTGATGAAGCCTTCAGGGTCAGAAATTTGAAATTTTTCAACCTTAATTTTGTAAGGGAGTACCTTCTCCTTTACTAATTACATATCATTCCTAGACAAAGCCATAAAATCTAAATATGCTACAAAATTAGGGAGTATGGCATGCTTCTTGTTGTTCCTAAAATGAGTCTTGTCATACTCATTCAATTGCCACATGATCTCCAAAAAATCAATTATGTTAGTTACATCCTTGGGGAGCACATGAGGTGCCACTGAGGTCCCATAGATCCTTTCACTGTGGCATCTGCATAGAAAATCCAATCACCCCAGTTGTGATTAATCTTTTTATCTAGGGTGAAGTCATGTGGGCCTTAAAAACCTTCTTACTTCATCAGAAAATCCTCAATTTGTGGGGAGGCCTAGGCCCTTCCTCATTTGCTTCACAAAAAACACTTCAAAGGTAGAATAATTAGACTACCTACAATCTTTATCCCACAAATATTTCCACTATTGGACTAGCAACACCAAATTGTTTTCTCCCATAGCCCTAATATGAAGTGTGGTGGCCACACCTATACTCCAACATACAAAATCATGTGCAGTAGAAGAGAATACTTCTTAAAGTTCATGGAACTAATTGGATCCCTCTTAATTGCACAAAGGGACTTGTACAATTAATCAGCTACATACCCTACAAAATCATAAGGCCTATTCACATCTATGCTCTGGATATCAACTGCCAAAACAATCAAGCTAGAAGGGATTTGAATCTTTCTATCCATCCCTAGGACCTACGGTAATGAGAAGTAGGTCTTCTAAAAATAGGGCTCCAAATCACCCTTGGTAAATCTTTGTAATTCCCTTCTTGGCCCTCTTTTCCTGAATCATGGAAGCCACCTAACTCTATAGTTGTCCATGTTCCTTTCATACTCCTTTCCTAATGCACCCAATTCAATTTCCAAATATCTTACATGTGATGGTAGACAATCTCTTCTGAATACATTTCATTTCAAACTTTTGAGTCACCTTTGTCATGATATAAGGGTTAATGTGCCCAATTTCCTTTATAACTTGTTGAAGAGAATGGGGTCTGAATACAAACAGAAAAGAAACACTACAACCCTATCACACTATTGTTTAGTTACCCTACTTGTGAAAATTATTCTAAGGGTTCAATACCAGCATGTTTCTTGGGAAATATTTTTAATTTGTGATCATATTATTAATATTCTTGAAGAGCCAACTGTTCCATAGAATTTGGAACCACCTACTACATCATTTAGGGAAATTCCCTCTAGTTCACTTACTATACCTACTCGTAGTAGGGAAGAACTAGAGGAGCAGAGTCTACAAAGGTCACAACCCATAGCCTCTGAGCAACCTACGGCAGAGGATGTCTAGGAAACACCAACTTCTTCTAAGACACCAAAAACAAGAAAGACAAAAGGTGGACCTTCCTCTGCACCCAAGAAAGTGTAGAAGAAGAAACCCACCTAGCCAAGGTGTTCACATCGCCTAAAAAGGAAGGGTGTTATGAGGGATAGTGTCAAGAAACAAAAGGAAAAGATTATTGTGATAGTGGAAGATTCAGACTTGCAAGAAAAAAATTTTGAGGATGTGCATACACCTGCTAAAATAAAATGGTATGTTTCACCCACCTTTGAATCTGATTCAGAGGATATTTTTGTTGCCAATAAAACAAGGAAAAGAACCCCACAAAGCCCTGATAGTGAGGGTTGTTCAAATATTGGGGTTGGTGATGACCAAAATTTTGAAGAAGATGATAATTTTTTAAAGAAGAAAGAAATGTAAAGGAGTTACAGGAATCATTAGAAATAATTAAAAAGTTAGAGGAACTGGTGAAGACATATGAACAGAGATATAAGGAAAGGGACTTGAAGATTAAAGAGTTGGAGGAGAAACTTCATAGTTATGGGCATAGGTCTAAATTGGACTTGCTTGCACAACTTGCCATGGTAAAGGAAGGAAACACAAAAATCACATCTGAAAACAAAGGATCCCTTGTTACAAAAACTCCAACTTGTTATACCACTATGTCTCTAGGCTACCAGTTGTGGAAGGTAACTCAAGAATTCTCCCAACAGAAAGAAAAATGGGAAAAGGAAAAGGAAAGAATGGCTTCAGAATATCCCTAGTATTGGAGAATAAATAAAGTGAATTGAAAAGCTAACAATTAATGTTGAGGAAATAACAAATAAGGCTACTTAAATTGTTAAGTGCAAACCTCCTACTAGAGTATATACTTTATTTTTACAAGAAAAATTTATAAGCTTTCAATTTAGCCAGTTGATTAGTAACATGCCAATTGCAATGAGTACAAATTTTGACTCTATAAATATTTTTGTTGATGCCACAACTAATGTACAAGATCAATTATGTGAATTCTATTTACATAATTATGTTGTGTTAGATGATAGAGAGTGGAACCCATTACCATTTGTGGGTGATTTACAAATTAGGGCACTATCTTCATACTTCAGAAATGAAATGCAGAGGGGTGAGATTATGTAGGACTATGTAGAGAGGGAGAAATCAATTGCTCTCCAAATCAGAAAGGAATATAAGAACCCCCATATGATAATAGATGAATGGATAGAGCTTCTAAAGTATAAAGGTGTAGGCAGAAAGATTATGAATTTGAGAATAAATGATTGTGAAAGAATGCAGAGATTAACAATAGGTCTCCATCATTCTTATCGGTATATACAAGAAAGATGGGATAGTTTAACCCCTAAGTTACAAAAAAAGAATCCCTGATCTATATATAACTTTATGGCTATTCTTGAAAGAACCCGAAGGTACATAGACATTGCAAAAGACAAAGCACTTGAATGGGTACCTCTAACTTTCTCTCCACTAATGCTTCTCTACCTAGTATCACATTAGACAAGAGAAAGAAATGAAGAACGAGAAGAAGTTGAGGATGTCAAGTGGCAAAGAATTTCATGCTATAAAGTTTTTTACTTGAGATAGCAAAAAGGAGTGGTTGTGATCACAGAAATCAGGGAGATGACCTTACAGTACAACCTCCAGTCTTCAAACTGCTTTGCTTGAGGACAAGAAAATGATCAGTTGGGGGAATGATGAGGCCTACTATTAGTTAGTTTTCTATTATTTTAGTACATGCTTTTAGACACGTCTAGATACTTATTTCCTATATATCCTTAAAACTTTACTATCTTTTATGATCATTATGCAAACTTGGACCTGGTTTAAAGACTATGGAAATATGATTATGATATGATAGTTATTGCATGGTTAATATGTGGATATGTATGAAATGCAATGAATATTTGTGTTTAAGTTATGGTTATTAGTATTATTTGGATGTTGTGTGAACTAACTATTTGCAACCAAGGAGTCTACATTAACTAGGAGGTGTAGCCCATAGCCAGAGGGAGTTTCAAATAGCGATGCAAGGGAAGTTAGAAGAATGCATCAATTGCATAATTGGAGACGTCTACTTGTCAGGATTGTTGTGAATCATCACATCATTTAATAATACTATTAGAGGAGAAGAATTCTGCCATGATTGGGAATCCAATGTGACTGTTTCCATAGTCCATGTTCCAGTTTAAACCGTTGCAATAAAATTATAGTCCTTTTCCAATTCTTCTACCTTTTTAGTTGTGTTTTAATTACTCAGACTTTATCACGCTTTATTTTGTAGGGAGTGGTGATTAATGGCTAAATTTATATTTTGATTCCTTGTTCTAATAAGACTCCCTTGCAACTATATGAATGGTTCGATGGTCGAATTATTTAGTTAGTGGAAGAATAGAAAATATAGGAGATAGATATGTTCAGTTAGTTTTTATTTCGGCATAGAAAATGTTTTGATTTTCAATCATGATCTTATGAATAAAATATTTTAGAAGAATCTCTTTGGATTGTGATATCTTGAGTTATGCAATGAAGATCTTTTCAGTTATTGTTATGTTGAATTATTTTGAAGAGCTAGACTTAGGTTTATCTTGTGGAGACAATCACTTGAGCAAAGGCCACTCAAGGTAACTGTTCCCCACTTTTCTTTTTGTACATTTATTTTTGTTAAATTACTTATCTTCATGAATATGTTTGTCGTAATCAGATTCTTCATGTGGTGAATGTGAATAAGATATTGTCTTGTATTCATAATTTAATTGTTTTCATGCATTATCCTCTAGAGTTAGTCAAAATAGTCAAGTTAGCGAGTATTGGTTAGTTACAAAATTCATTTCTTGATAGTGAACTAGTCACGATCTTTAGTTGTAAGTACCTGTAGCAATAGCTTTAGCATTACTTCTTTTTACTGTTATGTAATTTATGATTTCCAACATGTGTAAACACGTATGCTAGGATGATATAGGTAGTGAAGAGTCTCTGAATGCATATACAGTGCTAGCATCATCAAAATTTTACGTTAGCCTTGATTGATAATTAAATGAAGGTCTTTCAAAGGTTTAGTGAACTATTTAGTAGGACCCCCTTTGAATTATGTGGTTGTCACTAAGTTTACTGAACATTAGTAGGCCTCTACACATGTGATAAAATGAAATATATGTGGCTACATGTGAGGAGGGATGGAGTTTGAAATAAATGATATGAAATTAATGTGGGTGGTAATTTTGAAATGGTTGTTAGATGTGCTATGGGTGCCTCCAATAACATGTCCCTTTTTAAAATTTATTTCCTTCAGGCATGATGCTAAGGTCCCTGCTACTTCATTTGATTATATCAGAAAATTATCATCTTTGATGTAAACTGGTATCCTTGGTTTGTGACAATCTCTCTTGGAACTCCATATCTTATAAATATGTCCTCAAAGAGAAATTTGGCCACATTACCATCTCTTGCAAATTGTAAAGCCTTAACTTCCACCCACTTTGTAAGGTAATTTGTGCATACCAGTATATATTCTTTGTTGTTTGATGTTGGTGATATTAGGCTAATAAATTATAATCCTCATTTATCAAATGGTGTTATTGCTAATTGTGGCTGCAATGGCATTTCATCTAGTTTTGTTGGCCTTTTCATTCTCTGACACCTATCATAGCCCTTGGTGTAATTCAATGCATCTTTATGAAGAGTTAGTCAATAGTAGCTAGTGTTAAGAGTCTTAAGATTTGTCCTCTTTGTTGCAAAGTGTCTCCCACAGGGTTCATCATGGCACACTCTGAGGATATCATATACTTCATCTTCTTTGATACATCTCCTCATTATGTTATCTGGGCCTGTGTAAAATAAGTATCTAGCTATCCACGAGTAGGGAAAACTCTTGTGAACCAATTACCTATTTTCTCTTGGTGAGAAGTGAGGTGGTGTTTTTCTTGCTACTAGATAGTTGGTAATGTCTACAAATCAAGGTGTATGTAGAGGTAGAGTGAATAAGTGCTCATCTGATAATGAACCATCAACATCTTCTTTTGATTTGGTTGGTAGTCTAGATAGGAAATTTTCCACTACATTTTCTTTACCTGGCTTATCCACAATGGTAATGTCAAATTCTTGAAGTAACAACAAACACCTGAAAATCCTTCCACAAACCACTATTTTTTTCATGAGATACCTAATTATTGTATGGTCAATGTGTATGAACACTTGATATCCTATAATATAATGTATGGATTTGTTTATTGCATATACTACTACCAACATCTTCTTCTCTGTCACTATATAATTGAGTTCAACCCCTTGTAGATTTTTGTTGATATAATATATGGCATACTCTATGTTTCCTTCCAATTGTCCAAGCACAGCTCCTATAGAAAAATTAGGAGCATATGTATGGATATGGAAAGGTAAGGTCCAATCTGGTCCTCTTAAGATAGGTGTTTTGGTTAATGCTACCTTGATTGATTCAAAAGAGTGTTGAAAAGCAATTGTCCACTCAAATTCTACATATTTAGACAGTAAAACAAATAGTGGAGTTGCAATTTTTCTAAATTCTTGGATGAATCTCCTATAATACCCAGCATGTCCTACGAAACTTCTAACATCTTTTTATCTTTGAAGAAAATAGAGTGTTGATATCACTTCAATTTTGTTGGGGTCCATCTGAATTCCTTCATTTGACAAAAAATGTCCCAATACAATCCCTTTTATCATCATCATGAAGCATTTTGCATGAATCAAGGACAAGTTGTGTTCTTGACACCTTTTTAGCACCTTCTCTAGATTGTCACTATGCTTCATCATATGTATTCCCATATGTTGTAAAATCATCGATGTAAACCTCCAAGGAATCATTTAAAAAATTTGAGAATATACTCAATGATACCCTCTAGAAAGTGTTTGGTGCATTACATAGGCCAAATGGCTACATATGTGCCCCAAGGGCATGTGAATGTTGTCTTGTTATGGTCTTCTAGGATAGTCTTAATTTGGTTATAGCCACTAAATCCATCCAAAAAGGAGTACTTCTTGCCTGCTAATGAATCAATTACTTGGTCAATGAAGGGGAGTGGAAAGTGGTCCTTCCTAGTTGTAGCATTTAATTCTCGATACTCTACACATACTTTCCAATTTTTTCCTTTCTTTGGAACAATTACTAGAGGTGATACGCATTGACTATTAGAGGTAGGATAAATAAAGCCTGCATCAAACAATTTTTGCAATTCTAATTTAACTATGTCTCTGACTATAGGGTTCATTCTCCTTTGGTGTTGCCTTATGGGTTTAAAACCATCATTAATATGCATGCACAAGTTTAGTTCTATCCCATTCATGTCATGATAATCCCATGCAAAGTTTTTTGTGTGTGCTTGTAGCACATTCATCAATGAGGTTTGTTGCATATCAGTCACTTTACTGTTAACGTTCAATATTTCACCTAACATTATGTCTAAAGTCTTGGATGATGTTTGCACTAATGAAATGTCAAGTCCTTCTATGTTTGGAATACATTGGTGTGGTAACAAATTGTGAAGTATTTGGGAAATTGACTCAGTTGAACTGGTAGGGATAACATTATGAAGAGGATCATGCAAATATGTCAGACAGTCTTGATGTTGCAGGTCCCTACCATAATTATTTTGCATGATGTTTACTATCAAGTCATCTTCATCTTGGTGTTCTAACAAGGTTTGCAAGAAGTACTGATCCTCCTTGTCTAGGATAGGCCAAATGGTTTGTTCTAGGTCAATATATGGTTGGGCCAGTGGATAAAGGACCAATTTATTAGTCACATTTATATTAGAGATAATCATATTCCTAGACCTGCAACCTATAAAGGCATCTGTTGTTGCCAACTAAGGTCTTCTTAAAATGAGGGGGTAGCCCGCAAGATTAGCTTTTAGCTGCAATACCATAAAATCTACAAGGTTCTCCCATGAATCCAGTATTCTTACCAAGTCTTCAATTATACCCTTAGGTTTAACTATGGACCTATCTACCAACTGCAGAACAATAGGTGTAGGTTTGAGTTCTATCAACTATAATGACTTCATTGTCTCTTTAGTCATTACATTAATAGTTTCTCCCAAGTCAATTAAGGTATTCTTAATGAGAGTTCCATTTATCTTTACATCCACTATAGGACTCCCAAGGTCTGCATACTTGGGGATAATTATGTTTTCCAACATAATGTCTACAAGTTGTCTTAAGACATGTACAGTTTGAGATTCTTTTCTCTTCCTGTATTTTTAAGGCGTAGTTCTCTCACTATTTTAGTATAGATAGGAACCTCCTTAATGGCTTGAATAAGGGGTATTTTGATACAAACATCCTTAAGTTGTCCCAACAGGTTAGTTTTAGCTTGTGTTTGATGCCTTTGAATTGCTAATCTTTCAAGGAATGGAGGCTTTGGACTTGGATTAGTTTATTTAATTTGATTTGACTCAGACTCCTTAGGTTGATTGTCTAAGGTCTCTATTGGGGGTTCCTCGTCAATCAATTCAGTGATATGAGGAGATACAGGCCCAGCCAAAGTTTTCCCTGATTTGAGGTGGACATCACTCACCTCTACCCCACAAGTAGGGTATTGAATATCTTTTTTAGTATAATCCTACTAAACAGGCTTGTTATTGGGGTTAGGTGTAGGTTGGGCTAGCAGATGAGGTTCTCTAGGTGGTTGTGGTGCTAGATTTGTTGGGTTTTTTATAATGGCTTGTTGTTGTGGCTGCAAGGGCTGCTATGGCTGTTGATAATTTATGTTTTAGTTTTTCCATTGTTGACCTCTTTGCCACTAAGGTTTCCATTGGTTTTGTTGGGGTGGCTATTGAGAATTATATCCTTGGTAATTTTTTGGTGGTCACATGTTTTGTTTCTATTGATTCCAATTGGTTTGAGGAATTAAAAAATGTTGTTCTTTCATATTGGCCCAAGACTAAGGATTCCAATTAGGAAGATTTGAATTGCTACCAGGAAATGACATGTTGTAATTCAAACGATCTTGGGGAATACCTTTTCTTGGCTACCATGGTTTCCTTTGAGATATATAGAATACTTTTCCATCTTCTCCTTCCAATGCATGAAATTCTAATGTCCCTTGCTTATCTTCAGATATACTTGCCACCTTCTTGCATTTGCAGTTAGTCCTTCTTTTTCTACAATGTGGGCAATATTTTATGAGTTGCTTTTGCTCTTCTTGCTTCTTTTTGATATGGAGGGTGTCTAACTATTTAGCCATATGGCTAATAATATCCTCCTTTATATTTGATAGAAGATTACTCAATTCAACTCTAGAGACTCCATTGGATGGTTTGGTGATGTAAGATATCATGTCTCCTCTAACCTTCTTTGTGAAAGACCTTGAATGGTTCCTTCATGCCTTGTAGATTTCCTCAAATGGTTCTTGAGAGATATCTCATGACCCAATGAGGTTAAGTGCATCCATGCAATCCTCATGTTAATCCCCATGAAGAATATCAGCTTTAAAGACTCATTGAGAGTCTGTTCTAGTGGGATTTCTTAAGGAAAAATTGAAACCTTTCCCTGTAGTCTTCCCAAGACTCATCCTCCTTTTGTGACATCCTAATGATGTCATCTCTCTTTTTGTCTATTCTTCTATACTAGTCCTAGTATTTTTCCAGGAACTATGTCTTCATGGTATTCCAATTTGGAAGATCTCTTCCTAAACCCATGAACCATCTCAAAGCAGCATTGTTTAGGCTTGTTGGAAACAATTTGAGACTATGTGAATTTGTAGTATAATCATAACTTTTGCACAATAATTCAAACTCAAAAAGAAAGGTATATGGGTACTTTGTGACCAACCCATAGAAGACAAGTAATGTAGAAGGAGGTATGTTCTTCAGTGCAGTTGCTCTCTCCTAGTTGGCAATGGGGAACTCAAAGGTTACATGCTCCGGTGGGTCGTCCACTATAGAATCACCTATGGTGATGATTTGTGTGTGGAAAGTCTCCTTTGTATCTGATGTGAATACTGGTGTTAGGGATAATTCTTCTTTAGTAACACCCTCACTATATGCACTATGATCACTAGCATCCTCTAAAGCTTCATGTTTTGAAGGGAGATATCTTCCCAGAGCGTCTCACTACCTCCACATACAATAGTTGTAACTCTTTGGATCAACGACTCCTACACATTGTTACTAAAGCATTTTTGTATTGATAACTAAAACCTAATTACCTTAATGCTGAAAACAAAATTCTAACTACGAAAACTTAAAATTACACATGAGAATTATCCTAAATGTAGCACCATCCCTGGCAATGGTGCCAAAAATGTAAGGTCTCACTAATGCTCAGTCAACTTGGTGTTAGACACACAATTCAAAGGAGAGGTTCCTAGTTGAACAGTCCACTAAACCCTTGTAAAGGCTTCATTTAATTATCAACTAGGCCTTCATAAGCTTTTGATGATTTTGGCACTGTGTGTTCATTTTTATAGACTCTACATGACCTATATCATCAAGTATAGGTGATTTTACACATGCAAGAAAATAGTAAAGGCCAAAAAATTAAACAAAGCATAAATTGCAAAATAGGGAAAATAACTTAATCTACTACTGATGTTGTGGGTACCTTCGACTTAACAGTGTAACTATTAACTGCTAAACCTAAACTATGTAATTCACTATAATTACTAATTCTTACTTCTAACTACTTGAATCACTCTTAAGGATAACTCAATGATACATTATTGAACATAAATCATGAGACAAGGTATCATTCATGTGCGTGTAATGAAGAATCTATTTGAAATGAATGCAACAATGTAAACATCTAATTTAATAGTAGAAATTAAGGTGGGTGAACATTACCTCAAGTGGCCCTTTCTCAATTTGTTGCACCCACAAGATAAACCAAATATGTGCTACTTGAATCAACTAATTATAACAATAAACTAGAACAGCTTTATTGCATATAACTGAACTCTACAATCTGAAAAGAATCTTCATAGATTTCTCATTCATGGGTGCATAACAGAAAACTAACAAAGAAGTATTATTTTTTAAACAAATCTATAACTATCAAAACATATCTTCTAACTACATTTACTCCTCAACCACTAATCCAACTATATAGGTTTGGGAGGAGGTTTATTTGCATAAAAACTAATAACAAAAATTAAATGTAGGTGTCTACTCTCCTTCAAAATAGAGAGAGACAAAGTCTTTGCAACTGAAACCATAACTAAAAAATATAGAAGAAGATAAGTAGGATTAAAATTCTACCTAATGGTATGACAGAGATCTGCTTTGTGAGAACAGTCATGCTAGCTTCTTGATCACTACAAACTTCTTCCTCCCATTTTTTTATTGGATGTTCTAATGAATCACAATTGACCTCCTCAATGATCGCTTCCATCATTTTCTACAACTATCATGTTTCTAGCATTCTAGAATCTCCCCTACAATCTACTTGGAATCCTTAGGCTACAGGTTAAGCTTTCTAGTTGCGGGTTACAATTCGACTGGCTACAAGAAGTTAGTTTCATCTAAAGTATACACACCATTAACAACCATGAATTAAACACAGGTTCATATTGAATTTCATGAACATTCACACATTTATCCATGCAAACATCATCATATCATAATCATATTTCCATATATCAAATTTTGGTTTAGGTTGCATAAAAGATATAAAAAGATATATAAGTTTAGGAATGTCTATGAAATAAGTAGCTTGAAATGTTAAAAGATATAAACTAAACAAGAGAAAACTAGCTATTAATCAGGCCCATCAATTGTCATCCACAATCTTTGATCCCAAAAGTTCTCCACTAAACTTAACTAAGTCTTTCTCCTTTGCTAGGGTGTTGGGATTCCCTTTCCTAAAACACCCCTTCCATCTTCACCCCATTATTCAGACCTCCATTGTCTAAAATTTGCTAACACTTTTGGAGTTGGAGTTGTGGTATTCCCCTACCCTAGGTACCCATTTCATGCTAACCCCAAAAGATTGAAAATCATTTATCTCTTTATATAATTGTTGACATTTCATGCCACCCTTAGATGACCCATCATTGATATCTAATCTGAGTGATCCTACATGGACCATCTTGCATGAGTTTTCCTTGGGGGTTCCTAAAATTGATTAAGTCCCAGATTTTTGAGGTTTTGGCCTATCCCTTACCTGCTTACCTTCATGCTTGCTTTCTCCTTCTCCATGCTTCCACATCCTTCATCTCCTTTCCCCATTTACACCAAAATTTTGACTAAGTGTCAAGTTTTTGGGGTTGTCCTTTGGCCTTCCCCTTTACCTTCTTCCACTCCCTTCATCAACCATCGCTCAACGGTCTGACCTCCAAAAATCCGAGGTCTGACCTCTAAAATATCTCTCTTAGATTCAGGCCTTTCGCTTTCTTCTTCCTTCTCCCTCTCACTTTCACTCTTTTCTTCTAGAATAAACTAAGTGTCAGGGTTTAGGGTTTCATCCTTTGACCTTCCCCTTTACCTCTTACCTTCTTTGGTAAGAGGTATCTCATCAGCCTGAACCCCGATTGCTTCCTTTCTTCTTCGCACTCTTTGGTCTCCTTTTGTTGCGTCATCCCGTGATGGTCAATTGGAAAGGGTTGTGGTATGGCAATGGTCTATGGTGTTGTGAGGTAAGCCTTCCCACCATCCCACAACGATCATCGAGGGTGCTTGTGGGGTAACGGTATGTTCACCGTCGTACTGCAGTGGTCATCAATAGTGACATGCGATATGGTGGTAAAGAGTTTCTTGGCCTACAATACCACAATGGTCAAGATGAAGGTCTGCAGCATGGTAGTAGCTTGTGGTATTGTAATAAAGGTCTATGTGGTGAAGGTTAGTGCAACCCCATGATAGTTTAAGAATGACTCGGCAAGATTGCGGTATCTTGCAAAAGGCAATTTTTTGGGCCCGACACCCTGACATTCCACATTTGGGCGCATTTTTGTTAGACATCGCCATTAATGATTAACCTCCCCAACTACCCAGGCATGCTTTTTAGGGTTTGAGGACAACATTTATCACTCTTCCATGACTTCTCCAGTTGATTATATAGGGCACCATGCTTCATTGTTGTTGTTACTTGTCCCTTCTGACCATTCCATGCCCTAAATCACAGATTTCACAGGGATTCTTCATGGATTTTTCCTACAAATATTTATGGCGAGATGGATAGCGTGCTATTTTTTCTCTCTCCGAGTCCTTCTTGGCACATTTTTAACAGCAGGTATGGCGTCTATGGCTCTTCTCAGAACAGATTTTAGGAGCAGTTATTTCTTGGTCAAATCTCTTTGATTTGTAACCCTAGCTGGGTTAAGGTTAATTACTGTTCATCTCGGTTATGCTTGAACTATAAAGGAAACACTTGTAAAAAAATTCAAGGGTTCTTCTTCTTCTCGCTCCTCTAGGGTTTCTCTTTTGCACTGTATTTTGCATCTCTGCAATTGTAAAGATTGGTTATGTTCCTTTGTATTAATGAAGTTAATCATTGTTGTTGGTTCTCTCTCTTCTACGTATGAGTAATTTCATTACCTTCATGTTTGAGTGTTTGTTTGCATTTTATGTATACATGTGTTAAAATTATTTATAGTTATTGTGTTGAGAAACCCTTTTTCCTTCCAGCGCTCTGTCAAACCCTAACCTCTATGTTTACCTTTGAAATCAACCAAATAGAGAGTTGTGTGAAGTTCTTTAGTCCCCTTCTTTGATGTATCGTGCAAATATTTGTTAGGAAGAAGCACCATTTCCATCTTGGTGTATCACCTCCACTCTTTCCTTCACGTATTCTTTCTAACCCTTTTCCCTTAACAGCTCTTAGTGGTAGGTTTTCATGTGTTGGTTTGGACCAGCACATTGCACTTGGATTAAAAAAGGAAGTCGGCCTTCTCCAGAGATTCGACCTCATACGCACCAAGGTCCCACACCTTGAGGTTGTTTCCATTGTGTCATTGGAATGCTAAGCTTTGTGCTCAGTAGGGTGCAATTTCATGTGACAATAGTTTTTGGCACGTCCAGTGGGACACTTCTCTCCATTGAAGAATTTGGTGTTTTCTTCAATGCATCTTTCCTTTGGAGGAATATCTTCAAACACCATGGCGACTCCATTCACATCTACTAGTTCAAGAAAAGTTTTTTTTACTTCATTCCATTGAGAAAGTGGTTCCTTCAACATTTCAACCTTTGGAGGCAGTTCTACAAGCACCTATCGACTCTGCAAGATACATCTTTGGGTGACTCTTTGGTATGTACCCAAAATCTCTGGTTGGGTAGTCCTTTGTCTTCCTTTCAAATTTTCAAGGTGAACTTCCTATCTTTTCCATGCTTAAAAATGTCATATTTTAGAGGAAACCATATGTACACTCCCCATTTCATGATAATGCTAGCCTTGTTCCTCCCACTCAGCCATATCAAGCTAGTTATACCTCCCATTCCATTCCACAAAACTCTCCTGTTGTAGGTTCTCAATCTTTTCAAAATACATACCACCCACTCCACCCTGCTCAATCTTCTTGGACACCTACACATTCATATCAGCAACCCCAAGAGACTAATTACTTTGAAAATCAGCCTTGTTCCTCTCTTGGTCAATCCCATAATTTTCATAATTTAAGTATAAGTGAAGCCACAAGAATTTTTCTTGGTTTCAAAAGATAGCTAGGTGAGATTCGGGGACAATAGGAGGCTCCTTGTTCTTCCTTTCAGCCCCAAAATTTAAGTGAACTCATGCCCATGATCAAGGATATCTTTAAAAAAAATATTGAGCTTTAGGAACAACAAGGGTTTGACCAGCAGCAGGAAGAGTGGGCTAATCAATCCTATCAAGGGAAGCAAGAAGGTTACTTTCCACAACATGATGAGTTTTTCTATCAATCTCATTATGGATAACAACAAAATTTTGAAGCTCAATGGAGGTATGAGCAATAGATGGAGGCACAAAGAAAGAAACAAGAGGAGTGTGTAGCAAGAGATCTTGTTGCTAGTCAAGAAAAAATCCATCTTGCCCTTGCCCTAGCACAAGTGCCTGAGACTCAGGTAGCCCCTTGTGTTCCTAGTTTCAAGCAAGCACTTCCACCATTTCTAAACCAACATGCTAAGGAGGAGGTAAGAAAGCATAAATTTCCAAGTTTCAAGAAACCTAGCAAGCCTCTTGAAGCTTATATTAACCCTCCTTTTGTTTCATAACAACCTATTGTGCAAGAGGTTTGCAAGGAAAAAAAAATTAGTTTCAAGAATCTCAATCACCCCCTTGAAACTCCCATTCAACCTCTTGTGCCATCAAGTGGATCTTCTATGTTGGAGATCCTAAGTTTTGCAAACCTCCATTCCTCATAGGAACCTATCCTTGAGGAGGTTGTTATTGTGGAGCCTTCGTGTACTCTTGATAATGAGTTTCTTGGTTTGCTGCAAGAAAAAAATGAAAATGAAACAGTGTTGCAGCAACAAGACATTAAAATGGTAGAAAAAATTGATGCAATAGAGGAATCGATCGTCTCATTTGATGCTCTTCCTTTCTTTTTTAAGGATGAGGAAGATAGATCAGCTATACCTACACTATTTGAAGCCTCTGAATAGCTTGGTTTGGGCTTGATGGTTGAAGATAACTCCATGGTTTTGGAGCAGCAGCAACAAGCATGTTCAACCCCTGTTATTATGGATGAAGATCCACAATCTATTGAGGTTTGCAGTTTCGAGGTGGAGGACTTCTTTTTGGATGATTTAGAAGTTTTTTGTTCAAGCTTAGATGCTAATATTTCACCCCCAAAAGAGCATCTTTGTGGGACGCATTATAAGAATGAGGAAACAACAGAGGACATGGCAACCATTACATGACAAGAGTCTGATTTTGTTGCAGATAGTTTCCAAGAAAGAATTAAAACCGAGATGCAATTTGAAGAATTCATTTCTTCACCCAATGTGTCTCAAAAATTTGAGGTATGTGTTGATGAAGTGTGCATCAATACAAGTAATCATGAGGTTTGTTGGTTTTTTGTTGTCCCTGAATGTGGCAATGTTGAATATGAGGTCTTCATTCAAGATGAATATGTGACCTTGGACATTAGGGATAATGTGACTAAGTTAGAGTGATTCACATGGATCCAACACACCAAAAAATCCTCCATTGAGCTATCACATGTTTGTCAAGAGAGTGATGCTCCTACTGCTCAATTAGATAGTATGCCTGAGCTTCAAAGTTTCTCTTTTGAGGTGCATGAAGAAGAGATTCCTTGTGTAGATCAAAAATCAGGTTTGGCATATTTTACATCACCATGTGAGTTGGAAGCTTTTTTTTTTCAGTTCATGCAATGAAGAGGTCAGTATTGATAGTATTGGCTTATACTTTTGTGAGGTTAGTTCTCTTCCCTCTACAAAAGGTTTGTTCTTAGATGTTGATTTGTCTCCAAAAAAGTTCACCCCTACTAGTGTATGTTTACTTGAGGCACCAGTGTTAGATGAATCTAACACTTGCATCATATGGTTCCCTTACAATGGAAAAGTTTACAGTGAAGTGATTCTTCACCTTGCAAGCATTTTGTGTTTTTCCATGCATGTTGGCAGTAGTTTTCAATGGTTGTAGTTGGGTGAGGTCTGCAACTATGGTTTGAGGGAGATCAACTCCTTCAAAAGGTGCATCTTTGACAGAGGAAAATTCCCTTCTTTTGCTTCTTGTTAGTTTCATGTACATATTGTAAATGTTTTGCTTCCCTTGAAGTTCCTTTGCACACCCTATGCTCTCCTTAAGGGAATGTATGTTCTAGTTTCCATGCTTTCCTCCAAGTGTAGGCCTGCACATGTTTTGTTTTTTCCCTTGGGAGGCCCAACTGTTGAATTTTTACCCTCATGACCCCATTCCCAATGGATTGATAAGGCCTTTGGTCTCCATAATTAATAGGAAATCATCCCACATAAATCACCAAAAATGTTGACATTTCATGCCACCCTTAGATGACCTATCATTGATATCCTATCTAAGTGATCCTACATGGGTCATCTTGCATGATTTTTCCTTAGGGGTTCCTAAAATTGACTAAGTCCTAGATTTTCAGGGTCTCAGCCTATCCCTTACCTGCTTACCTTCATGCCTATTTTCTCCTTCTCCATGCTTCTGCATCCTTCATCTACTTCCCCTATTTTCACCAAAATTTGACTAAGTGTCAAGTTTTTGGGGGTCAACCTTCGGCCTTCCCCTTTACCTTCTTCTGCTCCCTTCATCAACCATCGCTCCATGGTCCAACCTCTAACCTTCAATGGCCTGAGGTCCGATCTTGAAAATATCCTTCTTCTTCATGCCTTTCGCTTTCTTCTTCCTTCTCCCTCTCACTTTCACTCTTTTCTTCCATAATCGACTAAGTGTCGAGATTTCAGGTTTCGGCCTTTGGCCTTCCCCTTTACCTCTTACCTTCTTCAATAAGAGGTATCTCATCGGCTTGAACCCTGATTGCTTCCTTTCTTCTTTGTTCTCTCCAGTCTCCTTTTGTTGCATGGTAAGCCTTCCCACCATCCCACGATGGTCAGTTAGAAGGGGTTGCGGTATGGAGGTGGTCTATGGTGTTCTGAGGTAAGCCTTCCCCCCATCCCGCAGTGGTCATCAAGGGTGCTTGTGAGGTAGCGATATGTTCACCGTTGTACCACGACGGTCATCAACAATGCCATGCGGTATGGTGGTAAATATTTTCTTGGCCCGTGATACCGCGGCGGTCAGGATGAAGGTTTGTGGCATGGCGGTAGCTTGTGATATTGTAGTAAAGGTCTGTTTGGTGAAGGTTAGTGCAACCCTGCGATAGTTCAAGAATGACTCAGCGAGATTGCGGTATCTTGTAGAAGGAAAATTTTTGGGCCCAACACCCTAACATTCCACATTTGAGTGCATTTTTGTTAGATGTCGCCATTAATGCTCAACCTCCTCAGCTACCCAGGCGTGCTTTTTATGGTTTGAGGACAACATTTATCACTCTTCCACGACTTCTCCAGTTGATTCTACAGGGTGTCATGCTTCATTATTGTTGTTGCTTGTCCCTTCTGACCATTCCATGCCCTAAATCATAGATTTCATAGGGATTCTTCATAGCTTTTTCCTGCAAATATTTGTGGCAAGACAGATGGCTTGTTGGTTTTGCTCTCTTCAGGTCCTTCTTGGTGCATTTTTTCATAGCAAGTATGGCTTACATGGATCTTCTCGATGCGGATTTCAAGAGTATTTAATTCTTGGTCAGATCTATTTGATTTGTAACCCTAGCTAGGTTTGGGTTAGTTATTGTTCATCTCAATTATGCCTGAACTATAAAGGAAAAATTTGTAAATTTTTCAAGGGTTCTTCTTCTAGCTCCTCTGGGTTTTTTCTTTTGCACTGTGTTTTGCATCTCTGCAATTGAAAAGATTGGCTATGTGCCTTTGCATTAATGAAGTTGATCATTGTTGTTGGTTCTCTCCTCTTCTATGTATGAGTAATTTCATTACCTTCATGTTTGAGTGTTTGTTTGCATTTTATATATACATGTTGTGTTAAAATTGTTTACAACTGTTGTGTTGAGAAACCCTCTTTCCTTTCAATGCTCTATCAAACCCTAACCTCTATGTTTACCTCTGAAATCAACCAAATAGAGAGTTGTGTGAAGTTCTTCGGTCCCCTTCTTTGATGTATCATGCAAATCTTAGTCAGGAAGAAGAGCCATTTCCATCTTGGTGTATCACCTCCACTCTTCCCTTCACGTATTCTTTCTAACCCTTTTCCCCTATCAATTGTTAGTGGTAGGTTTTCATGTGTTGGGTTAGATCAGCACATTGCACTTGGATTGAAAAAGGAAGTCGAACTTCTCCAGAGATTCAACCTCATACATGCAAAGGTCCCACACCTTGAGGTTGTTTCCATTGTGTCATTGGAATGTTGAGCTTCATGCTGCGCAAGGTGCAATTTCATGTGACAACAATAACCTATCAAAATCAAACTTTCAACCATCCCCTCATCTTAGTATCAATCATAAGGTCTACTCAACCCTCCAATATCAAAATTCCAAAACATTTTACCTTGTTAGGGTATCATTTTTATACTTTCCCCTTTTCACATCCTTTTTGCATAAGTTATCCACTACCTCCAATCCCTAATACCTCAATCAATGACATGAACTATAAATTCTCCTTGACCCACAACAGTTTAAGATTCTTGCTATTTTCTCTCACTCCCACCTACTCCCCTAGATTACTTCAAAGTTCATTTATGACTAGTTTCATTGCTCTAATTCTCATAATAATAGTTTTACTACCTAGATTACAAGTTATTGATCTTTAAATGAAGTTATCTTTGCATGTAGCCCCAAATGGTAATAATGAAAGTGACCTAGATTTTCCATTTAATGCATATTAATGACTTCTAAAACCACCAAATATGATTGGATTAAGCTTGTGATGAGTATTTATTTTGTAGGTGTGTATTTAAAAATGATTGAAAATAAAAAATGACACACGAGTTAATTTCCAATAGATATAACACATTTGCATGCAAATTTGGGAGCCATTAATGCCCTAAATGATGGTTGGTGGAACAAAGTATGTTTTCTCATACTTCAAAGTGGATTTGCATATCTCAAAGGGGTGATTTTTATGTCGAGAATTTATCATGAAAATGGCTAAAGCATGGCGATTTTGTGTGGTACCATGTGACCAAATCTCTTCCCCTAGACTAAAATTCCTTGCTAGATATATATATTCAAGTTATTTATTCATTCTAAGGGTCAATTTTTTGGGTTTTTACTAATTAGAGTGTTGAGTCATTTAGGGTTTCAAATTCTAATAGTTTGTATTTTATTAAATATTCTCTTAGAACTTGCAAAGAGGTAGATAATTTAAAGATTTTTTTGTAACCATGTGTTTGTAAGAATTTTGGAGGGTTTTAAGTAGTATGTGATGTGATAGGCTCCTTGCTATTTTAAAAATTTCCTTCACCATATTTGTTAATGTAGACACCTAAAATTGACCATATTTGGTCAATTTATCCCTATTTTGTCTAATTCCCCATAATTCACTTTAAATAATATTCTATTATATTTAACTAATATTCTCTATTTTCCTAAGTTCTAGCCTAAGGTCAATAATTCAATTTAATTATTTATCTACATTTATCCTACCTTAACCCTTCTATCCCATAAATTAAATAAATAAATACTATTTATTTATTCAATCCCTCTCACATGTCACATCCTCCAACTCCCTCACTTCTTAATCTTAATCCTAATCCTCACCTAACCTACCCACTAAGCATTTCCACACAGATTAAGTGGGTCAACCCTCCCCATCACAACAATCACATGGGCTTTGTATCCCCAAGGGTACAATATCCCTCTCAAGCCCTCTCCTTATGCCACTTGACACAATTTTGTGGCTTGAGATATCCTAATCACTCTCAACCATTGATCCCAAGATCAAATCTCAACCCTTCATCATTTTCATCCAAATCTATATATCCATCACTTAGCCATTTATCAAAGGATCTCACTCATTTTCATTGGAGCATTGTTATGCTACCAAAATTTTGTGAGCACACATCCAAATCAACTATCATGGGAAAATCTACTCAATAGGGGGATCATTACATCAGTTTGAGCCTTCTTGCCTTATCTTGAGTTTTGTTTTGTTTTTTTATGTTATTTGGGTTTTATTGCAATTTCCATTTGATTTAGGCACAAATTTCACTACATACATTTTGGCACGCCCAGTGGAACCCATGTCTCAAGTTTGCTAGCATATTTTTCTAGCTTTTTTGTAGTTTCATTTGTAGGTTTTTACATAGGAGTGATTTTGTTCCAGATTGGAGGATTTGCTTTGTAAACGGGCAATTTTGCTCTTACAAAGGCAGTTGCACTTCAACTCCCTATCATCTAGATACCCATTCCAATGAATAGGAAGACTCATCTATACATAGGTGATTCCACTCTAGACGAGTGGATCTGTTGGTACAAAGGTGATTCCACTCTTGACCATATCCACTCTAAAAGGGTGAATTCATTTACACAAGGGTGGATACACCACTACTTGGGTGGATCTGTAATCTCTTAGGTGGATATGCACTTGGGAAGATCTATGATTTCTTAGGTAGATATGCCACTACTTGGATGAATCTGCAATCTGTTAGATGGATACACACTTTGGTAGATCCACAATTTTTTGGGTAGATATGCCACTACTTGGGTGGATCTTCAATCTCTTGGGTGGAGATCCATAATCTCTTGAGCGAGTATGCATTTGGGAAGATATGTGATTTCTTGGGTAGAAATGCCACTAATTGGATGGATTCATTATCACTTGGGTGATTTCGCTCTATACTTGGGCAGTTGCGCACTTGGGTGGATCTGCTATATTCTTGGGAAAATCCACTCTGCTCTTGGGAAATTCTGCTATCTACATCAATGATTGTATAATATATAAAACCCATTTTAGGTGAAATTTTTACATTCCGCTTTATCATTTTCCTTTCCAAAAAAATTCTCCAGGGCTTCACCACCAAACCCCTATATGTGGGGGATTGTGTCTATCCCTTTGCACCCCCTATCATTGGGGTGAGTGTCCCAACCCTCTTTAGATTAACACTCATTTTCTTTATATCACTTTTTGGCATCTAATCATCTTTTTGTGTAGCTTGATATCGTTTGTCAAAGATCAAAAAACCATAAACTACTAATGTATATCTTTTGCAGGTTCATGGTCAAAGACTCTTTTTATCACTAATATAGGCACACTTCAATTTCTAAAGGGTCAATTTATTGTGTACAAGATTATTCATTGGTGTATGCTCTCCTCTTTCACCATTTGGTGAGTTTGGGGATTAGAAACCATGAATTAATATAAGTCTTGTGGTGTATCTTAGGAGTGTTAGCTTGCATGTATGCTCTCTCCTTGCGCTTCATGCAAGTATGAAGATCAAAAATGCCTAGCATTTCCTTCCCTTTAAGAGGTATTATTAGTAATTTCCTCGCCCCAAGGTAAAACCTCAACCACATGAATTGGCAAGGTATATAAAGGGGGATAATGAAAGTTGTACCCCAATCTAGTCACGTCATGTTTAGTGAAGCTCTTGTACTCAAGTGATACTGAGCTAAGAGTGTAGGATTGGTTCGAATGACTTAGCTGATGTTCCCAACCCATGTTTATGATAGGCTAGTGTTCATGGATGTGCCTCAGGTTCCCTCCTATTATATAGAGGACTCACTAGATCACCTGTTTTAGCCTAACATAAGACCTTTCAACTATTACTTAGTGTGGTACAAGGTACAATATCATGCCTAGAGCTACTCACCATATATCTTCTTGAGTAGATATGGGAGCTCTTTGGGAAAGGTCTCAAGATTTCCAAAGAAAGGGAAAAGGTGAGCCCTTGTGTCACTAGATCCCTATCTATTGACTCTTGACTAAGAGGTGCTTCACATTGATCTTGAGATATTAGCCTTCAATCTTCTTTGAATTGAGTGGTTGTCACTAGGGGAAATTCTAACACACAACAACAAACATTCAATCACACATAATTAGCACAAGGGTATTCACAAGTAGATCATCCCAGATGTCCACCACACCCTTATCCCAAGTTGGATACCTAGTATCTCAAACTTGAGTCGTGAACATAACATTCATTGGTTTCTCACAACACATATTATAATGCACCTTTTAAGCCTTCGACACACTTTTAAAAAAAAAAACACTTAGCCATCTTGAAGCATAGAAATACCACTTAGCACTATCAATGCATGAAGGATTTACACTTGCCAACACCCAAACACATCACTATCAAATTGGATTTCCAAGAAGGAATTCCACATATGGGAGTAGGGGCTCTACCAAACATGGGGAAGCATATGAACAATATAATAATCAAATCTCCATTATAAAACTCCACATAACTTTGCACCATAACCACAACAACTCCACATTAGTGCCACATCATAACCACAACCATATCAATACCCTTACTCCTCCCAACAAAAAATGTGTTGACAGTAGAATGAGATACTCATATCCCCATAGATGCAAGGGTACTCATACCCTATTAATGGCCATTACCCCCAAGGTATATTAATATCCCAAATAATGAAATGCCCCTATGTGTGGGAGCTAGGCCCACTCGAACCCCTTACACATGGAGGACCCAAAATCTCCTCTTTACAAGAGGGGGTTCAACTCCCCTATAAGGAACATAAGAAATGACACAAGGGACCACATAATTCCCAATCCCCAACACGACACTCAAAGAAAACATTATTTGCATAGAAACAATAGAGTTTCATCATAGATCAAAATGTAATATACCACTATGGATAAACTAATGATTCAACTTATAGTTCCATTGCGCAAAATTTAAGAATCACTATTAGAAATAGGATAATTACTAATAACACATAGCTATTGCATTTTAATTTTCTACTTGAATAATTATGATAATATTTCACATTTTATTTAGCAACGCTACCACACCAAATCTTTTGAACTGGAAAACTTCAAGTTACTATCATCAAGCAAAGAAAACAAGAGTTTCATCCATGGTTTAAATTTTCATTTTCAAACAACCAACATTAATGTTTCCAATCTTCAAGCATTCCATCAACATGTGAATAACATTGCATTCAATCCATAACAAAATATTACACTAACTCAACTATAGAACTTTCATAATCAATTTGTGTCATTAATCAAGTAATATCAAATATCTAGAGCATGTGATAACCTTAATGACCTTATGGAAAATTTACTAGATTGTATAAAATTTGTAATGCCCAACCAAGAGAGCATCCAATTATGATGACCCACTTTACTACAGTAATCATTAAATAATTTCTCAAGGAAATGACTATATAATTAGCATCCATCTCTATTATGAAGCAAGTTAAAGTGATGAGCATAACTAACTTTGATTAACTACCTCAAGAATGAAATTACCCATAAACAAGACTATTGATTCTTTGAAATCCAAAAATCAATTTCATATAAATACATTTCCTTCTTATATCACTTTTCTAATTAGTATTACATGAATTCAAGAATAACTATATTCAACCAAGAATCTAAATAAAGAGAAACATTAAAAATGAACAATTAGAATTAACATCAAAGATTCTTCAAATAAAATTTTCATAAGCTTAAGTGATTCAAGGAACTTTCCCTCCTAAAGCAAAACAACTTGCTCCTAACATGGACAAGGAGATAATAATCACAACAACCTTGTTAAGAATCTAAGATGTTTGAATTCAAGGATGAGAGAGAATATAACTGGTGTTTTAAAACAAGTTATAATTAACATACTATGTTTAACCTTTTTATTACAAGATTAAGGAAAAGGTCACTTAATTACTTCACCCCACAATATCAACAAATCAACTTTACTCAATAATTAATACATTACACACATTTGGGACCCTAAGAAAAACAAGTAACCCCAGAGTTCCTAGTGTTGGAACTCGGCTCTAATACCAAATGTCATGCCCCAAAAATTTACACACCTAAACAAAACACAACCCTCAATTTTTTTTCCTTCATAAAGCATAACAAAACCATTTGTAGTAAACAACTCATGCAGTACACATGACGGCCAGGTGATTTAATTTCCAACCAAATCGCATGAAACCATTTATGAAGGGAATTATACAACTTAAGCATAACATAATCCTTTTTGTACATCTTCATAATGGTGTTGTCACTTCGACAGGGAAGTCTTAAGAAAACTATTAGGGATAGAATTCTTCTTTTCATCTATTGACCACAAGGAAATATCATGTAAGAGGATTGAAAGATTTAAGTATTCAACTCATTCAAATATCATTTTATGGATTTACATAATTTAACCACTTAACTTCAGCCTAATAAGCATATATCAATCTAGGGAATAGTAAAAGAAATTTGGGACACTACCAAATAGTTATAGCGACAAGCTTCCTATGCTATTATTTCAAATAGTAGCTACTAAGATTCATCTATTGAAAATCCTACAAATAAATAAATTATTTTACCACCTTAATCTCAAAATCCATCATGGAGTTTTATTAGAAATACGGTTACTTTAATATTGATATGGAGTTACATGAATTGATCAAGAAAATTAGATTAATTAAAATACTATATTAGTCTTTTTTATTAGCAATTGAATTAATTAAATATAGAGTATTGGTGAGACTTATTGAAGTTACATAAAATAAAGATATGCTTAAAATACCACATAAGGCATCTTACTTGTTGAGAAAAACTTCCTTGATTAAAATATCCTCAAATTTTACAAAGTTTCATGACTGGGAATATGACAACAATTACTCAATAGTTTTATGTTTAATTTTGGAATTCAATTAGGTGATGTGATACTTAATTGTCACAATTGAATTATTACTTGGATTAAGCATACATCTACTACTCATTCTAAAACTTGGGAAGCAAAAATATTTATTACTACCCTCATAATGTTAACTTTATAAATCTTCAGCTGAGAGTTTGCATAATCTAAAACAATAAAGTTATCGTGAATGTTTAAAATTTCAACTTATAAACTGGAGGGCTAGCTCAAGTGGTTGTTTTTTGTATAGCTTCATGTGGGAGGTCTCGAGGTCCATTCCCTCGGGCTGGCCACCTCTATCATGTTGGGCCCCACTTGATGTCCCCAGGCAAAACAGTTTACTTTGCGCCCATTCCTTGACTCCCTGGGGGGTGTGCACGTGAGTTCGCCACGAAGTACATGTTTTCGGAAAACAAAAATCTTATGTTGACTTTTAAACTATAAAAGAACAATTAATTTCCCTATTCCCAATTCAACTTCTTTATTACATCGAGTCACTCTCCATATAAAATAATCTCTTTTACATAAGTTCAAATATTAAATTATTAAATTAATAAGGATCTCCAACTCCTAACTTAATGATTTCAGTAATTCTAATATCACATTGAATATTATCCTTTTGAATTTTGGATTGGACTAAAATATAGTTGAGACTATTATTCACTCACTTAATCACTTCCTATTCTCTTAACATTATGCCCCTATTCATGCATTCATCAAAATTCAGATTGATTGTGTAATGTATTCAATTTTTATTTTTATAACGGAGTAAGCAAGTTCAATTACATGAGAAGAGCTGTTACAGAACAACAACATAGTAACTACATTGTTGTTATAGAACAACAATAAGTTGATAATATTTAATTCACTATTTCACTAAATAAATTTTAACTAAAAACTAACTACAACTAATCTGCAACTTCCATTTTTTTGGCACTTATCTCCATTTCTTGTTGCCATTACATTCAAGAAGAAACGAGGTATTCCTCCATTTGCTCTGTTTGTTTTAAGTTTAAATGATTTTATTTCATAAATTTTACATTTGCAGGCTGAAGGAGATATACAGAGTTTAAATAATTATATTCTTATAGGAGTAGGTTGAGATCACATAGATCTTTACATTTTGGGCAGCTAAAACATGAGAGGGCTGATTTTAATGTTCTTAGCCCTTCACAAGTCTTCATGACATCCATATTTAAGGGTGACACCCTAAGGGGAGGGGTTGAACGCAGCCCCATGGCCCCCCTCCCCAAAGGTGCTGCCCATCGCAGCCTGTATAGGCCGACCATGGGTTGGCCTTTGAGGTCAACCCTTGGCCTAATATAATTTCTTTTAAATTTTATTTTTAAATTTATTAACTTTGATTTCAAACATTTTACATTTAAATTGATATTAACTATTTAATTTTATTGATTTTTATAAACAGTTAAACGTATGAGTTATCATATATAAAATAAGTTCTATAGATAAATATTAATCAAATTTAAAATAGTGTTTAGACAAGTAGTTATATTTTTTTGTGTAACATGATATCTATGTGCATATTTAGACTTTTGATTATTATTATCTTTTACAATTAGTTAAGTTGTCTCAGAATTTTATCCAAAATACTATTTTGTGAGAATAAGTTTATTTTCTTGTTTTAGTTCATTTAAATCCAAATTACAAGTTCACAAGAAGTAAACACTCCTTATTCCTAGTTTTTTTTTTAAGGTTAGCTAGAAAAGATAGTTGTAAATAATTTTTTTTACTAATTCTCCTTCAAAAAAATTTATAAATCACATTGTTAACTTAACTACCACAACTTACTTTTTCAACCAATCAACATACTTTGTTAACTCATGCATACAAATTTTTACTTCAATGCTACAAGTAATCATAGATTTAGAATTCACTCTAGCTAATTAACTTATCCCAGAATGAAATAATAATTACATTTATCCCAAATAACAAAGTAACTCCCTTTATTTTGTTCACTATCAACATTTAGTTCAAATAACAAAAAAGAAAACAACACCCATGACCACTTTTTTGATTCCTTTCAACAAGTTAGGTAAAACACTTTAGAATACAAATTTAGATTTTATGGCTCAAAAATTTCCCAAGTACCTAAAAATTATCCTTTTCCCATAAGACTGCTAAGGATTCCACTTACTACACAAGACTCTTATTTGTTTCCTTGGAACTTGTATTTGGTGAATCCTTCAACGGGTCTCCAACTTCAATAGGCAATCCTAAAAAGAGAAGTCAACAAAAAAATAATATGGCCAAAAAGCTCTCCTCCCAACTATAAGATTGAAGTTCAATCCACCCTCAAGCTCTAGGGTCACATAGCCCTTTCCAAGCACACATACACAACCATTTCTCACAAGGACAACTTCACAGTTTCAATTCCTACAACCCTTTCACATATACATTCATTTGCACATTTACAACCAATTCACAAAACAAGAAATTCCCAATACACAACTCACAATACCAAGTAAGGAAACCCAACATAGATTTTTGCAAAAAAAAATTAAAACACTATAAACAATCATTTATTCACCAACAAGGATCTACAAGGAAATATCTTACCAAAAGATTGATATCCTTCATGTGGAAGCCTTTCCTCCACAAGCTCCTTCCTTCCATTCTTCCCAAGAGTTCTCCAAAATGAGAAAGGAACCAAAATGCGAGAGAAAAGCAAAAGAGAAGCCAAAACCAAAGGGGAGAAGCCCCCTTCTCCTTTCAAAGAGAAATAATATATAGAAGGGAAAAGGCAACCAACTCCCCATTACTTTCCAACCACCCAACCAACTCCAATTTTCTCCACTTTTCATAACTGGGTAATTAGAGTGGGCTTTATACTTTATTTAAGGGGTTTTAAGGAATAAAAAGACCCATAACCGATAGACCTACCACCTAGAAAACTTGTATACAATTAAAACCACATAAGGACTTCATAAAACCTACAATAAGTAATCACATTTAAAAGGTGACTCAAGGGTCTAATAAAAAAAACCTCCCACACATGCACAACCCTTGCAAACAAGGTTAAAAAACATACCCTTAACAAGACTAGAAATTCACAAGAATAACATAAGGGAAGTAGCTTTGTGACCCTTTCCTCAACATTGGCTAATTTCAACATGTTTACTCAACCAAAAAGAGGTGTTAATATTTCTCATAATTAATAGTAATTGAAACAAATGGCATACGAAACTAATCTTCTAATAATAATTGACTAGAGAATTAAATCTACACAAGTAACATATAATTTAACTCTCCCTACTTGCATAATACCTTTTAGAGCCAAGCAATAATTGATCATACTATTTATCATCAAAATATCACTACTTATGGCAATAATACTACTATAAATAAACATTAAATATCAATCATCATCTTATAATCACACCCCTAGTATATAATCTCCTAACATCATATAATACATAATAAATAGAGTAATATCACCAATAATTGAACATCTTGATCATTGTGTACCTACATAAACAAGAAATAAAACTCATCTGACTATCACACAAAATCACAAAAACCATTAGTTAGATGAGATTTGTTAGTTAACAATCAAAATATGAGAATCTTTGATGTATAAGAACAATCATCACTAGTGTATATTATCCAATATAAAGGACATAAAATATAGGACATATACCATCAACGACTAATAGGATCAATAAGGCCACAAAGGATGGGTCTTACAGGTGGGCCTACACTAAGTTAACACACCTACTTGACTAATCTAGGCTTATTATTTATGACGTGTCTTCTTGTGCTTACTAGTACATATCTTAAGTCCATCCTATCATCATCCATCTTGTGTCTATTTGATTGCAGTATTTGGTCCTTTTTCCATCTTTATCTAGTCATCATAGGGTAACTCCACTTTGCCCTTTGGTGGATCCACTCTCTCTTGGGTGAGTCCACTCTAGTCTTGAGTGGATCTATCTAAGCAATCATCCTCTTCCCATCTCTCTCTAGTCACCCTTAGGTGACTCCACTCTACACTTGGGTGGATTTTCTCTCTCTTAGGTGAATTCACTTTGTGCTTGGATAGATCCACCTAGGTAGTCATCCCTATTCCAACCCATCACTCCTTGGGAAAATTTTCTCTGCTCTTGGGTGAATCCACCTAGATCATCATCCCATCATCAATCATCCTTGGGTGATTATGCCTCTACTTGGGTGGATCTACTTTGCTCTTGGGTGATTCTGCTCTTGGATAATCTTATTTATTCTTGGGCGATCTTTCTTTGTTCTTAGGTGGATCCACCTGGGTCATCATCCCTATCATCATGTCACCCATCTTCTTGGGTGATTCCTCCTCTACTTAGGTAGATCCACTCTACCCTTGGGTGATTTTGTTTCTTCTTGGGTGATTTTATGTTGTTCTTGGGTGGATCCATAGTCTATAAAAAATATAGAAAGAAAATCCATCCTATCACAAATATCCAGTGTCCTCCTAAGTTCAAAACTATAATCCAATAATTTTTCCCCTCCATATCTAGCCCAAAACGATCACTTATGTCTCATCAACCACCATCAACTTATCCAAAACATCACCCCATTTGAACAAGGAGTCAACTAAACTCATCCTACCAATAACTAAATCATCCACAATCCAAACTCTTACCTCAAACACTTAATCAAGATCCTAAATCCTAATTCAATCATCCATCATTATGCTTTATTGGGAACTTAGCCTATCCCAAGTTAGTAATATCTTGTTCAAACTATTTCACCTTGATCTAGAGGTATAGTTTACATTAATATCTTCTCTTTCTTGAGAACTTAGCCTATCTCAAGTAGGAAATTCATCCAATCTAGCTTTGACATAGGACCTTGACCACAATTGATAGGATTCTATCAACCATCCATCCAACAATCACCATGTCAATTTAGTTGCATCCTTGAACATTATGAGACCCTCCTACCATATCATAAAAATCATCCTAATCTAAGCTTAAATCAAATCCTAATCTAAGCTTAAACCAAATCCTAAATTTGAGCTTAATCTAAATCCTGATTTGAGCTTTTTTACATCCACATCTAATATCTTTTGTTATCAAAACAAATCTTAAGATCCATTCTCCCACATTCTTGTAATCCATTCCATTAACCTTCTAATCATTTATTACCATCTCTTACATCCATATCCATCCCATTTAATATCATGAATCCTTATCCTCCCCCAACATAATAAAAAATAGTAGTCAAGGGAGATCCCAATTACATTGATGATGATGAAAGTCTTGTTGATCAAGATAAAAATGAAATAGATCCCTTTGATGCCATCATTGATATAAAACTTTCTCCAAGCCTCTTCCAACATCCAATCACTCATCCAAGTTATCCCATCATGCCTCCTTCCACACCTATTAGCAATCCTTATGCTACCTTTGATAAGAGAAATCCATTAGCTCCTCCATCCATATCTCCATCTTATCCCCAATCCACATCTCCCTCTTATCCATCACTCACATATCCCTCTCATCCAATATTTGTACCTTAATCTTCTCCCCTAGCCATATCCCAACCTCCATATTTTCAATATAATACTATCACCTTCATCCTTAGTCCAAACCTACCATCTCATTATCCTCTAAACCATCTCTCAATTCATAATCCTAGTCCCCCACCCATCCATAATTCTTCATCTATTCCCAACCATCCATCTAATCCTAAAATATACAAGTACCTCATTCTATAAGTCATCTAAGGACTCATGGAAAAGAAGTCATCACTACATCCACACCCTAAAGTTGTGGAGTCATTTCACCCCACTCCACCATGTATAGTCACTAGTGATGAGACCCTTCTCCATCCCACACCTATCATTTCTCCTCCCACTCCTAAAACCACCCAAACCATTCAAATATTCCGACCCATCAATGCCACACAAATCCAATCCCCTTCTCCTACTCCTATCATTAACCAAATCCACTCCCATGAACTTCATGAATCCTCTATCCTTTCATCCACCCCATTAAGGAATCCATGAAACAATTCTCCACCACCCTACTGCCTACACAAGTTGAAGCATTCCAAGAGCTTGTTCCAAAGAATACCAATACCTCCCCTCATCTAAATTAATATCATAACATCACACTTAATCATTCTTACGATCCATTATCATCCCCTCCTCCACATAAAGATCATACCATCTCACTTAATCCTTCTTATGATCCCTTATCACCCCCTCCTCCAAATCAAGATGCTACCATCCCATCTACTCCATCTCATGATCCTTTACCACCACCTACCCAAAATATTCCAACGCCACCTCCATATTCCCTTGCTCCTCTTACATTCACACATGGTGGTTCTCTTGCAAAAGAATAATAAATCATATCCACCACCCATCTTCCTCCACCTAATAGTGGAATCACATCATGTTTCCAACATAACAAACATCCTATTGTAAATTGAATGCTCAAGACCATGAATTATTAAGGAAAATTCTTAGGCCTTCATGATCAAGGTATATTGGAGCCCATCCATATCAAATAAAATACACGAGTACAATGTCTTAGATATATATATCAAGGCTCACAATCCAAAAAAGTTGGTACAACCTTCATACAACCTAAGCAAGCCTTTTTCAAAAACATTAGGCACTTCCCATCACTCCACTAAACTATTTATTGTCATCCCCCCTCCTCCATCATATCAACTCAAAACAACTATCCATATCCCTCCTTCCTCCTCCAAATCCATTTTGGTTCCTTATGTATCATAATCCACTATCACACATCCTTCATCTACTAAGTCCATGTTGGGCCCTTATATCCCAAAATCCAATCCTCCAACTTATCCCACTCATCCCTTCCTCCACCAATCACCTATACCTATCACCCATCATATAAATCCCACTCTCATAATCCACAATCAAGATCAACAAAAGCACACTTCCATTAATGCCTTCCAACATTCTCCATCTATTCACCATCTCAAAAATCCTACCTCCATCACTCCATTCATATTCACTCCATATATTTCATCTCCTCACACCCTTACCATTTCTATTGGAAGCATTGTGGACATGCCAAAGTAAAAATACATAAATCCAAACATCCACATGAATCTAATGATCCCATGTCCCCTCAAAAATATATGATGAATAAAATAAAAATACAATCCAAATTCCAAATCAATCCCAAAGGCCACAAAGGCCCACCAAAGAAAAAATCAAAACCATGTGGATCATAAAGTAAAAATATGTAATACATGCAAATGAAAAATATATAATGGCATCCAAAGTTATTAATCCAAAAGCTATTTATCTCCATACTCTATCTCCTAAATCTATTTTGGGTCCCTATGCACTAAAACACACTATCCAATTGCTCCATCATCCCCACATCTACCATCTCTTTCTCCTCCAATCGTTCCACATCCATCACTATATGTGCCAATGTTAGTCCTAACAACATCCACTCCATCAAATTCCCTTTCCATCATTCCATACATTCACTTTCCAACATACCATCCATTATCCTACATATCCCCCCCATCAAATCCCTTTAATTCATTCACTTGCATAATCCATCCATCATAATAAGGTTACATACCAACATCCAATAGTCCCTTCACACATGGGCTCTTATTAGCTCAGTATGGAACTAGATGCTTGAGTCTTTCCTCCATCTTCTTATCTCCAATCTTCCAAATCCACTTATCCAATTCCATCTCCATCCACATAGTTCCCAAGAAATAAAAAAATCTGAAAAAGTCAAAAAAAGTCAAAAAAATATATATATAATAAAGAGAAAAATTCATCCAATGGTGAAAACTTGGCAAAGAGGTACCTTAGACAAGTACCATGATGAAAACCTAGAAAACATGCATTGTGTGTAAATATCCTATCCATTTTATCTCCACACTTGGGGGAAGCTTCATTCTAAGCATCCCCATCCTTCATCTCCTTCATCCTACCTATCCAACCCATCCTACCTATCATATCCCATTTATCTCAATCCTTCCATCCACCTTGTGATCTTAATATAGGTAAGGGTAAATATATAAAAATATTTAGACACCTCTTGGAATACATTCCCTCTATCCACATTCTATCATATTCCTTATCCACCCATCATGCTATGATCCATATACCTTCCTTATCCATGCATCCTATCCACATCCATCTCCCTTCCTTATCTACCCATCCTCATATCTTTCATCCCTTCTGCCTCATCACACATGACATATCTAGAGTGGGGAATATTATTCCTTTGCAACATAGTCCTTGTAGACATCATCCATCCATCCTATCATCCTTCCATATCACTATCATTATCTCCACATCCGCATTCAATTAGTAGTTCCAAATCCTTCATCTCTTCATTCCATGCTCCTTCCATATCCCCATCCTTATCTTCCTATCCCCTCATATGCTCATCCTTCCATCTTCCAAATCCTTATCTTCCCATCCATCCATCCAATAATCCCTTCCATCTAGATAAATCCTTCTCTCTATCCATCCATCCTATCATCTTTCCATCTCCCCATATTTATCTCTCCATCCATTCGTTCATATCCTCATTATATCCCCTAATCCATTGTCATTGGTATCTAGATATAAGCTACCCCTCTCATATTATAATCCAGTTCCATCTATCCCACTATCATCACTCCTACCTCTTTTTTAATTCTTGTTAATCCCCCATCATCATCCTCTCAATTAGTCTTTTTATTATTTAGATAACTATCTCATTCTTGAGCTTCATACAATCTATCCTCTTGTAAACAATGTACATCTTGTATATATTGATCATCCTATACATAAGGTCAGTCTTGTGTCATCATCTAAGCCCATCCTTGTACATACTTGTCACTAGGTCCCATCCTTGTGTTTGTTGTGTTTCCAATATCCACTGTCAAGTTGATACTTCAACAAAATCCATTAGCCCCCTTGGGTTTCAAGTATCTTGATCGTCTCTTGTCATGAGAATATTAAGCGCTATCCATCCATATTTGTTCTTCATAGGATATATCATTCCTCACATTTGACCACATCAACCCCATCCATCATCCTTATGGAAAAAGGTACTTGAGATGTTTGTTATTTCTTTGGTGATTTTGGATCTTTATTTATCTTTCATTTGAGCTTCCTACTTTAACTACTCGAGGTCGCCACGATTCATCATATCATGGTGTTCTTTGACCAGTGGAAATAGGGGCGAGTGTTAGTTTTTTGTTTGTTGTGTTTTCCTGGTTACATCATGTTGTATCAACCAAGATCCATTATGAGCTTTTGTTACACTGGGGTATACTTTTGTGCTTGTGGTTTTCCAACATTGGCCCTACCAATGCCCTTTAGGATTTTGTAAGATGTCGGAACAACCTCTTTTGTTTGTTGTGTCAATCCTATGCATGTGATATGAAGTCACCTTGGTTCCTCATACCTTGGCAAATAGAATCTCATGCTAAATCAAATTAAGTGCTCACTACATGGTAGTTCTAATTTAGCACTCCAAAATCCCCCCATCCATTTATCCCATGTCTTTCTAATCTATTCATCCTTCATCACTACCCCCATCCACCCATCCTATCCATTTTCCTCACCACACAATCCTATATTTTTTCTGCACATGAATCCTCATCCATTTTTCCATATTTTCTCCTATCCTCTCATATTTCTCTTGCAATAACCCTATGTAACTCATCCATCCTAATCATTTAATCATCTCTTCACTCCTTTTAGGATAATATAAATTTTTTAGTCTAAGCATCTTTTCATCAATCCTCATCATTTCATTATCCCTTCAATCCCATTGCGATAATATAGATTTGTTAGTCTAAGCATATATTTTCCTCCATCATCTTCATCCATTTCATCAATTTCATTGCTCTTAGCAATCACAAATCACAAGCAAATACTCATTCATGCAATCTAGCACAAATCATTTACTCACATCCTTGATTTTGTTCTTGGCCTTGATATAAGCCATGATCTCAATCCAATCATCATTGGGATATCATTCCCCATCCTTGTGTCATTTTGGGATATATCATTCCCACATCAACACTCCAGTCATCATCATCAAGACGTATCCTTCTCAATCCTTGTGTTGTTTTGGGATATATTGTTCCCACATTAACAACACTCCAATAATTATTAGGATGCATCCTTCTGAGTCCTTGTGTTTCAATATATACCATTCCCTTATCAACAACATTCCAATCATCATCATCAAAATTTATCCTTCCTAATCCTTGTGTTGTTTTAGCATATATTGTCACCACATCAACAACATTCCATCATGTTGGACTCAAGGAACACTGAGAGGGGGGGTGAATCAGTGTTCAACAATATTTAAATTATAATTCAGATCTTAAACCATTTATGATGAGGGAGCAAACCCAAGACACAGAAAATGATGCCAACAACCAGAGAACTTGTATTATTATTTAGAATGGAACTTCTTACATGCAGAGGATCACAAATCCTCAAGCTCTACAATACATGCAAATTACAGAAATTACAAAAGACCCCTTTTTCGCAGCATGTGAACTCTTTTCCCCAAAAAGCTACCAAAAATCATAAATCTCGCCCATAAATAGAGCTCCTTTCCAATTTGGAGCCAAAACAACATTCAAATTTTAGTTTTGGCGATTTGGTGCCCAAATTACAATTTGAAATTCACTTTTGAATTCACATTCGAAAATTAGCACATTTCTAAAAATGCACCAACTTCTGGAAGCCATAACTTTTAATCCGACCGTCGGATTTTCAATGATAATACCTTTTCGAAAAGCTCTCGAAAAGACGATGTGGCACAAATTAGGGCCTATGGCCAACTACTTTGGGTTTTCGCAAATTTTCGGGCCCATCCGGAGCCTCTAAGGGCCTCAAATTTGGCTTTGAATATTTTAATAGCTAAAGGGGTATCTAGAAATGCAAAAACATCTAAGAAACAACCAACAGAAAATTAAAATCTTTCTTTTTTTGGGTGATGTAGGATTTCCCTCACACCACTAGATGCTCCTGCATCAGACACCCAGGGTAATTTGAGAAGTGACCCCATCATGTCTCAGATGGTTGAGGAAAACCTAAATGGTCAACCTCTACCTTAGGCAGCCAGGATGAATCTTCCATAGGCCTTCCTCTCCACTTCACCAGATATTCTTCATACTGCCTGTTTCTGGTACTCCTTCCCACACGGCTATCCAGGATTGCTTCAATCTCCTCCTCTGAAGTAGGTGCGGGAATGTTACACTGTTCTATTGCTAGATCATTCTTTGTGCCACCTTCATCATACTCTATCAAATCTGCAATGTTGAACACAGGGGGAATGTTGACTCCATCCAGCAACTCTACCTCATATGCGTTCCTTGAATCATGCCTCTTCAAAATTTTATAGGGACCGAACTTCTTCATCTTCAATTTGTTATAGGTTCCCACTAGAAACCTTTCTTTCCTCAAGTGGACTATCACTTCATCACCAATCTGAAACTCCTTATACCTCCTCTTTTGATTTGCCTTAGCCTTATACTGCATATTCATCTTGTTAATATGTTCTCTTACCTTCTCATGTATATTCTTGATGTGCTCTGCAAAGTCTTCGGCTTCAGCACTTGTCTTCTTCTCTTGATCCATCTTTCTCAATTCTAGAACGGTCTTGGGATTGCCTCCATACACAATCTAGAATGGTCATCTACTAGTGCTTTTGTTGACAGAATTGTTGTAAGAAAATTTTGCCTGGGGCAAGATCAAGTCCCATCCCTTGGCTTTATCTCCCACCAAGCATCTTAGTAGGTTACCCAGACTTCTATTCACAACCTCAGTCTTCCCATTAGTTTGTGGATGGTGTGCAGAACTAAACTTCAACTCCGTTTTCAACTTCTTCCACAAGGTCCTCCAAAAGTACCCAACAAATTTTGTGTCACGATCTAAGACTATACTCTTTGGAAAACCATGTAGCCTCACCACCTCTCTGAAGAACAAGTCAGCAATGTGGACTGCATCATGGGTCTTCCGGCATGGGATGAAATGTGCCATCTTTGAAAACCTATCAACTACCACAAATATTGAATCATTCCCTCTTTGTGTCCTTGGCAAACCAAGAACAAATTCCATACTTATATCCTCCCACAGCCTCTCTGGTACAGGTAAGGGCTGATACAACCCAGTATTCTGGCTCACTCCTTTAGCCATCTGACATACCATGCAACTTTGCACAAACTTCTTCACATCTTGTGATAATTGAGGCCAATAATAATGCTCACTGATATGGCAATGGTCTTATCCTGACCAAAATGTCCTGCCATTCCTCCACTGTGCTTCTCCTTTATCAGGCTCTCCCTCATGGAACTCCTTGGAATACACAATTGGCTTCCCTTAAACAACATGCCATCCTAGATTATGAAATCCAGCCACTTCATCCTGTCAACTGTAACAAGCTCCTTGTAAGCTTTCCAAGCCTTTGTGAAATCAGGATCTTTAGGGTACAATGTCTTGAGTTCATTGAACCCAACCACTTCAATTTGCATCTCTGTCAACAATGTTTGCCTCCTACTTAAGGCATCTACAACCCTATTCGACTTGCCACTCGTATGCTTTATAACTCTGCAAAAATTCTACCCATTTCATATGACTCTGATTTAATTTTCCCTGACTACTCAGGTACTATAATGCTTGATGATCAGTATACAAAACAAATTCCTTCGGCAACAGATAATGTCTCCATTTCTTTAATTCTTGAACTATTGCATAAAATTCCTAATAATATACAAAGTACTTTCTCTTTGCATCATTTAACTTTTCACTAAAATAGGCAATGGGCTTCCCTTCTTGACTCATCACTACTCCAATGGCACAACCACTAGCATCACAATCCACCTGAAACACCTTATTGAAATCTGGGAGGGCTAAAACTAGTTGCTCTATCACCTTTTGCTTCAACAAATCAAAACTCTTCGTTGCTCCAGTGCTCCACTTGAACTCTTATATCCCCTCTCATTGTTTTAGTTAGGGGTGCACAAATACTACTGAAGTTTCTAATGAACTTTCTGTAAAAGTTGGCCAAACCATGGAAATATCTCACCTCAATATCAATTCTTGGGGTAGGCCATTCCAGAATAGCCTTCACCTTCTCTAGGTCCATCTTGAGACCTTCTGCCGAGACAAAAAAACCTCAAGTACACTAACTCCTTCTTCACAAAACTACACTTCTTTAGATTAATCAACAATTTATCTTCTCTCAACTTTTCAAAGACTCTATGAATATGCATCAAATGCTCACCAAGGGACTTACTGAATATTAAAATATCATCTAAGTACACAATAACAAAATTCCCTAGAAACTCTTTCAATACCTTGTTCATGAGCCACATGAATGTGCTCGGTGCATTGGTTAGCCCAAAGGGCATGACTAACCACTCGTACAGGCCCTCCTTGGTCTTGAAGGTAGTCTCCCATTCATCACCCTCTCAAATTCAGATCTGGTGATATCCGCTCTTTAGATCAATCTTTGTGAAGTATTGTGCTCCACTCAAATAGTCCATCAGGTCATCCATCCTTGGCAGGGGAAATCTATACTTGATTGTTATCTTATTTATGGCCCAAGAGTCTGTACACATCCTCCACTCCCCATCCTTCTTCGGTGCTAGTACTGTAGGTACTGCACATGGGCTCAGACTCATTCGAATCAAACCCTTTCTCAACAACTCCTGAACTTGTCTGTTCAACTCCTCATTCTCTGTAGGAGTCATTCTGTGAGTTGCCTTATTTGGCAAACTGGCTCCAGGGATCAAGTCAATCTGATGACTGATCTTCCTCACTGGTGGGAAACCCTCAGGTACGTTATCAGAAATAATCTCCTGAAACTGATCCAATAGTCCAGAAAATTCTACTAGTACCTTCTCACTAGCTTCCTTATCCATTCTAGGAATCAATGCATAACACATACACTCATGCTTCATTCCTTCTAAAAATTTCCTTCCATCAACAAAACAAATTCTAGCACTACTGCATACCTTTTCTTCATCCTTCTTTAGGGGTTTCAACTTATGGCGGACTCCATCCTTCATCAAGGAATAAGTGTTTGCATGGCCATCATGTACAACACGCCTATCGAAGTGCCACGGTCTCCCCAACAACATGTGACATGCATCCATGGGGATGATATCACAGAGTACCTCATCACGATAGCTTTTGATCTTTAACTTCACCAAACACTGCTCATTCACCAGAACTTTGTAGTCTTTCTACAACCAGGCAATCCGATATGGATGTGGATGCCTTTCCCTTTTTAGCTTCAACTTCGTAACCATCTCTTCTGA
Source organism: Sequoia sempervirens (assembly GCA_007258455.2). Classification (NCBI taxonomy): domain Eukaryota; kingdom Viridiplantae; phylum Streptophyta; class Pinopsida; order Cupressales; family Cupressaceae; genus Sequoia; species Sequoia sempervirens. Next base: position 521,095,420 of record VDFB02000003.1, on the reverse strand, counting down.
CACCAGATTATCGGTGCTCCCACTATCAATAATATCATCACAGCATTTGTCTTAACACTTGCACCTTGTGTAAAATAGATTCTTCCTCTGTTCTAGTTCCTTCTCTTCAATCACCAGGGCTCTTCTAACCACTAGGGCTTCTCCCCTTTCTGCATCATCTGAATGCTAGGATTGAGCCTCCTCATCTGCATGTGCAACACTTCCATAACCTTTTGGCCTTCTGTATGTCATTCCTTGGTGTTGTGGACATTCATAGGCTCGATGCCCTTCTTCACCACAATGGAAACAAGTTACTCTGAAACCACCTCTTCTGGGTCCTGGCCCAAATCTTCCTTGTCCTCTACCTCTTTGATCACCATTTTTTTGATCACGAGGGCGGTAGAAGTTATTATTCTTCTAGCTCTGACTGGTACCCACATCTTCATTTTTCCTTTCATCCTCATTTCAGCTTCCAGAAGATCTTCCACTACCCCTTCCGCTTTGACCTCCTTATCCTTTTTGCTTGTTGTCAAATCTTTTGTTCAGCTTCTCCTCAACTTTCAGAGAAAAATGGTACGCATCCTCAATGGTGGTCATTCTAACCAGGCTTAGCTCCTCTTGAATGCTCGGTCGTAACCCATTAAGATAACGGGCTACCTTCTCCTTGTTGGCCTCTGCATGGCCCATTCTGATGATCATCTTATGAAAATATTCTATGTATTCTTTCACAGATCTGCTTCCTTGCTTCAACCCTTACAATTTCTTCAGCAGATCTAACTCGTAGTCGACTGGTATGAACTGCTTCTTCAGTTTCTCCACCATGCGATCCCAACTACTAATCTTTCCTTTTCCTCTTCGATTTCTCTCCAACTGGACCTCTTTCCACCAAATATTGGCATGGCCCTTCAGCTTCATTTTTACAAACTTAACCCGATCTGAGTCCTCTACTTCTCCATACTCAAAATACTCTTCTAGCTCGTTGATCCAGTCGATCAACTCTTCTGGGTTCAAACTTCCGGAATAACTGGGGACTTCTATTCTGGGTCTTTTTCCGATATTCATAATGGCCCTTATCAGCCGCATCTGATCTTGATCAATTGCTTCTTCTTCCTCTTCTATTTTTGAATCTTCCATCTCTTCTTCATCCTCGCTTTCTCCTCTCCTTCCCAAGTTTAACCCTCTTCTCATTTGTTCCTGCAATGCATCAATTTGTCTCTGGAGGGCTCTAAAACCCTCAGCTGTCAATGGATCTCTTCCACCAGCATTTCTGCCACCTCTGGCACCGCCACGCCTACCAGGAATCACTCTTGGAGGCATCTTGAATATCTCGAACCCAAAACCATGGTCTTAGTACAAACTGCCTCACGATCGGCGATCTGTCCACACGCTCAAGAAAACCCGCTCTAATACACCTGACGAGGGAGAAAACTCAAGACACAGAAAATGATGCCAACAACCAGAGAACTTTTATTATTATTTAGAATGGAACTTCTTACATGCAGATGATCACAAATCCTCAAGCTCTACAATACATGCAAATTACAGAAATTACAGAAATTACAAAAGACCCCCTTTCGCAGCATGCGAACTCTTTTCTCCAAAAAGCTACCAAAAATCAAAAATCTCGCCCATAAATAAAGCTCCTGTCCAATTTGGAGCCAAAACAACATTCAAATTTTAGTTTTGGCGGTTTGGCGCCCAAATTACAATTTAAAATTCACATTTGAATTCACATTCAAAAATTAGCACATTTCTAAAAATGCACCAACTTCTGGAAGCCATAACTTTTAATCCGACTATCAGATTTTCAATGATAATACCTTTTCAGAAAGCTCTTAAAAAGACGATGTGGCACAAAGTATGGCCTATGGCCAACTACTTTGGGTTTTCGTAAATTTTCGGGCCCATCCGGAGCCTCTAAGGGCCTCAAATTTAGCTTCAAATATTTTAATAGCTAAAGGGGTATCTAGAAATGCAAAAACATCTAAGAAACAACCAATAGAAAATTAAAATCTTTCTTTTTTTGGGTGATGTAGGATTTCCCTCACACCACTGGATGCTCCTGCATCAATTTACAACATTTCAACAAAAGTAAAGATGCAAGCACATGAAGGAAACAATCAAAACACCATAACACCAAGATTTTTACGTGGAAACCCTATTAGGGGAAAAACCACGATGGAGGTTAATCCACAATTTATACTCTGTTAAAAGTATGAGGAAAAAAGGGAATGTGCATGCATTCAGGCACACTGCCTAGAGCTCACTGCTCAAAATCAGGAAGGCTCACTGCCTTACAATATATTTGGATTACAACAAAAAGTTGAACTAAGAAAGTAGCATCTACAAATGCCTAGTTTCAGTTCTGATGAGGCTCATAGATCAGATTCTGGGCCTTCTATTTGATTGTGCACTTCGCTCTGCTCTGCCTTAATTCGCTTCACAACAATCTTCTTCTGCACAAGTAAAATTCACTCAACTAATCTTCTGATAATCGCACACACATCAATGCATATCGAACACACACATTTGCTCTTCAAAATGAATTAACTGATCTCATATATATATCCGCTACCAAGAATTTAGTTGCTTCATGTCGACTTCAACAAAATAAAAATATTTTCCAATAGTCGGCCCAATCCACATTTAATATTTGATGCGTACCCATCAAAGTCAGATAATGCTATGTTTTGGCCCCAAATCAAAATGCTCGAACATAGAAACATTTAAATAATTACTCCTTATACATCTATGACACACTACATACATCAAGTCGGCCTTCAAGAACAAATAAGCAAAGAATCATCTTGTCGGATCTCCTAACTTATACACCGATTAATGTGACATCACAAAACTTAACAATAAGATAATATAGATACTTAAAAACCTTCCCTGAGATCCACAACTCAAAATGATAATCCGGTGAAGCATACAAATCGACATACTAACTCGATACCCTATTCTTCATTCTGTCTTCTAGTAATACTCTATTTTTTACTCTACCTGCTGGTAGGAACAAATCCTGATCTGTGGACTGGAATAATGACTTAGGTTGCCATCAATGACAACACTAGAAGCCATATTCCAACAATCTCCCCCTTTGGCATTGATGGCAACACTTAGTGAAAAATGACTAAGTGTCGGAACCAATATGATTACGCTGCCAAAGTTCAAAATTTCCAAACACAACTCCCCCTTAGAATGATAAGGCATTTTTTACTACTCTATCTCCCCCTTTGACATCAATGACAAACATATTTTGGATCTCTCCCCTTGCTAATTCAAAAATTGGATCAAATTGAAGAAATACAATTGTTACTCGAGTCAGAAAATTATCTTGTACTTATCTTTCATTTTCGAAAGAAATTTCCTCCAAGCTTCTACTAAAATCCTAATGATTAAGATCAAGTTATTGTTCTTAGATGTCTGGTTGATAATTATGATGAGAGATTCTAAAATTGTGATTGCCTCTTCTAATTTCTCTCCTTTCCTTAGAACCTCAATTAACTGCTCCAGTCTGCATTCGGTTAAATCCTTCACTTTCCAAAAGGTGTCCACAATGTTTTTTCTGGTGAAATGAACTTTTGTATGCTCAAACTACAACTCTTGAATCCTTTTCTTGAATGCACCATCTTGATCCTGAAACATGTTATAATCCTGGACAATCTTGTTTAGCTCAATTTCAATCTGCTCCAACTTATCTTTGTATCTCCCAATTGCATGAGGCCAATGAAGACAATAGTTGTAGATGTTATTTGTTGTATTTATGCATTGCCTCAACACATTCATTTTCCTTTTTATTTTGGTAAGAGATAGCCTGAACTACTCCTTCAGATGTAGAATTATTTCTTCCTCTTTCCTGTCCTGGGATTCAGAGACCATGGCTTCCTTAATGCATTCAATCATCTCTTCACGAAACACATTCTGTAAACTCTCCAATCCAATGTTATTGTGCACAAAATAAGTACTTAGTGTGCTCTTGATCAAGTCCTGCTCATATGAGAGTCTATCAGACCATATGTCAGCAATTTTCTGCATCCCATCTTTACTTTGGATAAAACACCACCTTCGCTTCCTCCTGCCATTACCACATCTGGTTCAACTGATTTTGATTCTTCCCTTGGAGTGTAATCATTAGATTCCTCATCTAGTATGTCCACAATTACTTGTTCTTTACCTTTTCCTTCAATTTTTGGAGTCTTGTGTGCCAGAGGAGTGTAATCAACAATCTCTTGTGCTCTTTTCTTTTTCCTCTCCATCTCACTGGAAGAGGATCCAACTTCAAGTGCTCTTACCGGAATGGACATGCAAATTGCTCAAAACTTCCCTAGCAATTCTTTAAAGAAATTTGCATACTCTTGCTTACAATTTTCCAAAGTATTAAAATGTTCAAAAATCTTTTTAGAGACCAATTCATTCTCTTTCCATACAACACTATTGATTTGTGGCAAGCAATTCAAAAAATGCATCACAATACATATGACCAAGGTGCCAAACCTAAAGGGGTAATCTGCCTCCTTTGTTAGTTGTACATTTTCCATCAATTGGTCTTTTAGCAATTTGCACATGTCAAAATCTTGGTCCTCCATTATCATTTTATGAGAGATGTAAACTGCACCTGCCAAAGTTGCGCCTTCCCTGTTTCTAAAAAATATTTTGTATGAGATTCCATGTGCAATGTACCTTGTTATCGGATCTTTGATCATCGAAATTATCAAAGCCCTTGATTTGCAGTTACTCCGGTTAGGGTTTTGACTTTTTTGTTCTGAATCAACTTATTTTTCGGTATATCCCCAACATTGCATAGTCTAGTTAGATTTCTAATCACCTCTTTTGAAATGAGATAGGGTTTATCCAGAGTTAGAATGTCATCATTTAATCTGTTTAGGATAAACCTAACGACTTTCATGCTATCAAAATAGGGAAATTCACTCCAAATATCCAAACTTTTATGTTTCACACCTTCAAGCTATTTCAATTCATTGGCCGACAACATATTTCTCACCTCCCTAACCTTCTCACTACTATATTCTTCCAAATTCACAATTCCTTTGATTTGCTTCATTTTCCTTTTCGTACCGAACAAGTTTCTACCGAGAAACAAAGCAATTGAAATACTTGATGAATTTACTGCCGAATTGACTTTACTCCTTTGAAATTTTTCTGCAAAGGCTCTCCTTCTATTCTTCTTCAATGCAAGGAGACAAATGAGAGTTCCAAATACCCTTTTATAACTCGCACACCTAACCTTTTTACCACATTAAATGTTTTGCCCTAGGTGTTTTGGATGCTCTGTTTTCTTAGACATCAAAAGAAGGATTCATCTGCGAACCTTTTACTTCTCAAATTTCTGCATAGTTGATCATCGATACATTTGTAAACTATTAGCACTACTGGAAATTTCTTGCATTCCAGTGCCAACTACTGACCAAGGGACAAAGGATTTTCTTGAAAAACTCCCCCTAGGCCAATGGCCTAAGATCAATTTCTGAAGGAATTACTAGAAGTAGATTCTGGTGCAAGCTTATTTCCTTCATCAGACTCACTCTTCCTTACCCATTTTTTCTTCGTTTGATCTCTTATTTCTTCCACAGTCACTTTCCCTTTTCCTTTATCATCTTTCTTTGAAATTCTGCTTTTGTATACCGAACCTCTTCTATCCATGTTTTTGTTCCTGCAGAATTTTGCAATGTGACCAAATCTATTGCAATTGTAACACATAGGATTTCTTTGTCTAGACCATTCATTCCATTTATTTCCTCTTGATCTACATTGATTAGCAATATGCCCAAATCTTCCACAAGTGTAGCATTTAACATTCCTTACACTAACAGACATACTTTTGCATTCAATTGACTTATGACCAAACTTATTACAACTAAAACACTGGCCGGGAAATGATGGACTAGAATTTATTTTACTTCTACACTGAGAAGCCATATGACTAAATTTATTACAAGCATGGCAGTGACCATTAAACTTTTGAGCATTGGGTTTTCTTATCGGATACCTTTTGCCTTTGTTCATCTGATTTGTTTGTCTGGAATCCTTATGTTCAGATCTGGAGCTTTCTCCCTTCTCATATCCAAGACCTCACTTGTCATTTGCATCCTTTTGTCCTTTAGTCAGCTCATCAAGCTTAGCAGAAGTGATCCTAAACTTCTCCTTGTATTCATTTGCAGTAGTGAGTTCATCTCTGAGAATAACTATCTGTCTTTCAAGCTCTTGTTCAATATTTTTGGATTGTTGCAGTTCAATCTCTAGCTGAATGAATCCATTATTAACTATGTTGCATTCTTTAGATCTTTCTTTTAAGGACTGGGCCAGATTCTCCTCATTCTTCTTCCTTTCTTCAATATCCTTAGTTAGCTTCATCGCCATAAATTCCATCTCAAGCTTTAGAGTAGCATTGCCTCTAGCAAGCTTTTCACATTCTTTAGTTTTTTTTATTTTAGGGTTTGATTTAGGTGAACATCTTCCAAGCATTTATTTTCTTTCTGCTTCAGTTGATCACATAGTTCCTTCCTCTTTTCTCTTGATTCATTGATTTTACCCTTCAATGATTGAATGAATTTTTCAGCATCCTCAAGATTTGCTTTTAATTCTAGGACTTTTGCTTTAGACTGATCAATATCATCAAGTGCCACCAAAATTTGTTGTTGAAGACCACTAGAGTCCATTGCATTCCAAGATCCACCTCAAGCTGTTAAACTTTTGTAGAGGAACCTTGCTCTGATACCAATTGTTGGACTCATGGAACACTGAGAGGGGGGGTGAATCAGTGTTCAACAATATTTAAATTACAATCCAAATCTTAACCATTTATACCATTTCAACAAAAGTAAAGATGTGAGCACATGAAGGAAACAATCAAAACAACATAACACCAAGATTTTTTCGTGGAAACCCTGTTAGGGGAAAAACCACAATGGAGGTTAATCCACAATTTATACTCTGTTAAAAGTATGAGGAAAAAGGGGAATGCACATGCATTCAGGCACACTGCCTAGAGCTCACTGCTCAAAATCAGGAAGGTTCATTGCCTTACAATATATTTGGATTACAACAAAATGTTTAACTGAGAAAGTAGCATCTACAAATGCCTGGTTTCAGTTCTAGTGAGGCTCATACATCAGATTCTGGACCTTATGTTTGATTCTTCACTTCGCTCTGCTCTACCTTAATTCACTTCACAACAATCCTCTTCTGCACAAGTAAAATTCACTCAAATGATCTTCTAATATTCACACACACATCAACACATATCGAACACACACATCTTCTCTTCAAAATGAATTAGCCGATCTCATATATATATATCTGCTACCAAGAATTTAGTCGCTTCATGTCGACTTTAGCAAAATAAAAATATTTTCCAATAGTTGGCTCAATCCACATTTAATATTCGATGTGTACCCATCAAAGTCGGCTAATGCTATGTTGTTGCCCCAAATCAAAATGCTTGAACACATAAACATTTAAGCAATCACTCCTTATACATCCGCGACATGCTACATACATCAAGTCGGCCTTCAAGAACAAATAAGCAGAGAGTCATCCTGCTAGATCTCCTAACTTATACACCAATTAATGCGACATCACAAAACTTAACAATAAGATAATATAGATACTTAAAAACCTTCCCTGAGATCCACAACTCAAAATGATAATTCGGTGAAGCATACAGATCAACATACTAACCAGATACCATGTTCTTCATTCTCTCTTCTGGTAATACTCTATTTTTTACTCTGCCTACCGGTACGAACAAATCCTGATCTGCGGACCGAAATAATGACTTAGGTTGTCATCAATGAAAACATTAGAAGCCATATGCCAACACATCCATCATCAATCAATCATGGATTTTCAACATTATCGAGACATCATGTTAGTCCTTGAATCCTTTTGTGATTGCTCACTTATCATCTCCTCCTTCCAAATTATATCTTCCTCTTCTGATATTTCCTTCTATTCATCATCTTGTATAATCTTCCTGATTTATACTACATCCTCTCCTCTATTTCGAGAGCACATCCATGTTCTCCTAAATTGTAAGGAAGCTAAGGTAGCAGAACAACTTCCTACACTAATCTTGAGAGGAGAATAATACAAAACTTTACATATCTTTATAACAATTACAAAGACTTAAATAAAAATAAATATAAATATCATGCATACCATAACATAGTGATTTACGTGGGGAAAACCCTTTTGGGAGAAAATCCCCACACTCCAAAAGCCACCCAATATATTATTCAAAAATCATAAATATTACAGTATACTTGCAGAGAAAGCTTCTCACAGGAGTATCACCAACCGAAGATCTAGAGGCAACATAACCGCTATCAGACTCTCAAAATACATAACAATAATGTAGTCATAATACAACGCCCTCATAAAATAGGGTTTCCTTCTAGGGCAATACAAGCCAACAAAATATCTACCATCAGATCTAAAACCTAATAATGAATGGTCTAGATTTATAATGTATCATTAATTTAATGTAAGTCATTTAAGAATTTTTATTAACACACTTACATTTCGCTCCCATGCTCCCAATGTATACACCTATCAGTGTAACTAGGAAATATATATATAATTGCAAGGTTGAGACATATTTTCCCAACACAAACCCGCATGTCTCTCGAGGGCCATACTCATTCCTAATCTTCATCTTCACTCCCATCACTTTTCCTCCTAGTCACTCCTTTGAATGACTGGTGTATCTTCCTGTAGTATTGAAAAATGTTGTCAAGGACATTTTCACACTTGTTTGGGCCCTCCTTGTGATTTTGAGCTTAATGTTGCCATGATTTAATGTTGTAATGTGGTTGACACATTCACATTAGGTCTTGGGCCCTTTTGAACTAATGAATTTGAATGGTACCTTGCTAAAGTGTTGTGAAGTGTTGTAACTCACTTTCACACTTTTCTAAGGTCTTATTAATTAATTACACCTAATAAACCTTTTTTAATCAAAATAAACTTAATCTTTCCTTATTTTAAGTGTAGTAACCCACTTTCATACTTTTCTAGGCTTGTCATTAATAATTGGGCTTTCTTATGCTTTTATTGACCCTATTTTGCATCTACAAGCCTCATTTAATGCATCTTTTCAAGGATAATCCCAACACCAATCATTACCCAATCATAATAGAGGTGTTTCAGGTTTGAATGGCCCAGATTTAGTTATTTGGGACTCATTGTAACACCCTGCCATGAAACCCCAAAGGACAACACAACTAACTAACATTTATGACACAATTTTTTTTTTTAAAAGTGAATCCACATATATATCATACCATCAATTACATAACATGTAAACTTCACAAGTACATTTGCACTGACTATGTCCTTTAGGGTATCATAAATGCATTACGAACATAACGATAAACCAACTTAAACATACATCACAAAATAACTAATAACAAGAGTTCATTTACATCCACAACATTATATTTATATATAAATTCCACATATACAACACCATTAAAGATCATATATTATGAACCAGATAGCACTTTTACAACTTCCCATATATGGGGTAGAATAATACACTGTTTACAAGTTTACATCAAAGCTTCCCTTAAAACAACAGGAAGGATCCATCACATACATGATAAGATATAACTGAAATGATTACAATTCATAGTATCAATGTTTCCACAAGAATCTGGTGCAAGATTTGGAACACAGCATAAGGTACAACTCCATACTCTCAAACATCAACTGGGAACCCAATGGAGCACATAACACATTCCACCCGACCATGTGGAACCCTAAGGTCCACCCCCATGCTAGGAGATGACAATAAGGACCCACTACACAAAATATCAAGCAGACATAGGCTAACATGACTCCAACATATAAGAGTAACCAACAAAACATAAAGAACAATCGCTTCTAGAAGTACAAGAACAACACGGGGAAAACAACAAGGCATATATAAGGTTGCTATAAGGAAGAGTGTCATCGCATAGCTCAATATGGGTTACCCAAGGCGGATCTTCCTAGGTTACTGACCCCCATCTTGAGTTACCCTAGCAACCTCAACTGATCCTCGGCCCCCATTCTCACTCATGTAGAATCAACACACCTTTCATGAAGATAAGGCAGTTGATCTTGCCATTCTAGGCCTTCTCACTCATCTCAAGCCTAAATAAGCACTTGAGCCATGAGTGAGGCTACATTATCTGGATTAATGTGAGATACTACCCAAACCCCCTAATTAATTATTAGTGGTTTTTCTGGATTATGAAACTTCTAATGAGTTACCTTGGCACCACTCTTGGGTCTCGGTCCCCATTGGAAGCCACTCCCCCTACTAGCAACAAGAGACTCACAGTCACTAACTGGGTAAGACAACTTGTACAAACTATCAAATCCATATAAATATGCACATAAAACGAGGCATGCATCACCTCCCACAAGATCTCCATATTAAAACAATTTCCACAGTGCAAGGCTAAAACCCACATAAGTATAAATAGGTATAAGAACAACAGTTCAAGAAAAACTCAACATGAAAACCAACAATAAATAAACTCTTTCCCCAACCATAAAATAGGTGAACAGTGCAAGGCTACATACCCTGAAGCGCACAATCCAAGTATAAAGATCAACCACTTTCCAAAATGAAAAAATCATGAAACCACCCACTACCAGGTGAAACAACATAAAACTCATGCAAACACTCATGGCTTGATATGAGTTACCCAATGTGGATCTTCCTAGGTTGTCGGCCCCCATCCTAGGTTACCCTGGCGGCCTCACCTGATCCTTGGCCCCCATACCAACTCATGCAAGTAAAAACCATACTCCCCCCTAACCTCTGGAAGATCACCATAACAATTTCACACAAGAACTCCCTCATACACAAAACCCAAAAATCCACTCAAAATCAAAATCAATCTCAATAATCAAGAGCTTCTCATTTCCACCAACTTGACACCTCAAACTAAATGAGCAACAAATAAACATTACAAATAACACTCACTGTCAACAGTATGGAAACAAGAGTGGAAACATCATCAAGGGGATCATCAACCTCATTTAATAAAACAATTTCATAAAACAATCAATTTACTTTCTATTTTACACGACTTAATCACTTAATCCAAACACTCTTAAAATGACTATACAAACACTTAGTCAAGACACACTGTCTAATCCAAGTATTTAATCATCATATACAATATCCATGAAGACATTCCTTGAATCAAAGCATTATTACCACTTCCTTGTCACTCCTCCTAACTTAACTCATTTAATTCGGTTGATAGACCGTTTACAACGTACAAAATCACTATATCGTTATTAACACAACCACAATAACAATACTCTAAATTAATTGCTTCACATAGAAAATCTATCATCCAACTATAAAATAATCATAAAACAATCAACATTCCTTTACCTAATAGTAAGTAAACCAAGTCATTCAGCATTATATCCCAATTATTTAAATTAATTAACCTATCTATTAAATCAATTCACTTAATTTACATACATTGATAAATACTCATTTTAACACTAGCATATCCAATTATAGAACTCTTTTATTTAGTAACTTTTCCTACTCCTTTGGTATTTAATCCATCATGATTAAGGAGATCAATCTTTATACCCTCATCAACTTAATATATCTGTTACTATTTAGATTCCTCCTTTTATCAATTGTAGTAAACTATTCGAATATATCTAAATTATTAGATTACCGATTAATCCACCTTACTTGTACCTCTATTTAACCAAATACGTTTATCCAAATTTCCTACAAGAAAATAAAACTCTTTTATTTAATTTTAATCTACAAATTCACTAATTTCATTAACAACTAATCCTAATAATCTCAAGCAAACAAAATGGAAAATCGCCACCAACTATGTTGTCACAAAACTGCCACCCATTAGAGGTATAATGAACTCCAGTAAGGAAAATAATCAAGCAATTCCCGAGTATTTCTATACGCCAAAACCCTAGGGTACACAGCAAGCAAGGACACTTCCAAAATTCGATAAGGAAAAAAACGGAAGCAACGGCTACATGTAGCACAAGAGAGCCGATTGATGAGATTGGTTTATCAGATCATACAAAAATCGAATGCTCCCTATGTCCATCGATGTCACAAGTTAAAAGTACAATTTTTTTACCAAACTCAAGGGTCATTGTAATTCGTAATGCATAGGAATCAGACTCCAACCAGGCAATTACCCATCGACCAGTGATTACAAGCATAAGATGACAAATTTCAGGCATGAAGTAAATAAGATATTGTGTGTGTGAAATGTGGGAAAGTTAATAAATCGAAACAAAATCCAATGAGATGTATTATATTAGAGATTTAACCAATAAAATTGAATCAAACTAAAACAAGATTAAATTCCTAAAAACATTCCATTGTTCTCTATTCTCAAGGATTTATTAAATCATTTGGCTCTCAAATTTTAAGTGTGCACTATGATTGTTAAAATGATAACTTGATAAATGAGATGCTATTCAAAATACAAGAAATCTAAGTTCCTACATGAAACTATGTGATAAATGACATGATACTATGATTATGATGTTGATATGATAAAATGAAAGATATACAATGATAATGATGCTAAAATGATATGATATGAAACTAAAATGATTCTACATGTGCTCAAATAACTATTGATGTGATGAACTAAAATGCAACTATAAAGCAAAACATGATTTAAAATGCAACTATAAAGCAAAACATGATTCTAAGTTAACATGATGCTACAATGCAAACTTGTTAAAATGGTAAACAATGCTATAAGACTCCAAATGCTCCAAATCGATTCTTGCATAATAACTCTACTCAAATGTGGGATGCAAAATGCTATGGCAAAGGGTTGTATTTATAAGCTTTTCCAAGCATCTTGTGATGTGGCAGCGATCAATGGTCCAGATTCAAGCATGAGGGATGAACGGTGGAGATGGAGAGAATCAAGAAGGATGTTCCCTTGACCAAAGACAACATGCAAAATGGATGGGGGAATCAAGTGTGTGAAAAGGCCAAGTGTGTGGGAGAATAAAATGTGGGAAAAGTTTGTTGAAGAAGTGTGTGAGGAATAAGCCATGTGTTTGAAAGTTTGTTGAAGATAATTCTAATTTAAGAATTAAAATTATTTAATTTCATGTGACCTTGGTGAGGTGGCATGAAAACTTGTAGACATGTGCTTGAATTCCTAATTTGGGATTTAGTGAAAATTAACTAAATAAAGCAAACTTATAGAAATTTTTTTATTTAATTAAATTAGAAGAATTGTGATTTCAAATTTGGAGAATTAGAAGGCATGAACTATATAAATAAATTAAGAATTTATTTATAAGTAGATGAAATATTAATTAAATAATGAGTATTTAGTTAATTAAATGTCTGGACTGATTTTAGGTGTATACATTTTTCCCCTCTTTGAAGTAATGTGTTTACACATTGCTTCAAAGAAAAATTTGATACTTATGTCGAGAAAAAAAAAATTGATGCCCCAGATGCTGATTTTCAAAAAAAAATTATGCCCCAGACGCTGATTTTCAAAAAAAAATTATGCCCCAAACGCTGATTTTCAGGTGATGACGGATATATGCCCCCTCAGGAGATAAATCATTGAATTGTTGAATTTCTATGATTTTTTTGGAATTTTTGAAAATTTTGATGATTTTCTGATGATTTGGTGATAATTTCAAAATCTTATGATCCAGAAAAGATTTATCTCCCGAAAAAGAAGATTGAGTTTGCCAGATTGATTAATTGCTTAATTGATTCCTTATGTTGCCTCCTTGTGTTTGACATTTGATGATCGTGTTCAGTCGATTGATTTGATGATGTTTATGTGATAGTTGATGATTAACCTCATGATAGGTGAGGATCAATGATAGGATGATGATGATTGACCTCATGATAGGTGAAGTTCAATGATAGGATGATGATGATTAACCTCATGATAGGTGAGGATCAATGATAGATTGATAATTGACCTCATGATAGGCGAGGATCAATGATAGATTGATTATTGACCTCATGATAGGCGAGGGTCAATGATAGATTGATGATTGACCTCATGATAGGAGAGGATTAATGATAGATGGATGATTGACCTCATGATAGGTGATGATCAATGATAGATGATCATGAGATTTGATCAAAGTCTCATCAGAGCTAATTAGATTTGATTGATTGATAAGATTGTTGATTTGCGATATGTTATGATCATAGGAGGATTTTAGAATTCTTCAGTCTAGGGAACACTTCCTAAAGACATGGGACATGATTTCGCATCTGGTGCAAGCTGATTTAGATATTATCAGTCGTTGTGGTTTATCATCTTTGATTGATATGCCCCAGTATAGGATTGATTATGTAGTGTCCCTTCTGTTTCGACATACTGTTTAGTTGATTTTGCTTGATAGATGCTTTAGATTACTTTGATGCTATGTTGTTTCTTTTCTGAGGTGATTCTGGATACTATGTTGTTTTGATTTTGCGGATGATACATTGACATCCTGGTTATTTGGTTATGTTGGTTCGATGATACTATGATAGATTCATTCATGATATGGCTTATTGGTTATGATTATTGCTTATGTTATCATGTTGATATGATTGTATATGATTGATCTTGCTTGTTGTGTCGGTGAATAAGATAGTGTAGCATTACTCATTCATGAGTACCCTGCTATGCTACAATTCTTATTCACGGTGTGTTTTCTAACATGAGTATATATATGTATGTTTTAACTTTGATGTTTCCTGCAGACACAGGTACCGAGTAACAGCTCCACCTGCTTGTCAGGTCTGAGTGTACCCTAATTCATTATAATTATGTTGTTGGAGGTATTGACAGGTCCTTTTGCACCATCGTTCTTTTTCGAACAAGTATCTATGTGTTACCCTATTTTGTTGTCCAGTTTATTCTGTCGTGTTCGTTAGTATTGTTGTGTGTTTGTGAATCAATGTTTAAAGTTTTGCAAATGTCTGTTAATGTATTTATAAATGTTTGTGATTTAATTTATTAAATGAAATTAAATGAATTATCTAATTTAAATGTAAAGTTGAAGTTAGAAAATTAGAATATTAAAATATAATAATAATAATAAATAAGTTTGAATAAATTAGAATGAATTTAGTTGTATAACATAAAAATAAACGAATTATTCAAAACAAATAATTAGTGATTAAATGAGATATAATCAAATGCATGCATGAGAGTTTTAGGCGGAAAGGGATATTTTTAATTGGTTACCAATTATAACTATTGCATGTTGAATCATACGAAAGAGATTTTAGTTATACTTTGGCTTTAGAACAATTTTGTGCTTTTAATAAGGCACTTTTATTAGTTCTCAACCATTTTTGAAGGGAGGTTACACTCTTGTTGGTAGCGAGTAATGAAGAAGGGCAGTTATCTTCAGAGAGGCAAGGGATTTAATTGCTCCCGGAAGAAAAGAAATGGTTTTTCTTTTGGGGATTTGGTTTTTGAACGGGAATGTTTAGTGGGGGTTTTGGCTGGAAGTTTTCTCTATATTCTCTGGAATTCTGGAAGTTTTGGGAGAAGCTGGAGGCAGACTCTTGACGATTCTTGTCCAGCATCTGTTAGCAGCTCAATTATGCAAAACTTTCAGGTTCCAATATCTTCTCCCTGTTATTCTCTATCCTGTTGTAAGTTGATGATTCCTTGATTATTTAGGTTGAAAGGAAAAGAAATCTTCAGTAATTGTAGTCTGAATTTTTTTTTCCCTATAAGATAGTTGGACAAAATTGAAACCTATGTTATTGTGTTTATCCTTAGATAGCTTACTGTTCCCTTTAGGATTCATATCTTTATTCTCTAAATATTATATTGTTTCTGCCGTTTGACAAATACTAAAATGGTATTGTCCATGCTCACTAAATAGGCTAATACCTCTAGCCGTAGTCTTATTATCCCTATCAGATGATGGTTTGGCATTAAAAAAAAAAGTCTGTAATCACTTTCCTTAACTGTCGTAATATTTTGTTAATTCTATACTAGTTTGTGTCTTTCATCCATGTTAATGCTTTGAAGCATTTATGTTGAACATAATTGTTTGCGTACTATATTTATTAGTTGGGTATCCACTGCTAATATGGGAAATGCCGCTAAATAAGATATTTACATTTTAAATTCGGTCCTTTGTTAATTCATAGTACTCTGCTTCTTTGAATATTGCTGCCTACATTCTCTTGCAGGGTTAGATTAGATGTTAACTATCAGCTAATCGTTTGTTCTTTCTATGCATTTAATCATCATTTGCACCAGGCCATTGATGTATAGTCGGCTGTAGAAAGATACTTTGCTGGAAAACTTTATTTATTTGGTTTAAATTTCTTGCTTCACCATCACCCTATTCTAGTCAGTTAGTTTAGATATACATTTCCATTTCTTCATTTGATGGTTTTCTGACTTAAGAGTTTTTATACTTCTCTCCCTCTAGCAGCACCAAATCACTCAACATATTGTATTTATTCATTTCATACACGCTATATATATATATATATATTAGGAGTATATAATGGATGGTATTTTGTTGGGCGTTGTGAATGAAAATTGAAGTCTCTTCTGAGCCACCTGTGTAACTCTCTCTGCTTTTCAGACTCTTCTTGCTTGTTACCCTTCTGATGGCGGTTGCATGAAATGGTGCCATATATTGTGCCGCCTTTGTCCAACCTTAAATGAAATCTTCCCAAGCCTCGTAGCTTAACATCTAAAAGTTAAATTATCAAACACTGTTAGTGTGTTGAAAGCGTTCTATGTGACATTCACTTTCAATTATTTCATTTGGGAATGTAGTGTTGAGTGGATCTCCATGGTTGGGTTGCAGCTCTGGTAAATATCGTGTTATTTAGCTTACTAGGTTGTGGCTTTAGTCTTTTGTTTAACTGTGTCTTCAGTATGACGCATATTCATGCAATAATTATCTCTTAAACTGTAGATGTCTATAATAAATTTATCAAAGGATAGACTTTGATCAGTTGAGTCTTGAGTCGTTTATCCTCACATTGTTGTCTAGTGTTTCCTTTAGTATACAATTTTTTTGAAATTGGGCAATAGTAAACTTCAAGTAAATTGTGCAGATTTGATATTGGCGATAATTATATTTAAATGCAATTTCCTTGACAATTCGCTGTAACTGCAAATGTAAAATTCTATGGTTGATATTTAATTCAATCATTGCCCCTCTCTTCTTCATTGGTAATCCCTTCTCTGCTTTCAAATCTTGTAATCTTCTAAGTCTTATCTCCTGTTAGTGGATTTCTTTTAATGGAATTTAGTAGAAAGTCATTGTCTTTGGAAAATGCATGGTAAAAAGCATGCGCGCATTTGAAAACATTTCTTTTTTACCAAAACATGATTAGGAAGCTATTTAATAGCCTAAACTTTGGGGTATACCTTAGGAGATCCCTAAAAAGGCTCCACGTAATTTCCTCCATAAAATTCCTTTCTTATAAATGAAAAAGTCTCTCTTGTAAAAGTGGCACTTAGTTCTATGCACATTTAGATGTAGGCTTATTGAGATTCTTAATCTACGCTATAGTATTGATGCATGGCAATTTGCATGGCGGATTCTTGCTTCTTGAATGCGCAGAACACCACTAGATTAGTTTGCCTGCAATTGATACTCGCATAGAATGCATGGTGTTTTTATCTTACACTTAAAGATGTGTTATATTTGTGAGAGCTTATATCTTATCCTTACTGTCTCATCTCTTACCGTCTTATCACTGCATGTATTAAATTAGCAGATTCCTTA
Organism: Sequoia sempervirens; assembly: GCA_007258455.2. Taxonomy (NCBI): domain Eukaryota; kingdom Viridiplantae; phylum Streptophyta; class Pinopsida; order Cupressales; family Cupressaceae; genus Sequoia; species Sequoia sempervirens. Next base: position 521,077,654 of record VDFB02000003.1, on the reverse strand, counting down.
ATTAGGAAATCTTATTAGATACTTATTAAGCGCAAGTGTAATGTATAAGTGTGAGATTTTAATTAAAAATAAATAATTAGGTTATTAGATTTGTGATATGTAGTGTGAATTATTTTAATTATAAATCCCTCACGTATTATATATTAATGTATTTTTATAAAAATTATAAAACAATTATAATACCAACAAATTATTGAGAGGAATTTATAATCCATGATATATGGAGTAGTGTAATTAATAAGGGATAGTTTATAGAATTTTATTGTGATTTATCTAATTTCTTTAAAAGATTTAAAATATCTTTATTCTATAATGTTATTGAAGTGTTTTCTTAAAATAGTATGTGATCAATTAATATCTATAGTTTGTTATTGTGAATTTTTAATTCTTGAAGTTTGGTAAATTGTAACTATTTGGTGTGAGTATATAGAGTAATATTGATGATGTTATTTTATTTTCATCAAAAGTTTGAAAAATGGAATTTGTATTGGTAAAATTATTACATTTCTATGATGGTGCTCATATTACAATTGTTTTATGTGGGGGTATAGCTTTGTATTATTTTGTGATCTTTTGAAGTGACATCCTAGAGATTGTGATTTGCCTCTAGTAAAGGACATAAACATTCGGGTTTTGATTTTTGAGCTTGATAGCTACCCCTAGATTGATTTTATGTTGAGTCATGTTATAGAAAGAGTGGCTTGCGGTAGGGGCCGAAATTCGGAAGTGATTGTCTGGGTAACCTATCATAGGTGTGATAATTAAGTGAAAACCTAACTAATGTATCAGGGGTTGGGTAGTTGTAAATACTAAGTCAGATAATGTTTGCCTCGCCTACTTTCTTAACGCTCGTTTAGGTTGAGAAAAGGCTGAGAAGGATTGGAATGGCAAGTCATCATCTTGTCCTCTTGAAAGATGAAACGACTCCACATTAGTCTGCATAGGGGCCAGGAATCGGTAGAGGCTACCAGGGTAACTCTTGGAGAGGGCCGGTAGTCTAGGAAGGTTCACCAGGGTAACCTATCCCAACGATGTGATGACACTCTTAGTCTATTCCATGATGGTGTTCTTTGTGTTCAGTTTTCTATTTTGATGTGATTTGTTACTTGAATTGTATATGTTTGAATTTGTAATCATAATGTCATTATGTGAATCTGTAAACCACGTAAACGTAAAGTTTTGTCTTCTTTGTTTGTGGACCTGTTAATTATCTCCTAGCACGGAGGGAGTGGACCTTCAGGTTTCACGTGGTCGGGAGGAAACCGTGCTCTATCTTCCTTGGATATTCTTGCAGATGGTCCTATGTTTGCAGATGGTTCTAGTTACCTCTTGGATCGTGACTGTGGACGCAAAGCATGTTCATGGATATGGACATCAGTTGTGTTGTGATCACTTTCTACTTTGTAAATTCACCTCTTATGTAAGAGTGTACTCATTGCACCATCTTATTGTTGTATTGAGATTTGTTGAAATCTCTCATTTTGTAATCTATTCAGTTGGATATTTGATTATATTAAGTTATGTAAACTAGAACATTCGTGACATTAGTTTTGTACTTGAATTATGATAATGTGTTGAGTTTATTTAATATGTTTATGTAACACTGTCTTGGAAACTTTATAGCAATTGTGTAATTAATTAACTTTAAAAAAAAATTATTCGGTTAACTTTACTCTTTACACTTTGTTATAACGGTAACCAAGGCGGGGCATTACAGATTAATGTATTGAGACTTGATGTACTGATACTTGATGTATACACTTATTCAGTTAGAGATTTTGTGATTTATGCCACTTTGTTGATGTATCTCCATGTTTGGATATCATTGTACACATGACATTATGATTTTGAGGTTATATGATATGCGATGATGATTAGTGATCTATGCATCTATATGTGATTTATATTGGATGTCTATGATGGATACCTATGATGGATGCATTTATTTTCTATTTACTATGTGATGTTCTATATGATGATTATATGATGCTTATCTGATGCTTATGTAATGACCATGTGATGTATGCAATGATTATATGATAATGCATGATTGATGATTCTATATGCTTTATGGATGATGTTTACATGTGATGGATCTTATTATCCTGATGAAATATGATGCATTTTATGTTTTTGGTCTTTTATAATGCAAATAGATAGTGCAAATGAATGTATGAATGATGGATGAAATGATCACATGGTGGTTCATATTTCTATGTGTTTATAATGTTTATATGATGATGATGATGATGATTATGATATATGCAATGATGATATGATAATGCATGGTTGATCATTTGATAATGCTTTATGTATGATGTTTTATGCTATGTTATATGGATTTGATTATGCAAATAATGTGACATGTTGATCCATCTAATCCTTTGTCAGTCTTGGATTTGAGTAATAACAAATTCATGCATCCTGACAAATCTATCTTCACTACTGGTTTTAGATGTTCATAACAATGGCATTATTTCTTTGTTATCCAGTCATGTTCTTCAACAACTTTTTCTTCTTGGAAATTGTACTTTGTTGGATATGTCTTTCAATCTTCTTAATTGAATCCAAGATCCATTTTATTAAAGGAATAAATGATTTCAGTGATACATCAAGTTCAATTATAGATGCATCAAGTTCAATTATGCCCCTATTAAAATAGAGATGTTTTTCTTCTTACTCTACTGGATATGTCTTTCAATCTTCTTAATGGACCAATTTCTTAATCCATTAATAATGGATGAAATGATTTGGATCATGCAAGTGAGATGCAATGCACTTCTTTTTGTGTTTTCTAATGCAAGTATTATGATGTAATGCATGGATGGATGAATGATGTGATCATGTACATATGATATGATGATGCTTTGTAATGTATGCAAATGACGATGTAATTAATGTGCAACTATATGAAAATGATGTGCTTTTGGTCAATGTCAAATGTACTCAATCCATTAATGTGAGAGATAACATCCTTGTGAAATTTTGTTTCAGCCTTGGAAAACCCCAAAATACAGATGCAGACTAACATGGATGCAATCTAACTTAACCATGCAGCTCTAATATGCAAATTTTGTCATTGTAATACCCGATTTGTCATGCTTTTTATCATCATTGATCCTTTAAAATGTTGAAAGTGAGTACAAGCATCGATGGCATATTTTAGACCATGATGACCTGAGTATTACTTCCATGATTTTTGATATCGCAAGTTAACACAATCATCTAGGTATAATTGAACCGAGATGACCTGAGCATTCCTTGTGTAAACATGCAAGAGTTGATTGTTTTCCTATGCAAATTTAGAATGTCATTAGTGATACTTTGTAGAGCACGTTCCATGACAATTTGCATAGTAATAGTGATCAACTCACAGACAACAAACAAAGAAAAATCATACTCCTTGGCTCCTCTAGTTTGATACATCATCGAGGTGCTCTAGAGATATGATGACAAAAATCAAATTTCAATAGTTGAACAATCATGCCATAGTGATACAGCCATGATTCAGAAGGAACAACATCCATTTGAGGTTTGTTTTGATTGGATTGATTTAGCTGTTTTGATGTTTGATGGTTGATGTGTTCATGGTTGTGATTGATGTTCAATGTTGGGTTGCACTATTATCATTGTGTTTGTTGTGTTGCCTAACTGTTGTTTGCCTGTTGGTTTAAGCTCAAAGTTTATTGCCCCCAATGAGTTCAGGATTTTTCCCCCAGTCTAGGATGAGACACGACCGCGATTCCAAGATATGTACATGATGCTTTCCAATGATAGGTAGGTTGATGGTGAAAACGAATGGCGAAAGTGAATGGTCGACATGCTCAAATAGATGGAAAAGCTAGCCTATCACAAATAGCGCCTGTTGCCAAGTTTTCACTACTTGCTTTTATTGCACTTTTTCAGATTTTATTATTTTTCACTTTTCTTATTTTTCTCTTATTTTTCTCTTATTTTTAGTTTTTTTTATTTTTCTCTTTTCTTATTTTTTTGTATTTTTGTATTTTTCTCTTTTTTGTTGTTACCAAGATGCCTGTTTGTTAGGTTTTCATCAAGGCAACCATTTTTTCAGGAATTTTACCAATGCACTGGATGAGTCAGATATAGAATTTCTTGAGATGCAAGCTGTTGAGGGGTTCATCAAACAAATTCCCTTTAGGCATAGACAACTAATAAGCTCCTGATCCGAAGATTGATATAATGCTCCAATCCTGTGTGAATGACCGTGTTGGATGAAAGGACCCGATTGGAATAAATAGTATGAGTGGCAAGTATGGTGGATGATAGAGGTGATAGATGAAAGAGGCTATGATAGGATCCCTAATGTGCACGCTATATGGGCCATCAGGCTTCAGACAAAAAGGAGCTTGGGAAACTGATGAGTCATAGTACGTGAAGGGGTCACCATCAAAGATGAATTGAAAGACATCACCAGTGGAGGTGTGATGATATGGCGGGTAAACGAACATGGATGAGTGGAAGGGAATATGTGGTATGAGTGACATGGATGTAGAGCATAGATCAATAAGTTCTTTCTTTGATTTTCTTCTTTGATAGATGCCCCCTGTGAGTTTTGAGGGAGAGGCATGTTTGGAGATCAACTTTTGATCGCTTTTATTTTTTAGTTTGATTTTTGATTTGTCTGATAGCTTTTTATTTTGGTTAGGGGACTTGTCTAGATCTTTGTTTCTTTTTGATTGGTCCCATAGCTCTTTATTTTGGCTAAGGGACTTTTCTTGATTTTTCCTTCTTTGCAAGCTTTCTTTTGATTTTGGATCTCCATTTGAAAATGGCATTTTTACCTTTGATTTTTGATTTGCCTCCTTTATATTTTCTTTAAATGATACTTGTTGATCCATGTCTACAAGGTGGATGGATATGGATGGAGTGGGAGTGGTGATGTCATCAATAGAGTCTTTGATACTATCCTTTTCAATACTGCTAAAACCAATGGAGGCTTGTACATCCTTAGTGACTTAGCAAGATGGCTTGATAGAGGGAACATTAGGAGATTCATACCCTAGCCCAGGGAAAGTGTGATGGAAGGATGATGAGTGGATATCCTCAGTAGGATCATGGTCAAAAAGTGGGTTATCATAGGTATCCTGGCCAAATAGGGGGTTATCATAGGTATCAAAAGCTTGTGTGTAGCCAGATATGGAAAGGGTAGGTGTATCATCAGGATCCCAAAAGGTTTCAGTCCCAACATGGTCATCTTTCTGCATTTCTTTTGTACCTATCTTGACATCATTATAGGAATTCTAACCCCTTTGGATGACAATAGCAGTATCTTTTACTAATAACTCATCCAAACAGTATTCTCCACATTCTAGATCATGGATTTGGACCTTGGGGTTTGATAGTGTAGTGACTGGAGTGGATGCTTTGACAGGTTCAGGATCAACACTTATTTGATGAGGAGATGCTTCACACTTTCTAGGGATGGTGATTTCAGCTTCAGGACTTTGATTATGGCCAGACATGAAAGGATTAGAATCTCCTTGTATTGTTATTTCAACTCCATCGTGAGAAAATTTCAAGCATTGATGGTATGTAGAGGATATCGCTTGCATTTTGTGTATCCAAGGTCTTCCAAGGAGGATATTATAGGTCAAGGCGAGATCAAGGACTTGGCAAACCACATCCTTCACCATAGGGCCAACTCTGATTGGTAAAGTAACTGATCCCTTAGATGAACATTCCTCTGCATCATATGCCTTCATGGTAATATGTTTACTGGAATCTATTGCACTTTCTAAATAACACAATGCATGGATAACTTTAACAAGAAGATATTTAAACTAGCTCCTCCATTTATTAAAACACATTTGACCAAACATTTATGGATCAAAACCTCAATATGGAGTGGAGCATTATGCGGATGGGTGAGTAATGCATCATCATTTTTAGTAAATGATAGGCAATGAGGTGTGGTCGAGTGTCTCACCATATCTTGGGATTGACAAAATTTCAAATCAGCTGGTACAATGTCTTGTTTATCATGAATTTGATTGTGAACTACATAAATGTTAAGAATGGTAGTGTCATAGACATAGTTTGCATTCTTTCCTTTGTTGTTTGATGAAGAAGATTCCCCTTTTTCATAGTTTGGTAGAGGGTTCTTGAATGCTCCATGATCATTGTTCGTTTGGGGTCCTTCTAGAAATATGGTCTTGTTATCAATCAAGTCTTGTATCAAATATTTTAGCTGTATACAACCATTTGTCTTATGTCTTTTGTTTCGATGAAAATTGCAATAATGTGCATCATTCCACTAGGATGGTTTAACTTATGGGTTATAATCTCATGCCTCCGGTAATGTTATGACTTTAGCTTCAAGAAACTCGTTTAATGATGATTCGAGTGACTATCTTAAAGGTGTGAACCTTCTTTGATTTGATAATGTACGATATGGTGGCGGTTTTGATTCAACATTACCTTGATTTTTGTTTTGATTGACATTTTGGTTGTTGTTTTGATTGTTGTTGGGTGGATTTTTGTTTTGATTAGTTTTGATGGCAGCTGCTGTCAAGTTAAATACCGGTTTGGCATTTTGTGTTTCCGTTGAAGCATCATTGTTACCAACATTTTTTTTTCTTTGCCAAAACTTTGGTTTATTACTGTTGTTGTAATTGTTAGAGGAGTTTGATGAGTTTTCATTGTAAAGTTTTATAACTCCTCTCTTGATCAAAGCTTCTTCAATTTTCATCCCATTTTCAATCAATTTCTCAAAAGTAGGTGGACATTGTAATTCCAATCTATAACTCATTTCATCATTTAGATTGTCAATAAAAATCTCCATCTTTTCTTTTTCCAGTATGGGACGAGAATATCTTGCAAACATTCTTCTCCACCTTTGCAAAAATACAAGGAATGATTCACCCTTCTTTTGTTTGGTATTGCAAAGGTCTTTCATTGTGATCTTGTGTTGAATGTTATAGGAGTATTGAGTGATGAATTTGTTAACCAACTCTTCAAAGGTTTTGATGGGTGGTGTAAGTTTAGAGAACCATTCAAGGCATTGTCCATCTAGGCTTCGTGGAAACAATCTCATCAAGTAAGTTTCTTCGTGTGAAAATTCAAGACTCATGGTCCTAAATTCCCTCACATGATCAATTGGATTTGTTTTACCCTTGTATTTATCATAATTTGGGAACTCACAATGTTTGGGAAAAGGAATCATGTTGATACTTGGATCAAAAGGATATGGACAAGTGTCTTGTAGCAAGTATCAATTTGAGGTTCCCCTTTGCATGTCAAGAATTTGTTGTTGGAGGTTTATCATTTGTTGAGTTAGGGAAACCACTTGTTCTGTTCCCTTTTCAGGTTTTTTGGGAGGTGCTTTCAATTGATTAACATCAAAGTCATTAGGCAATTTGGCACCTTGTTTAGCTAGCATTAGGAGGTATTTTTCCCCGTTTCTTTGAAAAATCTTTTCTAAGCATTTGTGGAAACTTGGATCTTGTTTAGCATGTTGGATATCTTCCTCAGTTATTTCTTCACTTTCAGTGTTGTGGAAAGGGTTCTCTTCATCTTCAAACATGGTGTTTTGAGTTTCAATGTTCAAAGTTTTGATGTTTTGGGTTTTGATTTTTGATTTTTGATGTTTTAGGTTTTGATGTTTTAGGTTTCAAGTTATTTTTCCTTGAGTTTATGCTTTTGTAATCTTGTTTGAATAGGCATACAAGTGTTATAATTTGACTAAACTTTGATCTTTGTTTGTAATAGTGCCAAGGATTAAAACTACGTCAAATAGAATGAAAAATTCTATTGATGAGACTAAGTTTGATTTGATTATATAGCTTTGTTTCGTGATGAAAGGGTGACAAATCCTGATGATGAAACTTAGCTTAACAATCAAGGATATGATAAGTTTGATGATTTAGACACTTTGAGATGTTTAGATTGGAGAATTTCACTTGTAGTTTTAACAAGTTTAGACTCTATGGTACCTAAGGAATGATTCTAGATTGGAACAAGATTTTGACTTTTGGTTCAAACTGTGAAACAAGGGATAAACTTAATTCTCGAGTTTTGCATTTAATGGATGTGCTAAAACAGAGCCCTGATGCGATAAAAGATTTGACAAATGCATTGGAAGACAACCTGTATGCACTATAACAGAGGGTCAATGCGCTAAAATATTGCACAGATGTGCTATAAGATTGCCTAGATGCACTAGAACAAAGGGTCGATGCGCTAAAATATGACTCAGATGCATTGGAAAAAGTAGTGGATGCGCCATGACAGTATATGGATGCGTTGGAACAGATGTTTGATGCGCTAAAATATGACAACAATGCACCATAACAGAGGGTCTATGTGCCAATCTGGAAAAATTTGGTGTTTTTGGCGACTCTATTTATTTGTTTGGCTTTGAATTTTGAGAATCTGAGTGTTTCCAAGGATATGATCTTTTGACAAGTGAATTTTGTTTGGTTCCTAACTTTGTGAATGATGGAAATTGAGTACTCAAATGGATGATCTTGAATCAAGGTTCTCACTTCTAGTGTGATGTTTTGTTTGAAATTCGTTTAAAAAAACATTGGTAAAATACGTCAAGCATGTACAATCCTAAGGTTGTGTAGGACAATATTCATTGGATTCCCACTTAGATTTTACTCCACTTGCACCTACTTTTAGTGGATGATTAGATGCTTGACCCCACTAGCTCCCCTCCATGACACTCACTTCTCTGGGCAGCCAAGCATCAATGCCCATGAAACTCCCATGGCATACTTCTCATCTCTACTAAAAGCTGCAAAAATGTGGGACGACTTCAGATCAACCATTCCTACGCTAGCAAATAGATTAAGGATTTTGGCCTTGCTATAACAAAGGGTTCTAGTATAGGAATTTTGTTTGTGGGGATCATCCATACAACAAGAGACCATTGTTTCCCTTCTTGTCAGAACAATCCTTGTGATACTTGAACTTTCCTCAAGTACCCACATTTATATCTCGATTGGAAGTCGCTTGGCTTTAGTGTGTTACCGGTTGTGTCATTCCCTTGAGTGATTACTTTTTTCCCACAAGGCAGGCCATCTATGGATAAAACAAAATAAAAGTGAATGGGTTTGGCTTTTCAGTCACCCAATTAAGGGGAGAGCATATTCCTACCATTCATCAAGCACAAAAAACATGGTGTTCTTTAACCTTCTAATTAAGCCGAATTCCTATCTTAATCAAAAGAAATTATTAAACAACTCCAACCCCTGCAAAAATCATCAGTAGTTTGATAAGATTGTCTTTGACCAGCGTATAAAAGTACCTACAAGCAAAAAACACCAATTAGTTCTTGGATTTTTAATATATTTCAAATTTACACAGATGTGCTAAAATAGTCATCCAATGTGCAAAAATATCCCTTCCATGAGCTAAAATAGACATCCAATGTGCTAAAATATCCCTTCCATGCGCTAAAACAGCTACTCTATGCTAAAATAATTCATGCATGTGCTAAAATATTTGATCAATGCACTAAAAGAAGTAAGGAATGCGCTGGAAGACTCCCTGAACACGCTAAAAGATTTGTTGGATGCACCGAAAAAAATGTCGTATGCATCGTAACAGACCCCGGATGCCCTGAAAAACTTGTCATATGCATCAGAACAGAGATTGTATGCGCCGAAAGATTTGTCGAATGTGCCGAAAGAACTCACGGTTGCGCAAAAACATCACGTCCAGCCTATTTACATGAACTTTTCTAGAAAATTGTTAGAAATGGGTGTGTTCCCCATGGAGGGTGCCATTTTATGTGTGTGTGAAATGTGGGAAAATTAATAAATCGACATAAACACTAATGAGATGTATTATATTAGATATTTAACCAATAAAATTGAATCAAACTGAAACAAGAAATTAAATTCCTAAAAATGTTCCATTGTTCTCTATTCTCAAGGATTTATTAAATCATTTGGCTCTCAAATTTTAAGTGTGCACTATGATTGTTAAAATGACAACTTGAGAAATGAGATGCTATTCAAAATGCAAGAAATCTAAGTTCCTACATGAAACTATGTGATAAATGACATGATACTATGATTATGATGTTGCTATGATAAAATGAAAGATATACAATGATAATGATGCTAAAATGATATGATAGGAAACTAAAATGATTTTGCATATGCTCAAATAACTATTGATGTGATGAACTAAAATGCAACTATAAAGTAAAACATGATTCTAAGTTAACATGATGCTACAATGCAAACTTGTTAAAATGCTAAACAATGCTATAAGACTCCAAATGCTCAAAAGCTCCAAAGCTATTCTTTCATGATAACTCTACTCAAATGTGGGATGCAAAATACTATGGCAAAGGGTTGTATTTATAAGCTTTTCCAAGCATCTTGTGATGTGGCAGCGATCGACAGTCCAAATTCAAGCATGAGGGATGAACGGTGGAGATGGAGAGAATCAAGAAGGATGTTCCCTTGACCAAAGACAACATGCCAAATGGATGGGGAAATCAAGTGTGTGAAAAGGCCAAGTGTGTGGGAGAATAAAATGTGTGAAAAGTTTGTTGAAAAAGTGTGTGAGGAATAAGCCATGTGTTTGAAATTTTTTTAAAGATAATTCTAATTTAAAAATTAGAATTATTTAATTTCATGTGACCTTGGTGAGGTGGCATGAAAATTTGTAGACATGTGCTTGAATTCCTAATTTGGGATTTAGTGAAAATTAATTAAATAAAGCAAACTTATAGAAATTTGTTTATTTAATTAAATTAGAAGAATTGTGATTTTAGATTTGGAGAATTAGAAGGCATGAAATATATAAATAAATTAAGAATTTATTTATAAGTAGATGAAATATTAATTAAATAACTAGTATTTAATTGATTAAATGTCTGGACCAATTTTAGGTGTATATAGATATAAATAGTGAGCTATGAGCCAATCGAATACTAACATGAGACAAGTTAACTCAAATCAAAATAAGTGGATGAATCCAAAAGATAAGTTAACTTAAAGCCACGGCTGGGAAGGAAATGTCGTGATCAATGGAACTTTAATTATAAGAAAATACAAGAATCATTTGGCATGTCAAGTTGCAATTAAATTAATGATACTAGTTATTTTTCTTTGAGAATGTGAAAGACGATGATTCACAGAGAACAATCTATTATTTACAAGGCTTAATACCTAAAGGGATGCACAAAAGAAGAATTTGACTAAGGTCTCAAGTTGAAGATGAGCCACAATTTGATACGCTAAAGTATAGTTGAATATCAACCCATAGACCGATATTTATGACACTCTAATATGCAAGTTTCATTCATTATGTGGATTGATTTGATATGTTAATTATCTTATGGACAAGCTTTGGCTACATGAGCAACAAAGAAGATTTTAATTGCACATAAGAAAGCATGATATGGCGGAACATCAGACTAATAAAAACATGAAAAGTATATATAAAATTGAACTATTAGAATCGGTTGCAGACACACCAAGAAGGGAGACACAACAACACCATCGAATATCATTTATAATATGGATTCATTAGACTATAATTGCATGGCACGAGAGAGAAATCACACTGTAGGATGTTAAGTTTATACAAGGTAGGAGCAATAAAAGAGGAATTGTAGGATGGCGCAGTTTAGATTAATTGAAAATGGCTTAATAAATTTTCAAGCAAATGTAATTGGTAGGCGTAAAGCCAAATTCATTCCCAAAGTCCACCCTACTAGTGTGAAATGGGTCACGCTCCAAAGCATAATGATAGGGAATTTTTGTCAAACATTGCAGTTGGATAGGATTTTGCAAGAGAACTCTCAAATCTTTGAATTAATTAAGCATTCTCAAGTGCATCCTAACATTGTAATCTTTGTTGTGCTCAAAGTACATGCAATCACGCAGGTGTAGAGGGAAAAAGAGATAAGTTCGATAGGCATTACATTACTGAGGAAACAATAATTCATTTTTAGATCACGAAATTCACATGCATTACATTGCCAATCAAATAGATTGAAACTAATAAGATATGTATCATATAATTCATTCAAATTTTTACATCTTGGATTGTCGATAGTTCAAAGATTACCATTGCAATAATCTTCCTTGAAAGTGCTTAACTTTTTCCCCCCTTCCAAACGTAGCTCTCCTTCGCTTTTTCCAAATCCATAATCAATTCTCCAATCTTTTTCCCAATCCCATTTCAGAAACAAGCAACCGAACATAATTAATTCTATAGATCGTTTCTTACAAAAAAATTTCTCATTTGAAAACTAAAAATCACAGACCCCCCATGAAAATCCTCTCGAAGAGATAAATAATTTTCCTTCTCAAGACAATCCATAAAAAAAATAACTATTCTACAAAAGGATTTCCTCTGACTCAATTCCTGTTCCCAAAAACTAAAATCAAAGATCATCCCCCCAAAATCTCATCCCAAAATGAAAAATAAAGAAGGCTTCTATTTTCGAAAACAAAAAGCAAACAAAAACAACAGGTTTCCTTTTCCGAGCATCCGTTTGAAATTGTGCATGCACTTGCATGCAAAACCTTCCATCTTTTTAATTGCTTTTATCTCCTTATCAATTATCCTCATCCTATTTAATATTTTATTGTATTGTTTTATTTAATATTAATATTTTCCCATGTTTTACTTTATTAATAAAACTCAACATTAAATATTAAGCATATTTAATTATAAAGTCACTTTATAACTTAATAATTTAATCATTCAAACGCAACATTTACATTTTTCTAATAACAATTTATTTAATTTTATAGCCACCAACAATTTTAATAACAATTAATTTTAACACTAGAAAACTCACCCAACCAAACTTAGTCAAACATCAAGAAAGGGCCAAACACGGAGGGGCACTACACTCATTCGCTACCTTGGGAAAATGGGTCCCACCTAGATCTTTTGGTCCCAAACCCGATTTCACACATTTCTAGGCATTTTTAAAATTGATCCCAAAAATTAAGCCTAGTGGGACCCATTTTCCACCTTGGGCGAATGAGTCTCATGTGGCCCAAAATCAAAATTAATTCAAATTTTTGGGGGGATTTTATTCTCCTAGATCTTATGTCGGCTTGTAGTGTTGTAATTTTGGGAATTCTTGCATAATTAAGTATAAATACAAGTTTCTTTCACTCATTTTCACCTAGCAAACAATCAAGTGATCCTTATAGCAAGTTTGAGTTCACAAGAGTATTCAAGTGTCTTCAAGAGCATTCAAGACCAGATTATTAGGCATTTTAGAGCAGCATTCAAGCATCAATCATCATGTCAAGGATTTCATGCATCATGTTTGTTTTAGAGCTAACAATTGTAGTGTAGGATTTTGTGATTCAAGCAAGCATTTCATTCAAGATCTATCCTATTCAATCAAGATTCAAGGTCTACATCCATTGGAGCCATTGCATACATGTTTGCAACATTTCATTGCTAGGGTTTGGTGAGTTGCAACATTGTCATTTGTTCATTCATCATTCTCCATTCTTATTTGATTTCATTTCAAGGATTGATTTCCAAAATGGGGTTTGAACAAGGCAAACCCCTATTCACTAACCGAACAACATTTTCTATCTCCTTTGTATGTGATTTGCAAGACTAGGATGCAGATTTCCTAAGCAGCAAGATTGAAGAAAAGTTGTCATCAAGCCTTGGAGAAGACCTACAAGATGCAAATCAGGGTTTCTGATCCGAAAATCACTCAGGAAGGATGGAATAGACATAGAAGAGAAGGATTAGACTTTGAAACTTAAGAAAAACCCAACTAGAATAATTCATCACTTTTGGCGAATGAGTCCCAGTTCCAGTCAAATTTCAGGTTTTTGCAAATTTGGATACCCTTTTGGCAGATTCCTGTTCCCGTACAGTTTTCCAGAAACTGGACTGATTCGCCAAGTTTGGTGAATGAGTCCCAATCAACATTAAAGTTAGAATTTCCAATGTTCTAGACCTCCATCCAATCACTTCCATATTTTCTAAATACACCTATTCCTTTATGTACTAGTTTTTTGTGTTGTTTCATTCACTTTTCTAGGTCATTTTTTAGGTCATTACATCATATTAGGGTTTTGCATTTCATCTTGCATTTCATTGTCTTGTCCAAGTCTAAAATTGGTGGTGAACCCCTTATTAGATCATATTCATCCCCTAGAACAACCCTCCTGCAAGATCTCTCTCTCTCTCTCTCTCTCTCTTTTGCATTGAGATCTCAAGGGTTTGTTCTTGAGTGAAAGTGAAAATTGTCCTTTCTAGGTCTTAAACCCTAAGATAGGAAAGAAAAACATTTTTTCCACCTTTCACTTCCCTAATCTAATCATCTTCCTGGTGCTATGTTGTAATATTCTTTGAAATGATGCTACTATGTATCACCATCACAAAGAGGGGAAAAATGTAGACACCTAAAATTGACCACATTTGGTCAATTTATCCCTATTTTGTCTAATTCCCCATATTTTATATTAATTAAACAATATTCTATTATTTAATTAATATTCTATATTTTCCTAAGTCCTAGCCTAAGGTCAATAATTCAATTTAATTATTTATCTACATCTATCCTACCTTATCCCTTATATCCCATAAACTATTTATTTATTTAATCCCTCTCACATATCACATCCTCCAACTCCCCCACTTGCTTCTTAATCCTAATCCTTATCCTCACCTAACCTACCCACTAAGAATTTACACACACTTAATCCATGATTAAGTGGGTCAACCCTCCCCATCACATCAATCGCATGAGCCTCGTACCCCCAAGGATACAATCTCCCTCTCAAGTCCTCTCCTTGTGCCACATCACAATCTTGTGACTTGAGAGATCCCAATCACTCTCAACCATTTATCCCAAGATCAAATCTCAACCCTTCATCTTTTTCATAAAAATCTATATAGCCATCAATTATCCATCTACCAAAGGATCTCACTCACTTTCATTGGAGTGCAGTTATTGTACCTAAATTTCATGAGCATACATCCAAATTGACTATCGTGGGAAAATCTACTCAATGAGAGGCTCATTACATTGGTTTGAGACTTCTTGCCTTATCTTGAGTGTTGTGTTTTTGTGTTGTTTAGGTTTAATTGCAATTTCCATTCAATTTAGGCATAAATTTCACTGCACACAATTGGTGTGATTATAATAGAGATTAGATGAGTGTCACACAACACTTTAAATCAATTTAAGTTTCTATTTATATTGTTCTCTTCTTCTTTTTGAATGTGAATGTTTAAGATTTTGGTGAAGTATTACTAAGTAAATGAGGTTACTACTTATTATACCTCTATTGTAACTTTTTGTTTGTTATTTTAATGGATAAATATGAATTTGTAACTTGTCGACGAGTGTTTTGCACATCACAACATAAATAAAACATGAAGTATTATATCTCTCTTGAAAGGAAATCTTACCTATGATTTTAGAGTGATAACCCCAAGGCTTCAATAGTCAGGTCTTGAAAAACAACTCAATAGTTTTATGTTTTGTTGTTTTACAAAGAGTCTTACAATTAGTTACTTGGAATTGGATAGTAAGAGTTTGGAAAATTTGAAACTAATGTGAAACCCTAGATGTATTTTTAGATTTGAAATTTGAAAACAATATTCAACATCTAATATGACAATCTAGGTGATGCTTTTCTTTCTAAACTAACTTAGTTTTAAATAAAATGCAAAAGATAGGGTGAGAAGAGATTAAGTAAAGAAACCCTAAGGACAATGACAATAATAGCCGGTGCTATAGATAGACTAGTCCCTCACAAAACCAATTCCTACTTAATTAGAGGTTAACTCACAATGCCACAAAGTGCAAAATCCAAAGGAAATAAAAGATTTTTAGATTCTGAAAACTCATGTAAATACCTAATGCTAGAGCAATTTAAACAAATTTCCACAATTGAACTTAATATTAAAATAAGGCTCATACTAGCCATGCAAAGTAACTTACAATCAATAAATTACAAAAGGTATGAATCATAGATCTATCAAATATCTTCACATTACACCATTATCATAACTAAATTTTATCTAATATTGAAGAAAGGAACCATGCATACATAAGAAACTACAAGTATGGCACCAAAACTTCAATGCTTTGTTTGTATTAATTTTATTCAGCAACACTTTAAACAATTGTGAGAAAACTACCTTTTATAAACAAGGCTATCAAGAATTGAGGCACAACCAATGGTGTAGATCATCTCAACACCAAAGGCCAAGATTATATTTGCATTTAATATTTAGAGAGTATTAAATATTTACAACATATTCATCATCTATATCCAACTAAATTTTGTTACACATGTACCAAGGGATATGTAAAATACATTGTAATATATATCCATTGCATTAAATACATTTTACAACATTCCAAGAAATTTGGAGCACAAAATTCCAAAAGAACTCCAACTGGTAGCCTTCTACATTTTTTTCATCAATGACAATTCTTCCCTCTGACTTTTCTTTCATGGAAAATTTAACAAATGTAGTAAGTGTTGAAGTGACATTTTTATTTGGAGGACCTGGAGTAGTTTTAACTTTTTAGCATAATGCATCAAATTTGTTAATCAACTAATGATGTAGAGCCATCCAAGAAGGATTCTAATTGATCAAATCTTGAGACTTTACCAAAAACTGGGTAGTAGCATCCATAAAAAACATATATAGCTCAATCGTGGGCTCCTTGTGAATTAGAAACTTCTATTGTTACTTCAAATTCTCTTCATTTAGCCCCTCAAAAAAAATCCATTTGAATCTTTGTGAGATCCTACAAAAACTGGCTACAAGCCACCAAAACTTCATTGATTTGATCATTAATAATTTTCACCTCAAGCTCAACCTTCATCACAATTTCTCTATAGAACCTAAGTGTGTGCAACCAATAATGAGGTTCCTTTAATAATTATTTCTTCAAAATTCCTTCCCCAATTATGACATCATTAGGAAGCTTCTTTATGGCCTCAACCTTCAAAAATACCATATTATGATACTTCTCGTTACTAGAAAAATCTTCAATCATTTTATGTACTTCTTCCTTAAGGATTAGGAAGTTTTTATGCACCTGAATGGTAGTATCTATTTCCTTATTACCAATATCAAAGACATGCTTCATCCAACTTTGCATAGATTGAGCCCAAGATTTCATTTGCTCCATCTTATCTACTTCATCCTTGGATAACACAATAGGAGTTACAACCTTCCTCAAAGTGCTTTGATTAGTGTCACCAAGTTTTGGATAAAGGCAGTTAACTCTGCTATTTGCGACTTTAGTTTAATATTTATCACCTCATCATTATTCATTCATTTTAAAACATTGGATACTGAGCCCTAAACTTCATTGATCTCCTATGCTCTATTAGTGGAACCAAGATTGATTGTGGAAACATTAAACTCCTCTAGAAAAATAGATATAATATCTCTATTTACAAAGGGAGTGGCTACATGGAATTCTAGAGCCCGAGGCATCCTTGGTCATATGAGACCTTATTTTGGATTTTTTCTTCTCCTTAGGCCTTTCAATCCTACTCAATATTACCTTCAAAGTTTGTTTAATGAAGAGGAGAAGAATTTTTTATTTGGAGATCCTCTATTACAACTTCTTCGTGAGTTTGTTTTGTTTGCTCCCTAAGTTGCTCTTCTGCAAACTTCCCTTCTCCTTGGTTGTAAGCTAATCAGACTCTGACTCAGGAACTTCATTTGAGGGCTTCTTTTCTTACACTAGTAGAAGTGGGGCATCTTCCACTGTAGATAGTCTGACCATGTCCCCCCTTTATCGATGTTGCATTTCCTCCAAAATCTTGTCTACACCTTTTATAATGGGAGGCACCATTGCTTCTTGCTAAGAAGAAGCTAGATGGTTTATGCCACCTGGTTTAACAAAGATCTATTTGACTTGAGAAAGGATAGTAGCAACCACTTCCTTTGGCATGTTTGAGAGATGCGATGAAATTTTTGAGAAGGTCGAGTGAGGTAGGAGGAGTTGAAGTACAAGGGACAATAGAGGTAATGGTGGACATGGTGAATTAGGGAGGAGGAATAGATGTAGAAGGAGGGAGAGAGGTAGGATACATATATGATTCAATGGAGATGGGATCATTAGGAGTAAGAATGGATATGATGATATCTACTTAGATATCAAGTGGAGGAGGTGAGGAAAAAGTGGAAGAAGGGATAGTGGATGTTGTGGAAGATGTGGAAATAGGTGGAGAAGATGGATGCACGAAAGATTAAGGAGGAGGGAAGGAGAAGAATCTCCCTTTTCCTCTTCCATAGGTTCCAAGGTTACTGTCCTTGCCCTTCTAGTTTGTTTAGGTTGGGACCTAATCCCCTCTACACCAACCTTCCTCTTATATACCCTTGACTTAGTTGTAGGTTGTCTTTCTTCTTTTGCCTTTTTGGCCTTACCTTTAGCTTTAGAAGGAGTGCCCATTTCCTTTTTTGTATATTATTCACTTGGGCTAGTTTGCTCATCTATGTTTTATTCTTCACTAGAAGAGGCTTCCTCTTCTTCTACCTTTTCATATATTAACTCTACTCCTTGTTCCAAGAGAGTAGAGGATTGTATTTCCATCCATTTCTTTGTACTCTTCAAGAGTAGTTTGTTGATGAGGTCTATGTTAATCACTTCTTCCTCCATCTAGTTAGGGAGTGGGATGGGTTGAGTAGCCACTTGGCTATACTCATCCTTAGCTAATACTCGACCATCTTATTGTACTTGGATAGGAATGAGGAAGAGGGAAAGTGTCCTAATGTAGTCCATTGTCAACCTAGAGTAAGATCTTTTCCTAACTTCCAAGTCATCCTTAAAGTTGGCCCAAAAATATTCAATATCTAATTGATAGCTGAATTGCTTTCCTACTTGTTTCATCATCATTCTAAGAGGGTCAAAACACTCTCTTGGATTGTGGAAGTTAATCTTGAAAGTCTTTATTTCCACATCTAAATATTTAACCAATGGGGCTAAGGGGCATGCATATAACCTCTCCCAAAGGACAAAGGATAGGGAACTCCTACCTGGTGCTTACTTTTCAAAAATTGGTGGGAAGTACACAATTGTCTAGTCATCTCCAACATGATGATTTTATTGTTAGGTTGCTTTGGTAATATGTAGGGAGCCCAAAAAAATCCTTCCATTATGAAGTATGCGGACTTTGGGAATTGGATGAACCAATACCCTAACCTTTTCAACATTTCCATAGCAAAGGAGAAAAGTCTTCTATTTAAACCTCCTTACAGGTTTCTAAATATAAACATAATGAATGCATCATTCACCCACTTGTGATGGGTTTTTGTGTTTTGTGCATGGAGCTGAGGGTAGTAGTCGTACACTTTGTGTTTGTTTGGGCTAGTGCCAATAGGACCCAAACAAGTCAACCCTCGGTATCTAAAGTTGGTTGTGAAGAGATATACAATATATAAATTCATATTGAGAATGACAAACTTCTTTACTATGGAGAATTGGTTATGGAGGTTTTCACTTACCATTTGCGCCCACGAGAACTTGGTGGGCCCCCTAAATATCTCTTCTACAAAGTAAAACGTCTAGTTCTAAAATGTTGAAGTTGAACAAATCCCCATTACTCTGCTTAATAGGGTAACTACATCATTGACCTCATCTATGAAGCCACTCATGTATAAATGTTTGGGCAACTTATTTGTAGAAGCCTTTGGATGCTTCATCCACATGTCATTGATAAATTTAATATAGGCTTTGAGATCTATGTCAAATATCTCAGTGCCTTATTCTATAGGGGAAACAGTCATGTTGGAGAAGGGATCCCGAATGTGCGACAATATAGTCAATAGAGATGTCTGCAAACACCCTCCCATATGCAACTATGATCTTTTGAGAGTCCTTGTGGTAGTTCTATCAGGCTTCCATGATTAGCTCTGGGCACAACACAAAAGAAGGGAACCTGATAACCTATGCTATTCCACTTTATTTAATATTCTTGGCCAACTCAGTTCTTTTATCTTCAAAGATTCGTTCCTCGAACTCCTCCATATCAACGTGGCCCAAATTGGTGCCACTGACTAGAAGCCAACTTGACGTGATTCTTAAGGGAGCATCCACTCCCTTGAACTCAAATTTCATTATTACTATTGTATCCATAAAACCTACAAAACAAATCATGTAATAAATAAATTGACAATTTGATAGCTTTTAAACGTATTTTCACTTCCATTCCTCAAAGGTATAACTTAAAAAAATTCCTTAAAACCAAATACACTATTGATATAATCATTAATTACTTGCAAACCTTAAACGCATCCTCGATTAACTCCATATAAAAAAATTATTTTTAATACTCAATAGGGGAAGAGCACCCATTACTAACATAGTTCCAATTGTTGTTCACTCCATGCTTACCTAACCCCTCAATAACCGTTTGCATTTTAGTCATTACTGTAGACATCCAAATTTGGACACTTAATTTATCCAAATTTATCACTTTTCGTCTAAACATCCTCTTAGCCTAGTTAATTAAATAATATTACTATTATTTAATTAATATCTTTAATTCTGCTAAATCCCTAAGGTATTTAATTAATAATTAAATACCTTACCCTCCTTAATCCTCTTTTCATCAAATAAATTAAATAAATATTACATTTATTTAATTCTTCACATGTCAATTTCATCTAATCCTAATCCATTTTCTAATCTCTTCATTAAGGAT